>CM033343.1:15876546-16433832 GCA_019395295.1 Osmanthus fragrans | reverse complement strand
TCTAGAAAAATCTCAAAAAAGTTTCAAATGTAATTTTTGTGCTCAATTTGAGTCCAAATCAACTTCCATCTGTTTCAATGTTATCATAGTCGATTTTCGAGTTTTTTTTAAAAAAGGGTACTGTTCACGCCCGAAATTAAATTTTTTTTTTTTAATTTTTTGATTTCTTGAAAATTGTCCAATATCTTATCATCTATCTTAATTCTAAAATCCATTAGTGTTCAATCCAAATTCAAAAACCACTTTCTTGAATTTATAAATTCCAGTTCGAAGTTGTCCAGTTCAAATTCTCTTGAATCCTAGAGTCAATATGAGTAATAGGATTAATCAATTGGAAAGAATGTTGATGGATATAGGGAGAGTGTTGGATATGTGGGATGAGGAATTGAATAGAACTCATAGGGATCAATGCGATGATGTTTTTAATGTGAGTAGTCGGGAAAGACGAGAATATAAGTACTTGAGTGAAGCTGGTGTTAATAGGAGGATGTGAGGTGTAAAAATAACAATTCCACAATTTAAGGGTATGAATGATCTTGAGGCGTACGTGGCATAGGAAGAAAATGTCGAATTGAGGTTTGAGTGCCATGATTACTCCGGGGAGAGAAAATTGAGGTTGATTGTGAGCTCATTCGTAGATTATGAATTAATTTGGTGGGATGAGTTGACAGGATCTAGGCAGAGGAATGGTGAGAGGTATATTGAAGTTTGGGATGAATTGAGAGCGATCATGAGGAGAAGATATGCACCTATTCATTTTTGTAGAAGAGATTGACGTGATTGAGGATCTAGAGAGGAGCCTCGAAGATATAGTGGAGTTGGATATTCAAGAGAGGAGAAAACACCAAGTGTGGAACATGTTAGCAATATATCAAGCAGAAAGACTGTGTTGGATTATAAGCTTGAATTTACAAAAATTCGTGACTTGACAACTCACAGAATAATCATAAGAAGGAGCAAAAGAGTAAGAGAGAAAGTTGCGAGGTGGTTAGTTGTGAAGAAAAATGAAGAGAGCTACAAAAGAGTGAAAGGGAAGTTGAGCTGCAAAAAGAGAATGAAGAAGAATCTTCGGAGATAAAAGAGGAGTCGGAAGTGATCTTGAAGGAAGGGGAGTGTGAAGTTGAGGAGGAGTTGGCAAAAACTAATAATTCACTTCCTATTTTGAATACTTCTGTTTTGCAAGTTACCGTTATTTTCAGAAAACTATCTCATTGGAATACCACTCAACCCGGGGATTGAGCCTCAAATTGACTATCAAGGTGTGGATGAAGCTAACCGACCCTATACTACTTTGAGAAATTCTTTATTGTCGGTAATTGAATTTGTGATTCCCGAGGAGACGACAGAGTTTCAAAGGTACTGGAGGAACTTCATATGCAAGGGGTTGAATGAAATTGACGATCTAAAGGGCAACGTAGAAGTATTGGGTTTGAAATTGTTTCATGTACTTGGGCCAAATAAAACAAGGAAGATACATAGACAGTCATCAGATGGAGCAGTTATTGGGCACTTCACATTTGCAAGATCAAGCAGTCAAGGCGAACACATTTTGATCTATGTGAAGGTTACTGAGAGTTCATGCCGCAACATCTATGGTTGATTGAGGTTGTGCTACAATACATCCATACCTGTAAAATGGATGGGAACTGTGTATTGGTCCTATGCCATGCGAGGAACAATTTTCCATTTGATTCAGGTGGTGCAGTGATAAGACTTGTAGCATATTGGTTATTCCCTACGCAATCACAATGTTTGGGTTCAAGGACGAATCCTCTCGAAGAGAGAGGGGATGATATGATCTGGGCTACGCTAGAAACCATCAGGAATCCGAAGCATGTTGGAGAGAGATTTGAGCCAAATCGGAGACTTCAAAGAGCTAATAAAGTCGGTCATTGACATGCTTGAGTAATGGAGTCCATAATGTTGAAGATGTCAAGCCAAAGAACAAGTTTCATGTTCGGGTCGAGGTCGAAAACCAATTGGATCAATGTGTTAGAAGTAGCCGAAGAAGGAAGCAAATCGGACTTCTAAGCGACCGCTTAGAAGAAACAAGCAAGCGGTCGCCCAACCCCTTACCGAGATTTCAAGGCAGCAAAACTGGAAACCAGGCGACCGCTTGGAAAATAACTAAGCGACCGCTTAGAACAAAACTGAAGCCGAATTTTCTAATTTTGGCAAGATGGTTTAGTTTGACTATAATTCTTATTTTTGATAATTTCTATATTTTATGACTCTTAAATTTCGTATTTTCTATTTTTTCTAGGATTTATTGCTTTAGTATAAATAGATTTTTATTTCATTGTAAACATTAACAACTTTGATATTGAGTTAAATTGAAACACTTTGCTTTCTCTTTTATTTTTATATGAACAATTTTATTGAACTTATCAAAGATGAATAATTTTTGTGGCGTTTAAATATCGGTACGAGAGTTCTTCATTGTGTAATCTCAAGGGGTTCAGCGCATCTTGTTATCGTTGAGTTTTTTGGTTCACTTCGTTGGGTTTAAGTCCAAAACTGGATTTATTGGCGTTGTTGGGTTCCGCATCAATCTAGTTGTGGGTTCGTAGTCTAGCTACTACGGGGTTCACATCATTTTGTGGGCACCAGTATGACAACTATTGTACCATGATCTGTTGAGGCACATCTCGCAATTCACCTCATTCACAATGCTTTAGGAACGAAGTAGTGGGGATCTTCAAGATTGATCTTCAAGATTGAGATTCAACCTTTATAAATTCTATACAATGTACCCTATTCACTTTAAACGATTGACTTGAACACAGTACAATTTCTCATAGACAATCCAATAATATGATTAGGCGTTGATAGTGATTGCCAGCGAAGAAATAAAAAGGTATAGTTAAAGGAAATAAAAGGTATAACAGTGTACCTAGTAATGGTCCACTAGAGGCCCAGGCCTCCCACTATACTAAAGGAAAAGAATCTCAAAATTTTAATTCCCAATTTTTTTTTTTAATATTATGACCCTAAAAAAAGTAAAAGAGAAAATAATTGAGAGAAAGTTATACAGCTAAAGGAACAAAATAGAGATATAACTTATAAGAGAAGAAATATAGCGTTAAATTCAAGTATCGGTGATTTTATTATAACAATTAACCAATATTTATAGGATTTAAATAAGAGTTACAATCTGAATAAAATAAACTCTTTTAGAGTATATATGATTTATTTAAGTATTCTGATAGTACTAAATAAACATCAATAATATACCATAATTTTACTAAACGCCATATTTGATGACTAGTTACATAATAGTTGTCTCATTAAAAATCTAATTTGGGAAAAATTCAATGAGATAAAAATACCAAACAAAGAAAATTAAAAACCTAATTTGGCAAAAATCCATGAGATAAAATACCCAAAAAAAAAGTATAAATGATTATAATAAAATTAGAGTAATAAAATGCTTTCTCGTTAAAGCATTCTCAAAAAAATTCAGTGTGACAAAAATTAAGCAACACAATGTCTTCAATATCACAATTGAGTGTTATAACTTTCAATCTTTGGCGAACGTAGTAACTGATGATTTGGTAAAAAATAGATCATGTTCTCTTCAGAAGTCTCATATACAATTTGTAACATATAAGAATATTGAGGATAAATATCTTATAGGTTATAAACATTCTTCACACCAAGAATATGACTCGTTTAAAATTTAGTACTACAATGGGTCAAGTCAAGCCGCTCGATCCCTTTACCTATGAGCTCTTCCTCAAGGGTCGAGCGTGGAGGTTATTTTTTTTATTTTTTAAACCCTCCTCCCTTTTTGGTTGGGATCAACTCCTTAATTTTCGAGTAGGATGAGTTAAAATTGTACACGAACAACTTGTTACGTGTGTGTGTGTGTGTGTGTGTGTGTGTGTGTATATATATATATATATATATATATATATATTAAAAAGAATATTATTAAGAAAATAACAAAGTACAATTATGACAAAATAAAATATCATTTATCTGACTAGACGGAATTCGACATTTAATTTTGGACTCGATAGTGAGTGTCTTGCTAATCCTTTTTAGACATTAAACTTTTCAATATGTCTTCTTTGATAATGAGTCGGTTTCTAAAATCGGACAAAACTCGATCATCTGCACTAAAAGTAGATTATGATGCTACAATGCTAATTGGAGGTGTTAGTAGATTACATACAACAATAGAATCAATAAGATATGTTCGTTCGAGATGTCTCCAAAAATCAAGTAAATCTAAACCTATCACATCAGTTGGATCTACGATTGTGAGCATTTGATGATTAAAATATCTATATAATTCTAAGGAAATTTGACATGGACGGACCTACATCCAATGTACTTCAAGTATATGAAAGAGATATAGTAGAAGAACATACATCAAATCTTTCATCTCTAATATAATTATATAAATTCAATAACTCGATCCATGTCATGTTGATCAATATTAGTAGTAGTGGGGGTGTTGAATAACATTTTCATTCATTCTTAAATGCATGTAATTGGTACATTTCAGTTAAAATTAGTGTTCTAAAATGCGTAATGTATAACGATACGTGGAGGTCAAGTTATGTGCTTTGCGAGTTTAAGCGAGGTATAAGCGTAAAAATGCATTTTCTTATTTTAATATTATTTTAATTTTTAATCAATTAAAAAATCGTTTAATTATGAAATATAATAACTACCAAATATCTAAAATAAATTTATAGGAACTTTATACATTTTTTTCAAAGTTTCCAATAAAATGATAAGTTTCTAATGTAAATACTAAGACCTCGTTTCAGTCACATTCTTTTAAAAAAATACATTTTTAAACGGTGATTTGACATCATTTTAACCACACTTTTTGAATAACATAATATTACACGTAAATTCAAAACTTTTTCTCATTTTTTAACTACGGATTCTCCATCAATCTACTATTCCAAAATATATTCTTTCAAAATAATGTGTTTCAAACACTCTAAATACTAAATAGATAGAAATTTTTGGGAGTTTTCCTTTATTCAATGCTTCAAGTGGTGACTGTTTTAAAACTAAGGCAGACGAAGTGAAGAAAAAAATAATGCGCGTTAGGCTAGGCGCGTATTAGCGGTCAACGACAATCATTGATCGCTAAATAAGGTGCCAAGACACTTGGTTTGACATTTTCACTGAGCATCGTGCCTAGGTGATACATTAGCATTGTCTAAGCGCGCCTTTTAAAACACTGATTAAAATATTCCCTAAATTACAATATGAGATTGGAGCATCAAATTTTAAAGCATTTGTATGTTTTCTTATAACATGTTTTGTACATTTTAAATTATACCTGAGGTCCATTACACATGATAAAGGAAATAACATATGTAAGTTTTCCTATTATTTTCTAAATTTTAGTTCTATCGAATATAATATATTAGTAAAATCATGGTCATTTCTAGATTACGATAATCTTTTATAGTTATCATAATAGTATTAAATATATTAATAGCATTATGAGGGAACTCAATTTATTAAAAGCAATTATTCTTTTACTCATTGTCCAAAGTGGGTTTATATAATGAATAGTTACAACTATATAACATTTTTTATTAATTATTTCCCATGTATCAGATATAAAAGATATAACGTCACTATATTTTCGTAAATCTTATATTAACTGCTTTTTGTGCTTAACGAATTAATTAATGCAACCGAAACGAAGAGTTTTTCAACTTACTCTAACGTACCTTGATTGAAGATATTTTTACATGAACTTTGTGAAATGTTTATTATCTATTATGCTAAGCGATAACTCTGCACTAGCAACGAATTTTCCTTCACAGCAATATTCTTCTGAATAGATCCATTTGCTTAGTATAATAAATTAGTATCGAGAGAAGGAATACCAAAATAAAATTGTATTTGTGTTTGACCAATAAGACTATATTTGGCCGAACATTTCTTGTAGTAACGGTTGAAGTGAGAAGTTTCGATTCCCTTTTCTATGCCAATTTTGTTTGGTACTATTTGCAAATTGCTTTGGATTCTTGGACTCAATCAACTGTACTACTGTGGAAACCAATTTGAAGAGTTCCTAACACTTTACATTTTGTTTAGATTTTCACTTTTCTCTTGTATCGGGTATTTTGAGTTCTTTCGCTTTTTTATCAATATCATTCAAATCAACTGGATGATTACTTTTGATCGCCACCAAAGGAGCGCAAAAAATAATTCCTTACTCGACTAAAAATAAATGTCGTTTAAATAGTACAATCCAAGTAAGGGTCATTATCCGCAGAGGATTGGTTCAATTACGTTAATTGCTTAAAATAAAATAAACGGTGAAAGCAGATAAATGAGGAGGGGGGGAGGGGGTTTGATTCATTCGCTAAACTAAAGAATACAATAAATTAAAAATGAAAATAGCACAAAACTTGAAATGTAATAAAAATTAAATAACGAAGGCGATAATTCAACAAAAGAGAGAGTGTGATTGGGGGATAATTCTTTACCGCGAGAATGATTTTCCAATTTAATTTTCACAAAAGATTTTCGTTCAATTGATTAACAACAATTCGAGAATAATCACCAGCTCGATTACCTCAAACTCTCCTTAGATTTTAGTTGAATAAAATAAGCTATTTGTCCAACCCCTAATCATCAAATAATCTAGGATAAGATCGATAGAATTAATTTAACAAAAGCATTCACACGAGAGAGTAAAATTGAATTAAATACAAACACACAAACTCGATTTGTTAACTTAAGTGATAATCCACCTACATTTAATAGAAAATTCATCATAATCCATCAAAATATAGTTGTTACTAGGACTTGGTCGAATTAGCAATTATGTACTAAAAATCTCAAATTAGCAAATATCGAAACAACTCAATCATCTAGTAGCGCTCCTAAACAACCGAGAAGAACAATATAAACAATAAACTCAATTGATTCATCACAATAATCAAAAGAACTATATAACATAAAACTATTGGAATCTCATTTCTCGGGTCAAAAATTACCCCCAATCACATCTAGGTTTTAGCCACTCATAGTGTAAATACAAATGACCATTAAAATCTTACAATACATGAAGACATAGAGATTAAAAAGAATAGAAAGCTTATTGATGAGAAGAACAATAGATGGAGTCTTCAATGTCAAAGGGGCTTCCTCTTCCTCTTCTCCAAAGCTCCAAAGGGCATATTTTTCGCACCAGATTTTCTTCTCCCTTCTTTGGTCGATTTTTCCCTCAAGACTTGCCCTAGAAATGGTCTCCAAGGTGTATTTTATAGTGTAGAGAGGTATGTAGACGGGTCGGGTTGAAATGAGTTGAGAAAATTTAAATTCAGACTTCGCGTGTTTTCCCGAATTTTGCTCCAGAATTATACCATGCGTACATATGACTTTTTATGTGTGTACGCATAGTGCAATCAAATTACCTTCAGTCATTGGTTTTGCCAAGTATGCGCACGCACAACTTGCAGGCCTATGCGTACACACAGTTCAATTCTGTGCCAGCTTCATTTTGTTCCAGGTTTTTCACTTGATTTCACCCCTCAAACCACATTTCTTCATAGGAAAACTAATGATTTTGTTTGCCGAACTTAGGCATTCTTGCATCACAATTCTTTTCTCTTTTCTCGCTCAAATTCTTCACATCAATACTCGACTCGAATTTTCGCCTAAAAATTTAAAATAAAAATATTAAGCAACGAAATAAAATAGAGAGCTAAACAAACATCAAAGTTTAAAGGATAAAATAAGTGCAAAATCCGCACTTATCAACTCCCATGCACATCATCAACGTCCAAATCTTCGAGATTTGAGATGTTATTGAGGCCAACAAAATCTTTATGAAATTGAAATTGTGGTGTCAATGGTGAGTTAAACCAAACAAATCCTCAATATAAGTCTTGGAATCCATTCGTATAAAATGAATTGGAACGTATAAATAAGAAATAAAGTATAGAATATAATAGTTGAATTATAACATTGAGATGATGTGAGAAAATATAAGGAGTTAGAAATATAATAGATGAATTAAATAGATTGATGATTGAATAATGTAACAAGGAATTGAATTGAGAATGAGTAATTTAGATTTTAAAATGCAGAAGATAGATTATAGATAATTGGTGCAAAAAATGGGTTCAAATGGAAAGTATTTATAGTGCTCAGGCTCATCCCAAGTAGCCCATGGGCCGATCACCGACGAGACGCTTGGCCCAATTGCCACCTTTATTAAAATTTAACCAAGAAAAATCCGATGAAAAAATTTTAATGAAGAAAAAATAGTATAATCATTTTTAAGTACACTACAAAAGTTGCATCATCAAAACATTGTCTGAAAAATTCAATGAGACAAAATATTGATCAAGAGGAAAAAAGTATAATATGTTTTTACCTTCCTCATGATAATATCACTTGAGTTATATATTTCATACATATTAAATCTTTCAAGGCTAACATTAATAGTCATACTAGATGAGTTGACTATAATCACATTTCAAATTTTATGCATCGTTGATAACAAGATATAGAACTGTGATTGCATACACCACGATCTTTGCAAAATTTATTATTTTGAGAGTTGTGCATTATATTTTACGACTGTATTTTTTCTCATTTACTTTTTATCATAAGTATATACCTTTAAGTATTCGAGCTGCATGTCAAAAAACTTTAGATTTCTCTAATTAATTTAGTTTTGCTTCATTGTGTCCTTTTATATGACCAATCATTTATTTGAACAATATGTTTCGACAAATTTATTTCAATTTCCCGCTATTCATAATATGAATCAGTACATCATGTACAAAAGTGTTGTTAACAACTTTTTTTTCTCCCGATTCCATTCCTTTTTCATAATGAAATAACTTAATAATAGATCTCTACTTTCAATAATTCAACTAATTGAAATATTTATTATATACAAATAATATCTAGATGGTTAACATGGAGGATAACGAGATCCCATATTTCACCCACATTAATTTTTAGAAATATAAGGATTTAATTCCAACATGAATTAGTGATGATCAATAATCAATTTTATATAAAGAAAATAAACATTGGATTGAAAAATTTTATGGTTCTTCATTGAATGTTCATTTGAATTCTCAATTTTGCATTAATATTGATCTAGTGATGATCCAAATAGTCATGTCATACAATAAGACATTTAGTAGATGAACTTTTGGTTCAATACAACGTTTGACATTTTTTATTTTACTAGTAGTAAGCACGTCCGTTGCACGTCTTATATATCAGATGAATGATATACGTAATGTTTATTGAAGCATTAATACCATTTTTTTAAAGTAATTGAAATAATTGATTTTGTTAAAGGGAAAATTAAAATTAAAAAAGAAATAAATAAATGAATAATTTTTTTGTAAAATTATGTATGTAATGTGAAAACGTTGAATAAACATAAATATAAAGCTATGATTACAATGTTTGTACACATTTTTATTTTTATTTTTTATCAACGTGTCAAATCTTTTCTTCTTTTTATTTTCTGTTTTTATTAAGACTTTTGCTATTGGAAACTCCACAAGAAAGCAATGGTCTTAATTTTATATTAAACCCTTATTTGGCCAATTTTAAAAAAAAAATTTAATTAAAATATAATTATGTTTCTAATTACCGAAGTTAATAAATATTAATGTTATGTCACTGAATTTCTGTTTAATTTTTTTTTTTTTTTTTTTTTAGTAATTGAATGTCGGTTAACTCCTTATATCAATTCCAAACCAAATTATATATATTAATTAAATAATAACTTAATACAGGAACTGTAATGTAAATTATGAAGATTAATAAGCACTTTGTTGATTAAAAATAAAAAAAATTTAGAATAAAATAATCAATTGAATGTTTCCCAATCATTCATACGAATGGTAAAAGTGATTGGAAGTAGAAATGATTATTGTCAATCTTAAAAGCCCTAATAATTAGAAGTTATTTACTTTAACATATTTGTAACCTCATTAATATATTAATGCAACATTTCAATTTTGCAACCTCAATTAAATAATAACTTAATGCATAAATTATAATGTAAATTATGAAGATTAATAAGGGCTTTGTTGATGAAAACTAAAAAATATAAGAAAAAAATTAATCAATTGAAAGATAAGCCATTGAATTTTCGTGTGTAATTTTTTTGTTTTAGTGATCGAATGTCCCAATTAATATACTAATGCAACAATTAGCATATTTATTACCTCACTAATACATTAATGCAACCTTTCAATTTTGTAACCTCAATTAAATAATAACCTAATGGATGGATTATAATATAAAACATGAAAATTAATAAGGGCTTTGTTGATGAAAAATAAAAACTCAATAGGTGAATTATGCTCACCTGTTCTCTCTGATTTATGCTCAACCATTGTGGAGTTGGATCTATCCTTCAACAATTTGACTGGTACTGTTCCAAAAGCTTTGGTACTTCTTGAAATCTCCAACAATAATTTCTCCAGCGAGTTGCCGAAGACGAGTAGGGGCTTAGAACAAGAAGATGGAGGAAGAAGATGGATTTTTTTTTTTTTTTTTTGAGTTTTGATTTTTAATAATTTTTTAAAAATTTGGGACTATTTTTGCAATTAGTTCGTTATCCTTTCATTTAATTTCATTTTTGTTTTATTTGAAAAGGAGGGTAAAATCATATTTTTATTGGAAAAATGGATGAAAATGACATTTTGCATAACGAAAGGTGGAAATAGGGGTGAAAATGTTAAAAAATGAAAGCTATGGACATTTTGCACAATAATACTGAAAGGTAGGGCCGTTTTGTGCTATTTACCCTTATACTTCTTAACTTTAAAAAAAAACTACAAATGAATCCAAATAAATTATTAAAAGGGTAATTAGTACAAAATATCCGTACCTTTCAATATTATTGTGCAAAATGTCTATACATTTCATTTTTGACATTTTGACCCTTATTTTCACATTTCATTGCGAAAATGATTATTTCATCAATTTTCATAGTTAAAAGATGTAAAATAATGAATATACCATCATATTTATATAGAAAAATAAAGAAAAGAAAAATAAAGAACAAATTGTAACTATACTCCCCAAATTTTCAAAATAGTACAAATAAATTTCAAATAAATAATTTAAAAATAAATAAAAACAATTACTTAAAAAATAAATTAGTAATTAAAATCACTTTCTTTTTAATTATTTATTTGTACTTTTTTTTTGGGTGAAAAATTTGGGAGTATAGTTGTAATTTATTTGTCATTTTATAGCTTTAATTGATAATATGGATGAAAACAATGTTTTTCGCAATATAATGTGAAAATAAGGGTGAAAATGTCAAAAAATGAAAGGTATGGACATTTTGCACAATAATATGAAAATGTAGGGATCTTTGTGCTAATCACACTTTTAATAATTTATTTGGACTCATTTGTAATTTTCTAAAAAGTTTGGGAGTATGTTGCAATTTATTTTTTATTTTATTTAAGTAAAAGGATATATTTATCATTTTACATTTTTTTTTATTGAGAAATTGGATAGAAATGGTGATTTTCACAATGAAATGTCAAAATAAGGATGAAAATGTCAAAAAATAAAAAGTAATGACGTTTTACATAATAACATTAAAATATAAGAACATTTTGTGTTAATTATTCCTAATTTTTTCAATTGAAAATGACATTTTACACAAACATCGTGTCATACTCATAGTACGTTATTACTATTATTATTTTCCCAGAAAAGTTCTTAATTGAAACTTCCGTAAAATAACTTAAAAGGGCTATTTTTATTTTTGTCATGAAACACTTCTCTAGACAGCAAATATTTTTAAACTCCCCAAAAGTCCTCCAAACACTTTCAAAGTGAAAAACATTGAGAGAAGGGAAATACAAGGAAGAAAAGACTTTTGTCCTATATTGCAATTGAGTTAACAAAGCCACTTTCTTCCCCGAATCGGAAAGAGAGCAGCATTTTTGATTAAGAATTTTGTCTTTAATTTAAAATTATTATTTTTTTTTTGAAATTTTTTTTGACAATTACATCAAATACTATACTAAATTGTAAAATTTTTTATCCCTTTTGGTATTTATTTCGATAGAAAATAAAGCCAAACGAACACCAAAAGTTAAATAAATATCAAAATGGATAAATTATTTTACAATTGAGTATAGTATTTGATGAGATTGTCAAAAAAAATTTCAAAAAAAATAAAAAATAAAAAATAAAAAAATAAAATTTTGCATTAAGGCAAAATTCCCAATCGGGAATTATTATCTCTTCCCCGATTCGGGGAAGAGAGAATTCCTCAGTTAATCCCATATATAGATTCCGAAGAGAGTTCATTCCATGTATGGGCGCCAATCTTTAAAAAAGAAAATCAAAGATTCATTCTACTTAAGGCATTAAAATACTTTGTTAATTACTTTTAAAATCCTTCTAATAAAAATTTAATAATAAACTTATTTATTGTTATTTGTTTTACTTTAACTATCCCCTCCTCCCTTCTGACTCTATTCAATGGAGTTAAAATTTGAAGAGTTTTATAATTTTTTCTCCTTAATGATAATTACTTGGTTATTAGCATGTTCTAAAAAAAAAATAAAAAATAAAAAATAAAAATTAAATTCGTAATAGTACAAATCCCCCTCTACTCCTAACTGCATCTGTTTTGTAGAATCAATAATTCTTTTAAAACAAGAGTTTAGTTACCTTAGGATTGCTTTCATAAAAAGCTATACGTTTCAAAAAGTAATTTTAAAACAAAAAGGATTGTAATGATAATAATATACTATTTCCTTTTATATATATATATACCGAATCATCTCAAAGAAGGCACAGAGGCGGAGCAATGGCGATCACCATTGAAGAGTACCAGTCACGACATGACACCCAGAAACTGTACGACGTTAACTTCTTCGGAGACGTCATCCACACTCTAGTAACTAAGGACTCCACCACGGTATCACAATGGCTGTCCGAAACCCAGTACCTCAACAACCACCGTAGCCGCCTGATCGTCGGTCTCGACGTAGAGTGGAGACCCAGCTTCAGCCGCATTCAGAACCCAGTCGCTACCCTCCAGCTCTGGGTGGATCGCCGCTGTCTCATCTACCAACTCATCCACTCCTCTCATATTCCCTACCATCTCGTTGACTTCATCTCCAACCAGGACCACACTTTTGTGGGCGTTGGAATTGCATCCGACTTGGAGAAACTTAGGAACAACTATGGGTTTGGGTACAATGTGAATGCCGTGGATTTGAGTAAGCTAGCGGCTGATACTTATCATATAAGTCAGTATCGGAATATGGGGCTGAAGAATTTGGCCAGATATGCGCTTGGGAAAGACTTTGAGAAGCCAAGAATGGTGACTCTGAGTAGCTGGGATAATCCGCAGTTGACGCATGATCAAGTGCAGTATGCTTGTGTGGATGCTTTTGTCTCGTTTGAGATTGGCAGGGTCTTGAATGCTGCTGGGTAAATAGATCAGCAAAATTATTTACGTATAAAATAGAATTTTTATTTATTTATTGCTCAGTTTTTAGATTATTGACCCATTAAGGGTTTTTAGAGGACTTTTTGGATTAAGGATCTTAAGAACGATGGATTATAATTAATAATTCCATGAATGGAGTTTTGAATTCTGGGTTTTGTTTTATTTTTATTTTTTTAAGTTTCTTGCTCCGTATCTTGTTTATGGCTATATTATTATGGTATTGATGAGCTCTTCTGTTAACAAACAAGCACTGCAAGAACACAAAGGGATGTTTGCTCGAAGGCCAGTGGTGAAACCTAGCAACTCTCAACTTGTTATCACCAAGATTAACACTTTCCAAGATTTATCACACCAAACCAACCTTCACAACTCAAATTGCACAAACTCTGCAATAATATTGTTCACAATAGTTTTGATAGAAACCATAATCTCACACAGATTCACTAGAAAATAAGAAAGAAAGGAGTAGAAGATTCAAAAAGGCTCTCTCTCTCTCTCTGACAAACCGTCTATGTTATGAAAATTAGAGACTAAGAATGAGATTAAATGTTTCATTATTTACGTAACTTATACTATGGTCACGGTTTTATTCACTAAATTTAGTGCTTCACAATGCTCATTGAACATTGCCCATTTGCACTCCATCCATCAATTGTGAGATACTGATACTCTCATTGCTGACATGTCAAACGAAAATTTCACGTGGCAATTTACCATCGTAAAAAAAAAAAAAAAATTACAACTTAGCCAAATCATTCAAATAAAATATTTCATCACTCTTCTAACTTATATTGTGGTCATGGTTTACAGATCAAACTTCAAAATTCTTTCCAATGGTCACTCATTTTTGCGTTGTTGCACTTCATCCATCATACGGCATATTTCATTCCCCTCATTACTGACGTGTCGCATAGCGTTTAAAAAATTACAACATAATCAAACCATCCAACTCACCAAAATTGCCATATGTGAAAAACGACTTCCACAACCCCAGAAACTTCTTAAAGCCCAATAGTTCTTCCTCAAAGTATCCTAGCCCCCCATTTCACTTATTCATGTACGTATAACTAATTTGTGTACTGTGTGTCCGGCGCTCTCTAATTCCAATCTTCTATTTTTGCAGGCGTGTTCCTTATGTGTTTCCTAGTATGTTATGTGTTTCCTAGTGTGTTTGATGTTTTTTTAAAACTGCAATAAGAATAATTTCTCGGATTCTAGAAATTAGAATAAAACTTATTCAACGCTCAACAGTCTATCTTGACGTCCTGAACATATAAATTAAAATTGTATATTTCGTAAGTAATTAATTTGAAAATCAATAATTTTCTAGATTTTAAACTTTCATCTTGGAAATCCAACAACGCAGATTTCCTTGATCGGTATACAGTATACACGATGTTCCATAGAGTTGCATTTCCAGCAAGCACGCCCTATCAATGCCAATAATAGCACCATTAATGTACTGCTATTATTTATCATGTCCTTCTCAGATAACTAATCTGTGCATGTTTACTCTACTAGTAGTAAACACGTGCGTTGCACGTCTTATGTATCAGATGAATGATATACCTAATGTTTATTGAAGTATTAATACCATTTTTTTAAAGTAATTGAAATAATTGATATTGTTAAAGGGAAAATTAAAATTGAAAAAGAAATATATAAATGAATAATTTTTATTTTTTTATTTTTATTTTTATGAAATTATTTATGTAATGTGAAAACGTTTAATAAACATAAATGTAAAGCTACGATTACAATGTTTGTACACAATTATTATTATTATTTTTAATCAACGTCTCAAATCTTTTCTTTTTATTTTCTGTTTTTACTAAGACTTCGGTTATTTGAAACTCCACAAGAAAGCAATGGTCTTAATTTTACACTAAACCCTTATTTGGCCAATTTTTAAAAAATATTTAATTAAAATATAATTATGTTTCTAATTACCGAAGTTAATAAATATTAATGTTAGGTCACTGAATTTTTTTTTAATATTTTTTTTAGTAATTGAATGTCAATTAACTCCTTATATCAATTCCAAACCAAATGATATATATTAAATAAATAATAACTTAATGCAGGAACTGTAATGTAAATTATGAAGATTAATAAGCACTTTGTTGATTAAAAATAAAAAAAATTAGAATAAAATAATCAATTGAATGTTTCCCAATCATTCATACGTATGGTAAAAGTGATTGGAAGTAGAAATGATTATTGTCAACTTAAAAACCCTAATAATTAGAAGTTATTTGCTTTAACATATTCGTAACCTCATTAATATATTAATGCAACCTTTCAATTCTGCAACCTCAATTAAATAATAACTTAATGCATAAATTATAATGTAAATTATGAAGATTAATAAGGGCTTTGTTGATGAAAATAAAAAAATATAAGAAAAAATTAATCAATTGAAAGATAAGCTATTGAATTTTCGTGTGTAATTTTTTTTAGTGATAGAATGTCCCAATTAATATATTAATGCAACATTTAGCATATTTGTTACCTCACTAATACATTAATGCAACCTTTCAATTTTGTAACCTCAATTAAATAATAACCTAATGGATGGATTATAATATAAATCATGAAGTTTAATAAGGGTTTTGTTGATGAAAAATAAAATTGCTTTGTTAATGGAAAAAAAAAAAAAAACTCAATAGTTGAATTAAAATGTAAATCATGAAGATTTTGTTGATGAAAAATAAAAAATTGCTTTGTTGATGGACAATAAAAATTGTAAGAAAAAAAAAATACTCAATTGAATGATAGGTCACTAAATTTTCTTTGATTGATTTTTTTTTTTTTTTAAATAATTGAATGTCAGTTTCACTCCTTATATTAATTCCAACCCAAATGATAAATATCAATTAAATATTTCACCACTTATATTAATTCTAAATCAAAAGATAAATATTAATTAAATTGGTAATAAGGGCTTTGTTGATGAAAATTAAAAATTGTAAAGAAAAAATCAATTGAATGTTAGTCATTGAACTTTTGTGTGTAATTTCTTTTTTATTCATTGAATGTCTTCATTAATATATTAATGCAACCTCTAAAATATTTGTAACCTCAATTAAATAATAACTTAATGGATGAATTATAATGTAAAGCATGAAGAATAAAAATTGCTCTGTTGATGAAAAATAAAAACCCATTGCATGAATTATAATGTAAATCATGAAGATCAATAAGGGTTTTGTTGATGAAAAATAAAAATTGATTCATTGGTCGAAAAATAAAAATTGTAAGAACAAAATGGTTAATTGAATGGTAAGTCACTCTTTGTTTGTTTATTTGTTTTTGTTTTTGTTTTTTTGGTATATAACTGAATGTTTTCTCTCCTTATATTAATTCCAATCCAAAATGATAAATATCAATTAAATATTTCACTCCTTATATTATATTCATTCTAAACTAAATGATAAATACTTATTAAATTGGTATTCCAATTATGAGGGTATAGTGAACATATAGTTAAATATGTAGGGATAAATTTGGTATTTAAAAGTTTCTCTTCCATTCCCACTTTTAATAAAAAATTGTAGATTAATTCACAATAACAACAAAATAGACGTTGTTTTAACTTTATTATTATTATTTAATAATATTTAATACTGTATAATTCATTTGATCAAACATCCATTATGTCATCGCATGGCAAGAAAGATTAAAAATAAAAACCATTGACATATTTAAAAATAAAAATGGATTTTCTTTTATTAATGATGGCTTCCTAACTACTCAAGGGTACATGTGTGGTGTGTCCAAGTCGTTGGTCAAGAATAAAGGTTTTAGATCCGTATCAAAGGTCATCTTCTTCCGACGTGGCAAATATGTCTGACGAAAGTGAAAGAAAGTATAGAAAGTTGGCAATGGGAATGAGAAAGTTTCCCAGGTGAATTAGCCAACTAGATTCTTAAGATGAAGCAACAACAATCTCGTCAAATTATTGATCTTCGGGATTTTCCTAATGAGTTACTACAACCAAGGCATTTCACCAGTCATGTCGAACTTAACTACTAAAATTTCCTTAGACGTCACGTAAGAATGTAATTTCACTTATTAAATTGATTTGAGCATAGGAGAACTTCGAGTAGACAACCTGGCTGCCAGTGAAACGTTTAGTTAAAGAAAACAAGGGTAGGAAAGAGTTTCATGATTAATGAGAAAATCTCAAAATTTTAATTCCCAAAAAGATGTGAGTATTCTGAAAAAACATTAACATACACCAACGACAAAGGAAAAAAAAAAAAAATAAGGAAGAGAAGACTTTGTCCTTTTATTGCAATTGAGTTCATTTGATGCATGGATGCCAATCTTTAAAAAAGAAAATCAAAATTTCATTCTACTTGCGACATAAAAATTGTTTGTTATTCTATTTTAGTATAAGGATGAATTTTTATTTCTTGTTATTGTGGAGTTCGTCAACATCATGTATCGCCCTTGCACGATCATCAAACTCATACTAATGCTAGAACTTGTCGCAAGCAAAGTTGGAAATGAAAGAAGTCTATAGAAAGCTCTTAGTACTTCTTTGATCAATCACACTAATAACTTCATTAATTCACTGAAATTCTTGTAGTTCTGTTGTATTTCACTACTTACTCATCCAATGTGCGTATAGTAACCAAAATCATAAGCGAGAGTCTCTATATGAGATTCGTAGATGATTTCAATTTGATTGTACAATTTTCGTCTAGATCTATAGATACCTAAAAATAATTTTGTTGCTACAAGATGATATTAAATCAGAGCAATGCTACTTATACATAATTATTTATAGATTGGTGTACAAAGAAAAAGAAAATATCGATGAGAAAAAAAGGAGAGAAGGATATCAGTTAAATTTTAATATAATGTCATGTCATCAATCTTTAAATAATTATATACAAACAACATTACTTATTAAATTATATTCTTTCTAGATGATCTTATCCTACATAAATCAATCAAGCAACCTAAACCCTCGTAGTCCTCCTATATGAGTCTGCTATGTTGCATGAAAATGGAAATTGGAAACAAGATGGGACATATATACACGACACTACACGGGTAAACACTATTTCTAAAAACGTAAGACACGAAACACTGAGAAACATTATATTAAAATTATTAATTTAATTTCATAAAATCAGTATTCAACTTCAAAAAGCTCCATAATATTAACTAAATAACAAAAATTGTACAATCTATCTAATTTAACTAAAATCTTGACATAAATTTATTTTCATAACAATTATTGATAATGAATCAATACTCAAACTAAAAAAAAAATCATAAAATCTCAAATCAAATTACTTCAGCTGCATCATCACCATCAATCTATAACACTATCACAACATCGTTGAATAATTACACTTCCAATTAACATTACTCCATCCGTCTTTTGTTTTATCACATTTTTAATATACCTCTGACGAGTATGTTTTATTCACGAGTTTTATTTCACTTTTATCTTGATCGTGAGCTATATTTTACGAGTAGTGAACATTTTTAATGTATTTATTAGTGTAGTTTTGTAAAAGTAGTGATGGTGCAAATTAAGGAAAGAAATGATAAAACAAATTTATTGGCATGGATCGAGAAGAAAAGATGAACGAAAGGGCAAAAGAGTCAAACCACGATATAGAGAAAGACCGAGTGGTGCCCTGGTGCCAAACCATGACAGAGGTGTAGTTGCGACGCCATATCCGTAATGTCGAGGCACTACAAAACCATAGAGAAGACAGAGGCGGCGCCAAACACCAGGCACTGTGGTTCCACTGAGGATTTTGACCTGCGGCGTTGCCTATTGACGTTAAGGATACGATTTTCAGCCCATTTTAAGCCCACATGGAACCTTATTTTCGACACGAATGATGGAAGGAGTATAAATACTCTCTATTGGCACTTTTATGAGAGTTCTACACATTGAGACATAGAGAATACAATTAGAGATTGAAAAGCGCAATTTAAGGGAGGAAAACATCAAGAAATTCAAGTTTTGAAGCATCGATTTGAGATCTTGGTGCAAGATTAATTTCCTTCTCTACATCTATATTCAAAATCAAATTTATACACCAAAAACAACAGTATTCAATAACAACCTCTTATTTTTCTTCTTTCATTATGAGTAGCTAAATTTCTTATTAAGGCGAATAATGTAATATACTTGTGACCCTTTATTTCTTTTATTCAAGATTCTTGTTCTTTTATCCTATATGTATTGATTTTGCTATGAGTTTAATGCATTAAATTTTTTGATCACTAATTTGATGATTTTGTGAATCTTTTACTTATCGAGAGGTAAGTTTGAGATTTAGACCATGTAGTAAAATTCGGTAAATTAGTATAATGTGTAGAGATACCTATACTGATTATTGCGATCATATATGAATTCTTAGAACCAATATTTCGTTTCACTAAGGTTGATTCAAATAAAGAATGAGAATAAATTAGTTAAATAGGTTCAATGGGTACTCAAGAGGGGTAAATTGAATACAATAGAAGAATTCGATCGAACACTGTATTAGATTTTGAATCTTGATTTAAGACTAAAATGTGATCAATAGGTGAAATTGTTGTGTCCTAACATTTGTTCATTATTTAAATTCTAAATTAATCTTTGTATGCATCCGCATATTTTTAGGCATTTAGATTAAAAATCACAACATATAATTCTTTGTTTGCTTTCATCAAATAGGGGTTAGAAAAGTTAGATTAAGTGCTAAAGTATAGTCCTCGTGGGAACGATAATTCGGACTCAAAGGTCTACTATATTATTTATTACGATATCGTACACTTGTGATAGAAAAAAATGCAAAAAAATTTTGAAGCCATTTCCGGTGACTACTTACTTTTAATCATAATTCATTTTATTTTTAACTATTATTTAGTTTTTTTTCTTTTATTTACAGAAAAATAAAAAAGGTATTTGTTGTATGCTCCATACCCAAGGTGATGATCTTGAACCATTTGATTCGAAAATAGAGCATACTTTCAGACAAAGACGTAGAGAACACAAATGAAAATAGCAACATTAAATGGTTGACAATCAAAACATTTCTATTCCTATACAGCTAATAGGACAAGTGGCCGCAAGAGTAGTAGCACCACCAGATCAGCAGCATGAGGGAGGGAAAATAAATGAAGGGGACGTGCCAATCTCAATATTCTTAATGCCTATAACAGCCCCCGCGCGCTCCAGTATTGTGTATCAAGATTTTAGGGTAAATAATTTTCAGATAAGTGTAGATTGGATCAATTTTACTAGTAATACTCTCCAATTCTACGGGTTATCTCATGAAAATCTGAATACACATATTTCCAGATTTCTCAGAAATTGTCAGAATGTCCATGCTCCAAGGGTTAATGAAGATGCTATTAAGTTGCAATTGTTTCCATATACATTGAGAGATGCTACATTGTAGTGGTTAGATACAGTAACGCCCCGAGTTCCGCGGACCCGGAACGCTACGTTATCTTCTCTTTACCCTAACTTAACTGAAAAGTTTAGCGGAATGACTAACTTTTAAAAACATCACATTTAAAATTGTGAACTTAACGGCAATAAATCTCATTTGAATAAATTTAAGGAAAATTGATTAAACTGTAAACTCAAGTTTGAAATAGCGAAAACGACAAAATAAGTTTATAACGTTCAAATGAGTGAAATTTTAAAAAAACAATTAACTATATTAATTCGTCCACATCACCACTACCCATCAGACTCGACCGTCTCCAAAATCTGCAATATTGTTAAAAATAGTGGAATAAACATTTCGAAGAAATACTCAGTAGACTCATCGCCAGTAATTAATTTACAGAATAATTGAACACATAATTATGCAATCTATACAGTGATATTCTCATGGGCTAATTTTCTTTGAAAAATCATAGGCTCTTTAAAATCATAGGGTGTGGGTAGTCTGTCTCATGCATTTAAGCACGTAAGTTATGCATAATATCATTTTATCTCATAAGAGATTCTCTTTCTTCTCATGCAATTAAACATATAAGTTATGGTAAGTATAACAACATAATCTATCTCATAAGAGATTCTCATCTTATGTATTAAAGCATATAAATCACGTAAAATCACATAATACATGCAATTACAATTTAAACTAATTAATGGGGGCGAGTCTACCTCAATTTATCTCGAGTCGTAAAAAGTTGAGCGGAAAGAAATCTCAAGCTCTATCGTCCTTAGGTTTCGTCTAGCCAAAAATAGAAAATAACTTTGAATTAGTGTTTCGAAATTTTTTTAACGATTAAAAACGATAAAAAAATAAAGTTTAGGGACTTAATTGGAATTTATTAAAATTGAAAATAAAAGTTTAAGGGCTGAAATTGAACTTTTCTAAAATAAGGACTAAATTGAAAATTTATTAAAGCTGAAAATAAAACTTTAAGGACTGAAATGAACTTTTTCAGAATCTGTGGACTGATTCATTTTTAAAACATAAGTGTGGGACTGTTTTCTTTAAAAACCAAACTTCGGGACTGAAATAAGTAACTTTAAAACTTGGGGGACTGAATTAAACTAACTTCTAAACTTTGGGGCTAAAATCGTAATTTTTAAAAATCAAAATTTTTAAAATATTTCACTTTCTCTCTTCCTCTCGTTCGACGGCAGAGAGGCGAAGGAGAGAGAGAGGGCGACGGGGAAGGAAAGGGCAAAGCCCTTTCCGTCGCTTCCGGCCGACGACGCCAGCGCCGGCGTCGCGTGATGATGCCGGTGGTGTGGAGGTGGTTGGGGTGTGATTTTGGCGTGCGGTCGAAGAGAAACCGAAGCTTGGAGTTCGATTGTTCTTGAGTTTTCCGACGGTAATCCGGCTGGAAATGGGTCGGGAATGAGGTAAGTTTATGGGTTTTTTTCTTATATATTGGTTTTGGTGGTTGTTTGGTGTTGGTTTTGGGCGAAATAGAGGCTGCCGATTTGGTGGTGGGTGGCGGTTCGAAAATCGGGAATGGCAGGTGGCCTGGGTACTCTTATGGTGTTGGAGTTGGTGGTGTTGATGTTGAGTTTCTGCTGCTTTGGAGGCTCAGAACGGTGACTGGATTGTGGGAAATGGATGGTTGTTCGATTTCCTTGGTGGCTCGGGTGGATGGCTGAGTGGTGGAGTTGGCGTGGTGGCTTGACTGTGGTGTTGGTTGTGTGAATCTGTTGATGTGGTGGCTTGACTGTGGTGTTGGAGGTGGTTCTGGGTTCGACTGGTTGTAGTTCTTGCAGTTTTGGTGGGTTGTGGGTTTCGACTGGTTTGATTGTGTGAAAACTTCATGTTGTTGGTGCTAGAAATTCAGGGTTCTAGCATCAACGTGAGTTTTCAAATTGAGGGAGATGAACTGTGAAAATTTACTGCATTGAGGAGATGCAATTTTCTTACCCATTCTGGCTGGCTGCGGAAGGTAGTGAGAGGGAGAAAGATTGGGTGTTATATGAACAGTAAAAATTCTAGGGCACAAAATCCTAGGTGTTAAGTGGGCCAAGAATTGGGCTGCAGAAATTTTTGAATTGGGCTTAAGTGAATTGGGCCGAAAGAATTCAAAATTTGGACTAATAAGTAATTGGACCTTAAAAATTGCTTAAATTATTAAAATGATAAGAAATTCGATATCTTAAAAATATTCGGGATTGAACTCGATTTGAATGAATTTAAATTGATTTTATAACGGCTAGACGAACACGCTTTTATTTTTTTAAAACTCGGGGTTAGGACTTAGCGACACGTTTTTCAAGAAAAATAATTTAAAATTCTCGATCGCTACAGATACTGAACCTCACAGAAGCATTATTACATGATAAAAACTAACTAGAAAATTTTGCAACCAATTCTTTCCACCGACGAAAGTAGCAAAAATCAGATTGAAAATTCAAACTTTCCAACAGAGAAATGGAGAGACCGATCACGAGGCATGGAATATATTTAAGGAGTTGATGAAAAATCGTCCAAATCATAGGATCACCATTGGAAATTAAGTGCAATATTTCTACACTAGACTTTCATCACTATTAAAATCTAAGGTGGATTGCTCCACTGATAGATCGATCATAGGAAAATCAGTACAACAATGCATGAATTTGTTTTACTTAATTGCCACTACACATTCAATGTTCTCACCAGAAAGAGTGGTTCCATTGAAAGTAGCTAGAATCACTATACCAAAAAACACCTTTTGCAGCGACCAAAAAACGCTAGAAAAGGTCTTTTATAGCTTTTCGTGTGTTGCGGGGGTCGGTGTTGCTGTTAAGAAAAGCATTTTTGCAGCGTTTATTCACCGTTGCAAAAAGGTCTTTTGCAGCGTTTTTTCAACGTTACAGTAAACTTTTTGCAGCGTTTTTTAAACATTGTAGAACATTTTACAGCATTTTTTAAACGTTGCAGTACACTCTTTCGCAACTTTTTTTAACGTTGCCGTAGAACTTTTTACAACGTTTTTTCACAGTTGCAAAAAAAAAAAAAAAAAAAAAATTGAAATTTTTTTTTTGGAGTTATTTATGTCAATTGACCAACAAAATTGAAAATGTAACGCTTTGTGAACAAATTTTGGAATTGCATAAAAATTAATAATTTAATTACAAATTTTTGAATCAATACACTTAAACATTAGAATGTGGTACAACAAAATCTAATTAAAAAAGATAGTCACCCAGTGCTCGCACTTCACTTTTTCGAAATTTGAAGGGCTTTCTCAAGAGCAGCAACCACTTTCCATGGATGGCCGTTGTTGTTTAGGCACAGTGCAGGACAAAGCTAGATTGAATACAAGTCCAAGAGCCTCGACTGAATATTCCCCATTGAGTTTGGAATCGGCAAATTCTGTTACATAACCGCCCATTTCTGAGGTTCTTAGCCTGGATTCATTAGTGAAATTATTGCATAATGCTAATAGAATCATCCCAGACGAACAAATAAAAAATTGAAACAACTTTAGAACAACAAAGAATTATTTCCTACCATTTTGCTCAAAGGTATTGGTCTTGTCAAGTCCATGTTGATAACCCTCTATCCTGGTAAAAGTTGTAGAAGCACCATACCAAAGCTATAAACATCAGTTGAAGAATTAACATGGCAGTTCTTGTGGTACTCGAGATCCCCATAACCAAATGTTCCTCGCACTTCTGAGCTAACATAGGAATGGCCAACAAAGGTAACTTTAGATAACCCGAACCCGGAGAGTTTGGCTTGGAAATTGGTATAGATAAGGATATTTCCGTCCCGATATAAATAAAATGTGAATGAAATGAATGAAGATGTATGGGAGAGACAAAAAGTTCATCTTTTCATAAACAATTAATGTAAGCAATATACATCTATTAGTATTGATTATACATATAAAAATAACATTTCTACTAGACTTCAACATAACTAGTTTATATAATTTTTTTCTTAACCACACCCGTTCATTCATGTGCCAGTTGGATTAAGACTCTTTTTGGGAAGTGACTGTAATCAGTAATGTTAATAAATAAAAATGAGCGATGGTGAGTATTATTAAAATGATTTGATCAAGGTGTTTAGTTCTTAAAAAATAATGTCATTCGAGTTAACCACATATTTCATCAACTTCTCTCGAAATCTATTTTTAATCCCCATCAAATAGGGGCTTAATGTTATCTTCGCGTTTCTTTTATTGAATGACTTCCAACAAACTTTATTCACTTGTTGCTCTTCAACCTCAAGGAAAAACCAATCAGAACCCTAGCATGTCATTATAAGTAGTATGAGAACTCCTATCTTTATAGCCTTCGGAAAGTTTTTCTCTCACCCTTTTGTACTTCTCGAACTAAGGCTGCTACTTCCCTTCACGTTCATAGTTTCTGGTTATTAATAAAATTCCCATACTAGTGATGGCTTCATATATGAGAACCTACCCCCAAATGGAAGAAACTAAACACAAAATTCGTAAACTATCTATCAAACCCAAAGGAAACAAAAATAACTGAACCTGAATAAATTCATGGTTTCCAATAGCTTGTAGATTCACTTTACACTCATCAATTCACGTGAACCGAAGAGACTACTCATTAATTAGCTGCTCGCCAGTTACAAATTAACCAAAACGGTCTTTTTTAAGGAGAGAGTCCCAATTTTTGCCGAAACCTTAATTCTACAGAATATAAACCCTAGCAATTGACTTCTTGCTCATTCAAAAACTGCATTAATTAGAAGAAATAAACTACTCTAACTCTCCCGCATTTCCCAACAACTTTGGGAACGAAAATAAACTTCTCTAACTCTCCCACATTTCCCAACAGCTTTGTGAACAAAAAAGAACAAAATTTAATGCGAGTAAATTAATAAGCCAATAGTAAAAAGAACGAAAAAAAAGTGTTTTGGACCTCTTCTTTAGATCTGGTGCCATAGAAAGCCGCTACTGTATCGTCAAGCAAGGCAACGTCAATCGGCTGACTCAAATCCCGTAGCTTCTCTGCTGCCATGGAGAGATCGCCATTCAAACCGAATTAAACCCAGCAAAAACCACTTATCCAAAACCCTAGGGAGTAGTTGTACGGACCAATCCCTGCTCATGTAGAGAGAGAGAGAGAGAGAGAGAGAGAGAGAGAGAGAGAGACGGGAAAAAGGGTGAAAAGTGGAATTACACACAGCTCAAATTGAAACAGAGAGACGAGGGGCTTTAGTGAGAGGAACTTTGAAAATGATTCAAGGCTTCCATCTCGCTTTATAACGCAGAGAGTGAAAGAGAGAGGGCTTATTTGTAGCGAGTACTTTGGGACGGCGCCAAGGGGCGAGAGAGGAGAAGCGTGTGTGATTTTCCATTGGTGGGGGAGATTTGTGAGTGCCATTGGGTTTTCTATTGTATTTTCCACCGATTGGCCTTTTGTTTTTTAAACAGGGCTGGGTTGGTTTGCATTGTTAGAAGAAGAAAAAAAAAAGTGAATTGCCTTTCGCAACGTTTTTAAACGTTGCGAAAAGGAGCCTTTTTGTAATGTTTAAAAAATACTGCAAAAGGGGACCCTTTCGCAACGATTTTTTAAATGTTGTGAAAACGTTTTCTTTCGCAACATTTTTTAAACGTTGCGAAAGGCTTTCCCTTTTGCAACGTTTCGCAACGTTTAAAAAACACTGCAAAATGCTTTCCCTTTCGCAACATTTAAAAAACATTGTAAAATAGCATCATTAGCAATATTTACTTAAAAAATGTTGTCAAAACTCAATTAAATTAATCAATTGTAACATTCACATATTAAAATATTGCGATAGATCCTATTAGGAACACTTAATTCACAAATGTTGCCTTTGAAGTGTTGCAAAAGCTATTTTTTTGGTTTAGTGAATGTATGAATTAGACAACACATAATTTACCAATGCACATATAGTAGCTTTGACAAAACAGGTAGAGCTATTGGTGAAATCACAAACAAAAGGAGCATATACAGTGATGGCTAGTCTATCATACGAAAACTGTGGAGCTAATCATCTGACAGAAAATTACATATCTACTAGCTTTCGAGAGGAACAAGTCAATTCATTCAGAATGACTCTCACAATTTTAGCCCTTATGCACAAAATATAACCTAGGATGAAGATAACACCTAAACTTCAGATGGTCAGATAATCAACAATGGAATAGTTCAAATAATGCCCAGCAAGAAAAAAATAAAGTCTAGGAGAGATGTTCAACAAGTATATGCAAAAGACAGACAATGTGTTTCAGCAAATTGACACAAACTTTCAGAATCAACATGCATCTATTAAGAAGCTAGAGACACAAATTGGCCAGATAGCTAAATAGCTTGCAGAATGCCGATAGAGGACATTGCCAAGCAATACAATGATCAATCCAAAGAGGAAAGTGCAAGTTATTACAACCAAAAGTGGAGTACATGATATGATCCAACATAGAGTTATTTTTGGACAATTATTTTCTATTTTTCGTGAGAGTTTTATTTAGTCAGAATTCTTATATTTTGGTAACTTTTCATATTTTAGGACTTTATTCCGTTTTGAATTAGTTTCTAGGTTTTTCATATAAACAGTTTATTATTTCATTGTATTTGACAAGTTTTGATTATGAATTATTGTGATTTTCTCTCTTGTTCTTTGTGAACACTTTTGAACTTATCAAATATATTTGTTATATTTGTGGCGTTCAACTCTTAGAACTTATCAAAAGATTAGACAATCTTTGTAACGTTCACAAATCGAGGTTCATGTTTTCGCACAACAACAGGTCTAAGATTTAATATACCTTAGGTTCTTGGTTCGAGAAGTATCGGGTCGAGATCTTATCGTCTACAACTTGAATTTGAGTTTTTCCGACGTTTTCAAATCAATTCCATGAGTTCCATGAAATTCCTCCACCCGGGATCTCATCAGTACAATTGCTAGAGATACATGTGAAGAGCCCTGATAAAAAGAGACAAAGAGTTAGCAGTTGAAGAGGCTCATAAAAAAGAAAAATCTGCAACAATCACAAAAGATGAGGAAGAGAGAAAAGAAACATCCATAGTGAGAGCACCAAGTCCCATAAAAACTTATGTGCCACCAATTCCCTTTCCTCAATGGTTGCAAAAAAAGAAGAAGATAGACAAGCTGTTTTCCAAATTTGAGGAGATTTTCAAGACACTGCACATAAATATCTATTTTACAGATGCAATAGCACAAATGCCCAGTTATGCCAAATTCTTGACGGAAATTCAGTCCAACAACAGGAAGCTGGAAGAACATGAGACTGTCTGTATGAACGAGGAATGTAGTGCAATTCTTCTGAAGAAGCTACCAACTAAACTAAAGGACCCATGATATTTTACTATACCTTGCACTATTTGTTCTAATTATTTTGAGAATTTTTTATGTGATTTATGTGCTAGTGTTAATTTGATTTCACTCTCTATTTACAGGTCTCTTGGGTTGGGAGAAGCAAAACCTACAAAAATCTCATTGCAGCTGGCTAAAAAAACAATCAAAAGACCAAGGGGAATCATTGAAGATGTGCTAGTCAAGGTTGATAAGTTCATCTTCTTGGTAAATTTCATTATATTTGACATGGAAAAGAATTCAAATATTTCTCTGGTCTTGGGAAGCCTTTTCTTAGCTGCTAGGATAACACTTATTGATGTATATGATGGAAATATGATTATTCAAGTAGACAATGAGCATATCATATTCAATGTGTTCAATGTGATGAAACACCCATTGACTTCAGACACTTGTGCGAAGTAGATGTTCTTGAGGAGCTTGTGGTCGATACATTTGATGCAAAACATCTAGCAATTCTATTTGAAACAGATATTGCAAAATCAGAGTTAGCAAATGCAAAAAGAATAGAATGTACTGTACATTTGGCTAAATAACCGATTGGAAGGAGACATTGACAATAAGAATCTATTGGTGTCGATCCCATACCACCAGTACCTTCAATGGAGAAGGTTCCAACTTTTGAGTTAAAGCCCTTGCCATTACATCTCAATGATGCGTATTTGGTCTCTACCACACTTTCCGTGATCATTACAAATGATATGATAGACGAGGAAAAGAATAAATTATTGGAGGTACTCAGGAAGCACAAAACTGCCTACTCTATGTATGCACAAAATTTTAATAGAGGACGAGTCAAAACCATCAGTGGAAGGTCAGAGAAGATTTAATCCAACCTTGAAAGAAGTAGTGATAAAATGAGTCCTGAAATTGTTGGATGTAGGGGTGGGCGTCAGTTGGGTTGGGTTGGTTTGGTTTTTTACTCAACCGAAACCCAACCCAACATGTTCAATTTGTATAAAATCAATCCAACCTAACCCAATTATGTATTTAAACCCAACCCAATCAAGTTCGATCGGGTTAGGTTAGGTTGGCCGGTTTGTAGTTCACCTTTTGTTCATGATCCACTATATAGACAGTAAGATAACATTGTATTAACTGGGTAGAATCATTGATCAATATAAACAATTAAGACATGAGTTCCTAACATTGAATACAGTAATAACCAAAACCAAGCATTGCATTGGCATAAAGATGTGAAAAGAGTTGCACATGATATTATACAAAAGTGAGTTAAACTTAGTTGTATGATTCACAATCTTTGTTTCTCAAGCTCCAATCAATATCAAATAAGGCAATAAGGATGGAAAATGGAACTCCTTATCATGTACAATATAACCCTAAAATCATCTATTGAAGACCGAATATTAGATGGTGCAGATTCTATTTCAAGAAAAGATAACAACACTTCGGAGACATGCATATCAAAGGCACCATGGTGTTTCTGTACCTAACACAAATGAATTTAATAGCGAATTGACAAAAAAAAATTCAATAAAACTAAAATCCAAACTATGCTACTCAGGAAATTAATTGTATGCTCAACAATCACTAGACTGTTCTAAGCAACTTGAATTAAACCATATTGAAGTTCACATTACATAAAAATAAAACTCGCACGAAACAGATGTTGTGGTGCTCTAATCCAATATTTTTCTAATGTATTATACATTAGGATCATTAGATCTAAAATAAGCAGATTCTTTAATCATCCAACTTCTATTACCTTAAATTTCAATGATTAATAGTACCAAAATCCAATCAAATTTCAGCTTCAACCGAAATAAACAGAGCTTTAACGCAATTGACCCACAATTTATAATTGAAAAACAAATACTAACCAAAACAACATCAAGATAAAATCATTCAACAATTCACCTGGAGGCTGTCTTCGTTTGAATTATACGGAACAATGACGGGACCCAACTGGGTCTGCTCGACAGTCACTTGAGTTGAATCGGTACACTGAAGCCTTTCCGAGAAAGATGCTGAATTGGGCCCGCTCGATAGGCAATTGAGTTAAACCTCGCTGTATGATTCAATAATGAAGAAATAAAGCAGATTCAATAGAGATCGCTGTATGATAATGAGTTGGCATAAAACAGATTCAATAATGAAGAAATAACTACCCTTCAAAAGACATTTGGCGCCGACGAGTTCATAAGAGCGAGAGAGAGATGGAACGTTATAACTTATAAAGGCGAGAAAGTGAGACTAAGAGGATGAGAGCGAAAGAGAGAGATGGAAGGTTAGGGCTTAGGGTTATGATTTGTTTGGATCTCTCGTTAGTTTGGATTAAATTTTGAGTTTTTTTACCAAGCGGATCAAGTCGGGCAGTTTTAATTGGGTTTCATGGGTCAACCTATGACCCGACCTAACACGACCCGTCATCTTCACCTAGAACCAGAACCCAACTACAAAATAAAAAAAATCGACCCAAACCAGTCCGAGCATTTTAGGCGAATTGGTTTGAGTTTTGCCCGGCCCTGGTTGAATGTAAGGATTATCTATCCCATTTTAGATAGTTTTTGGGTGGGTCCAGTACATGTGGTACCTAGAATGGTTGAATCACATTAGAAAATAACGAGATCTATGAGATGATGCCAACATGGTTAGTAACATGATGAAGAGTATGAATAAATTACATGAAGTTGAATAATACCACTAGAAAAGATCACTTTCCATCCCCCTTCATTGATAAGATGTTTGAAAGGTTAGTAGGGTATTCTTATTACTACTTTCTAGATGAATATTTAAGGTACAATCAGATAGCCATTGCTCTAGAAGACTAAGAAAAAACAACCTTCACATGACCCTATGGTACTTTTGCCTTTAAAAGAATGCCTTTTGGTCTATGCAATGCACCTGCAACATTTTAGCAGTGCATACTGGCCATATACTTTGACATGGTGAAAAAGTACATCGAAATATTTATAGATAATTTTTCAGTGTTTGGATATTTCTTTAATGATTACTTGGAAAGTTTCTCTCATATTATGAAGGTGTGAAGAGAAGAATCTGGTGCTCAATTGAGAAAAATGTCATTTTGTGGTGAAAGAGGGAGTAGTGCTGGGTCATAGGAATTCTTCACAAGGTATTGAGGTTGACCAAGCCATGATACATGTAATCAAAAAATTACAGCCACCTAATTCAGTTAAATGGATTAGAAGCTTTTTGAGACATGTAGAGTTTTAAAAGTTTTCAAAGATTACGAAACCTTTATGCAATCTACTGGAGAAAGATGTGCCATTTAACTTTTCTGATGAGTGTTTAAATGTCTTTAACACTTTGAAAGAAAAGTTAACGTCTGCACTTGTTATAGTGGCATTAGGTTGGGAACTACCTTTCGAACTCAAGTGTGATGCCAGTGCTTTCACAGTGGGAGCAATGCTGGGTCAATGCAAGAAAAATGTATTGCATGCCATCTACTATGCCAGCAAAACTTTGACCAATGCTTAGATCAACTACGCAAAACTAAAAAGGAAATGCTATAAGTGGTATTTACTTTCGACAAATTTCGTTTGTATCTGATCAGTTCAAAAGTCATAGTCTTTACTGACCATGCAGTTTTGAAAAATTTGTTTGAGAAGAAGGACGCTAAACCTAGGCTAATTCGATGGGTTCTTTTACTACAAGAGTTTGACATTAAAATTCGGGATAAAAAGGGAACAAAAAACTAGGTAGCAGATCACCTATCTAGGCTAGAGTAGTCGAAAGAGGCAGATGAGGTAGACATCAATGATATATTTCTAGATGAACAGTTATTGAGGGTGGAAAAGGCTTCGTGGTATGTAGACATTGTCAACTACTTAGCGAGTGGATATGTGGATCCAGACTTCACTTATCAACAAAAGAAAAGGCTTTTCCATGAAGCGAAATTCTATTATTGGGATGATCCAAATTTATATAAAAGATGGACAGACCAAATTATCAGAAGATGTGTGCTAGAAGATGAGATGAAACCCATCTTTTCGAGAGTTCATGCTTCGGTTTATGAAGTTCATGCTTCAATGCAATTTCTTTTGACCAATATTATTTAAGGACTGCTACAACTTTTGCAGATCATGTGATGATAAGTGTCAAAGAACAGGTAACATATCGGTCGATCACAAGATGCCACTAAACAATATACTGGAGGTGGAAATATTTGATGTATGGGGATTTGATTTTATAGGACATTTTCCGTTGTCCTATAACAATTGATATATATTAGTGGCAGTGGATTATGTCTCTAACTAGGTGAAAGCCAAGGTGTTGCCCACAATTGATGTAAGGGTGGTGGTAGATTTTATAAAGAAACATATATTAAACCTGTATGGATCCCCAAGAGCCATCATATGTGATGGTGGCACTCACTTCCGCAATTGGTCATTCCAGGCATTGTTTTATAAGTATGGGGTACAATATAGAATTGCTATACCTTATCACCTTCAGACGAGTGGACGGGTTGAAAATTCTAACAGACAACAGAAAAGAATTTTGGAACTCACAATGAATGCATTTCAAAGAGATTGTTCTAAAGAATTGGACGATGCTTTGTGGGCCAATTGTACCACTTACAAGACAACCATTGTAATGTCGTCATATCGAATAGTATTTGGGAAAGCGTGTTACCTACCAGTTGAGTTTGAGCACAAAGGATACTGAGCATTGAAGTAGTTGAACATGAACCTAGAGAAAGTTGGAGAAACAAGAATACTTCAACTTCATGAATTGGAAGAATACAGGAGAGAACCTTATGAAATTGCATCCATCTACAAAGAAATGACAAAATAGTGGTTTGACAAAAATATTCGACAACAAAATTTCAGAGTGGGAGATCATGTGCCCTTGTACAACTCCAGACTTAAGCTATTCCCATAAAAATTGAAATTAAAATGGTCCAGACCTTTCACTGTATTCCAAGTGTTTTCCTATGGCATAATTAAATTACACAACCAAGTAGAAGAAAATTTCACGATTAATAGACAACGCATGAAACACTACGTAGATGAGTTTTCCATAGCTAAAGAGAGCATTGAACTAGCTGTTCCAGAATAATAGTGGCAGAAAATTCAGCTAATGAATTTAAAGAAGCGCTTCTTGAAAGGCAACCCAAGCTCTATCCCTTACTTATTTCATAGTTTTTAATTTATAGTTTGTTTATTTGATTGTTTATGCTAAAGTCGTAACATTTTTGTTCTATTTTACAGGAAAAGTCCCAAGTGGAGGATGACACTAAGCTTGGATGGAGATGGATGTCGAGTTATCGTGTGAGGGGAAACAATAAAATTTCAACAAAGGAGAAGGTAAAAAAAAAATGATACAGAAATGTAGCGCTGCTGTGGTTTTTTGGACATTTGTTGGGTTTGCTTGTGCTAGATATACTTGGTCATCATTGTTGCATTTCGTAGTACACAATGCAATCTAAAAAGAAATGGAAATCTTTGACCTCTTCGTTAAGCTCCTTTGACATTAAATTTGTGAGCGAGGAAGCAAAGAACCAATATATTGACATGGTAGTTCGCAAAAATTGTATTCTAGAATGGGGTTTTGACGACATTGAGCTTTATATGAGGGAATAGTTTGATGGTTGGAATTGGGAATTGTTTACAAAAGAACCATAGCCGAGGTTAATACTAGTGGTGGGTGAATTTTACGCAAATGCTAAAGACCACCAGAATTTAAAGGTTTATGTTAGAGAAAAGTGGATCCATTTTGACAGAACCTCGATCAATCGGTTCTATGGATTGCCAAATATTGATGAAGATGACTTCTCTTAAATGTGTGAAGATGGGGCAATCAATCCGATAGACATAATTCGAGAGTCGGCCCACCCAGACATCACATAGAAACTATTCGGCACCGATGTTACCAATTTTCGGGTGTGGGAATGTTTCCTGAATGCAAAGCATGACATTATTTCATATGTGCTAAACTTCTGCTCAGCAGTGATATTGGTGAGGTGACAAAGGAACATACGTTGTTGAACTATGCTATTCAGAGGGGCTTTAGTGTTGACACGGGCATGGTCATTTAGAACAACTTCTTGCATGCACTCAGAGGGTCTACAACTGCTAATCTGGGCTATCCTTCACTAATTTATGCCCTATGTAGAAAATGAGGAATTGTGACATCCCCAACTAGCAGATAGTTCACCCTAAGCTAGCACTGACTAAGAAGATCATTTTACAGTTCATTGGAAAACAACTTTTTGCTAATGCCCCATCGTAGGATATAGAGGCACAGTTATCCTGCCTCCGTCGCCCTCCACCTATCAGTTAGTTCATAGACTGATGACATTATTGGTCGAATTGAGGCTATGCAATTGTAGCTAACTTGAAGACAAGAAGTGTTGGAATTGAGGAATAAGAAGAGACATGATGGAATCCAGCATCAACTTGATCAACTACAAGTCTCCATGACTGATCAATATTAGTAGTTGTAGAACTCTATATATCTACAATATCAATATCGAAATGAGTTCTTCTCGGTATTGGCCTCTGCATATCTCCACATGTCATTCCCTTCACAACCAACATTCTCATATCATCCAGCCAACTATGATCCATCTCACCTAGGTGATGGCGATGATACACAGTGAAATCTCCAGGGAAGTCCTACCTCTCATTTATATTTATTATCACATTGGGACAATGTATGTTTTAATTTTCGGGATGAATCATCAAGGCTAATTGCTGTTGTCTTTTGTTTAGTAGTTGTGTTTGTGTGATATTATTTGATTTCGTGTGCATTGTGTTAAAAAAAATAAAATTGCATACTTGTCCGAATCAGATAGATTTGTCGACTACAATGAATATACTTGAGAGCATGTGCTAGTTTGTGGACAGTGGAAGATGTATATGCTTGAGTTGAATTTTTTTCGCCTATCTATGTGAAGCGGTACAATATTTATGCACTATAATTATGTTTAATGTTGTATATGAATACGTAGGTTCATATGTTAGGCTAAATAGATGACATAGGTGCTTGACCTTGTAACCCATGATTCACAACATCAGTTAACCATATACATAATAACTTAGGACGTTCTAACCAGTGAAAGAAATGATTTAAGATTGTGGTAATTCTTTGCATGTGGAAAATATTGTGTGGAGTGTATGTGATTTTATAGTATGAGCTTGGTGATGACCAAATGTTGGGGATCTAACCTGTGTTAATTAGTATTTCATTATAAAATAAAAAAACATGTCACATATTAAGTTGAATAAAAAAAAATATTTGATACGAGTGCGCAAAAAACTGATTTTTGGGGACCCCAGATGACTAGTGAGTTTGAATCACATAGTATAAATTAGATTTTTGAAATACTCATAAATTGGGAGAATAATCACATGAATAAATTGTTGATGTCATCGATTGAACTAAACCAACTTAGAGTGGTGTGAGAAATTGATAAGTAAAACTAAACTTTAGAATTACACTATGGTGAAAGAATAAAAGAAAACAGGTTTGGGGAGTGTCAATTTCACGATTGAAGAAATGAAATAATTGACCATCTAGAGGTGGAAGTGAACCAACTAGTGAATGTACTGCATTACATTTGATTATTCACACACACACACACACACCTGTTTTGCATTGAATAAGAGGGTGTTTGATGGGAATTAAAGCTAGATTTTTTTAGTGGGTTGTGATTGAAGTTTTTAAAATGTATGGTTGAAAAGTTATGAGACCCATGAAAGATGTGGTTGATATTGATTGTTTGACTTTGATTTAAATTAAAATTTGATTTTAATTGATACCAAACAGGCTCTAAGTGGAAGGTTAGTAATGTTTTCAATACTAAGCCAAAATGTGAGCTATCTGACTGAGTCTATGTTTGTGTCCTTAGTTATTTTACTTTTCTTGTGTTTGCTCGAGGACTAGCAAACTGTTAAGTTTGGTGACGAGTGTGTTTTACTCACGAGTTTTATTCTATTTTAAACTTGATTGTGAGCTAGATTTTATGAGAAGTGAACACTTTCAATTTGTTTATTAGTGTTGTTTTGTAGAAGTTGTAAGATGGTACAATTCAAGGAAATTAAGAAATGATAAAACAAAACTATTGGCATGGATATAGAAGAAAAGATGAATGAAAGGGCAAAAGATTCAAATCATGATATAGAGAAAGGACGAGTGGTGCTTGGTGCTAAAATGGTTGTGCCTAGGTGCCACCACGATAGAGGTGTGGCACTATGGTGCTGAGGCACCACAAAACCAGAGAGAAGACAGAGGGCACCACATACCAAGTGTTGCGGCGCCACTGAAGATTTTGATGCGGTGCCACACAAGAAACCCTATTTTCAACACAAATGACGGAAGGAGTATAAATGCGTGCTATTTTCACTTTTATGGGTGTTCCACACATTGAGACATAAAAAATAAAATTAAAGATTGAAGAGCGTAATTCAATGGAGGAAAATATCAAGAAATTCAAGTTTTGAAGCATTGATTGGAAGATGAAGAAAATCTTGGAGCAAAATTAATCTTTCTTTTTTTCTACATCTATATTCAAAATTTAGTGATATATTCAATAACAACCTCTTGTTTTTCCTCTTTCATTAGGAGTAGTTAAATTTCTTATTAGGGTGAACAATGTAGCCCCATTTGAGCCCCATTAAATTTATAATACATTTTCTCTATCTTCTTTTTAATTTCATATTCTCTAATAAAATAATATTACACATACACCCAAAATTTTTTCTTCTTTTTCAACTGCTCATTTTTCAAAAAAATACTATTCCAAAAATTATAATATCAAATAATGGGGGCTAAACGAGGAAGTAATCTAATTGGGACTCTTTATTTCTTTTATTCAATATTCTTGTTCTTTTATCGCACGTCTTGATTTGTTATGAGTTTAATGAATTGAATTACTTGATCACTAATTTGATGATTTTGTGAATCTTTTACGAATCATGAGATGAGTTTGAGATTTAGACTATATAGTAAAATCCGGTAAATTAGTATAACGTGTAGAGATATCTATATTGATTATTGCGATTATATATAAACTCTTAAAACCAATATTTCGTTTAACTAAGATTGATTTACATAGAGATATGTGATTGAATTAGTTAAATAGGCTCAATGAGAACTCGAGAGGGGTAAATTGAATACATTAGAAGAATTTGATCGAACACTACAATAAATTTTGAATCTTGATTTAAGACTTAAAGGTGGTCAATAGGTGAAATTGTTCTGCCATGATATATGTTCATTATTTAAATGCTAAATTAATCTTTGTGTGCATCCATATATTTCTAAGTATATAGATTAAAAATCACAACATATAATTCTTTATTTGCTTTCATCATATAGGGATTAGAAAAATTAAATTAAGTGCTAAAATATAGTTCTCGTGGAAACGATAATTCGGACTCAAAGGTCCACTGTATTACTTACTACGATATCGTATACTTGCGATAAAAAAAATGGAACAAGTTTTTGTTTTATTATTAACATTACTCCATCCTTCTTTTGTTTGATCACATTTTTTAAAATACCTCCACAATGGATTCTTAAAAATGCTTCCAAGGGTGAACAAACATTACTTCCGCTATCAATTCCTGTAGAATTTGAACCAGTCATGATCAATAACAGTCCAGTCTACAAATAAAATATATGGTAATTAACTAAACACGTAATTATTGTTGTGCTCACATCTATTTAGTAATTGGAATAAAAAATAAGAACCCAAAAGTATATACAATAAAATAATAAAATTTGAATACTACTCTATAATAATATATTAAAATTAAAACTGAATCAACTAATCAATTTTGAAGTACAAATGACAAACTCAAAAAAGCAATTTTCAAACAACTTATTTTTATATTTTAATGATAAAAAAAAATTCAAATATATAGTGAATTACCTGCTTTACTCAAAGTGGAAATGATTGCTCTATGCACGTCTACTATCCTCCTCAACGTCTCAAGACTCTCAACAAACAATCAGAATTTGATAAAGACATCACAATAAGTAGAAAATTTACGTGTATGTTAAAATCTAGCATTATAGTACCTTTATATAATAAATAAAGCCCATGATTGAAGTTAATTTTAAGCTGAAGCCCATAATTAAGTTAACTTTTGGTTAGTGCCTGAGATTTTTTTTTTTTTTTTGGGTAAAAATTCTTTTTTTTTTTCATGCAAAACTTTCCGAATTTCATTAAACAAAGGAAAACTTTTTTTTTTTTTTTAAAAGTTTCTGAAACGTTTTGGGAGAGTTTTCAAGAGTTTCGATTCTTAAAAACATTTTCGAAATGAAATGCTATTGTATGGAGAGTTTTCCTGTGTCATAGTCCATTGCATTATCGGCACGAGGTTAGAATGTTTCCTTGCTTATGGATTGATCAAAATGTTACGCTGTGGAGTCTAAGTATTGCTATTGTACGGAGCTAGCGAGTGAATCGACCTCTACGATGAGGTCATTCCGGGGTTGGAATCGGGGTAGGAAACCCCCCTTTCACGCACCCTCGAACTAAAATTTCATTAAAGATATTTTAGAAATTTGTATCCTTGTAAATTTTGATTTTGCCCTAATTCATCTTTTAAATAAGAAGCCGTCTTTAAAGTTTTCATTACCATCATAAGAGGAGAAAGAGGTTAGAGTAGATGGGTTGTATTATATCTTCTTGTAAACTTCTTCTCATCATAGTAAATTACTGCAACGTCGAAAGAGAAATAATTTCACATTGAGGTGAACCTCTATAATTTTTGTGTATTTTTATTTTTTTTCTGCAAATTGATTGCTCTCGTTGCAATAGAATTATGACTTTTAATTCTCAACAAAATGTTGACCAAACTTTTTTTAATTAAATAAACACCCTCTGCCACTCAATAATTCTGTTCAAATTAATCACTTTAACATACATTTTAATCATTACAAATTTTCCTTTTTAGAAAAATTAATTAGAATTAAATTAATTGATAAAAATTGGTATCCAATGATATGCATCCTATTCTTAATCACGACATCGGTGTTAAGTTAAAATTCTATGTCATGATATCTAGAACGATAATATTTCAAACAAAAATTTAAAACATTCATCACAATGTTTACTTGTTTTTGGTTTAATCAGAATGGTTTAGTGGATTTTGTGAATTTGTTTGATGGATTATGCCATGAATGACATTTTATATTCTGGGATATTTTTGTTAGTTTTAAATATTTTTTAGTCTCTTCCTTTGATCTTGTCTTGCAATAGGATTCTTTGCACTTCTACTGTGTGGTTATGGCTACATTACTATGCTGCTGAAAAGCTCCTCTGTTAACAAATAAACTGAAAAGGCAGTTTACATAAGTTCTTATGTTTGTTTGTTTTCCATTATATGTAGGCTGTTTGCTTAAGTTCTTATGTTTGTTTTCCATTATATGTAGGCTGTTTGCATATGTTCTTATGTTTGTTCTCGTCAAAAATAGGAACGGGAAAGAAACCTTATGTTCAAAATCATGAAATGCTATTGGTTTTGTTCATGGATGGACGTTGTATTGGACGAACTGATGAACTATTTGGTATTGAGTTCTTGGAAGTTGTATAGGTTCCTGAACGTGCTGTAAGTAGTTTTATTAAGTAATTAGCGTCTTATTTGGCAATGTGCACTAGTGCATGAGTACCAGATAGTAGTAATTCAATGAATAAGAAGTTCAAATCTATTTAGTACTGAAGGATCTGGATTTGTTCTGGTATTTGATTCTGGTATTTTCTGTACTGACTGTTTTAGAGGAATTATGAGATTTCAATTTCAGCTTGCCTGTTAAATTATGAAAATATATTTTAAATTTTTCTTTTTAAATTGCTTCTATTACTAATTTATCTACACACTTTACTACTAAAAGAAAAACAACTGTTATGCTTTAAGGTTGGATTCTGATGACAGACTGCAAGAATATTTTCGTATTTTATTTTACTATGCAGTGGATTTGAGTGGTATCATTTATGTTCTCACATTTTATTAGTCAATTTATCTTTCTTTTAAAGCTATGATTGTGAATATTGCTACCATTAATGAACTGATTCCTTTGTTACAGTTTATTGTGAAGGACATATCCTTAGAACAATGATAATATGTAGTAGAGTATGCAGAGTTTTAACACAAATATTACAGAATTTATGCTGATCTAAGTCTAGTTATTCTAATACTATTAATGCTTAGAAGGAACTTAATTTTCTCTCTGAAAATTATTCTCTTAGCTTTATTTGCTGAATGAATACTTTTCCCTCAAAAGAATTGATCAAATTTTCATGTTTATGATATGTGGAATAATCCCCATACGTAATTCACCAAATTTAGAACCATACAATCCCAAGACTAAGCACTAGTGAATTTTAGCCAATGTTTGGTTCAAGTAAAAATTAAATTAATTGTTGACAAAAGTTGATGAAATATATGGTTTAAAAGTTATTGTACCATGAAATAGAATAATGTTATTCATAGTGAAGACTACTGATAGTCATTCTAAGTAACATACACTTGACAATTTGTTATTTGATGAACTAAATTGTTATGTATATGCCATGTAGGACGACATCTTTATTATGAATAATATTACTTTCATGTGGTTAAAATTAATAATTGACTTTAACTAAAATTTTAATTTATTTTTTAGCTGAACCAAACATGAGCTTAATTCAATTTTGTTTCCCTAGAAATTCGATGATAAATCCACAAGAAATCTACTTCATGAGAACGCAAAAGAATGGTTGAATTAATTGGTTGATTCAACTTTGATAACTAAATTTTTCAACAATTTTTATGATATGTCCGAGTAAATGTTTATCTAGTATGTATAGGTGTACGCTTTGTTAGGTATTTTGTACAAAAGAAGATTGATTAAAATAATAGATTTATAGTATATTCAAGAGATTGTTTAAGTAAAATACTCTCCATTTTAAAGAGTCAACGTTTAAAAATAAACTTCAAGAGACTCTTCATTTTAACTTTTTACATTTGAATGCTTAAGAAATACATTTGAATCGATTGACCATTACTAATAAATAAATAAATAAAACTAAGTTAAATAAGGATGAGGATAAATCAATAAATTTTCATTGAAAAAAACGAAATAAAGATTTAAAATAAAGAGCATTATTAGATTGCATAAATAAATTTACTCTCTTTAAAGATATTTTTCATTATACATAAGACGCTCTTTATGAATAGAGAGTGCCACAGATGTTATTGAAATTACAAGTAATTGAATTCAAGAATAAAAATTCACAATTGCACTCAATTGAACACCCTTTTCTAATTTCCTGCCAAACTGTTTCATAAATTGTGCCTTATTCCTCGTATCGTACGTAAATACATGTCCTTTCATTTCCATTTTAGGGGTTTTGTTAAAAATAAAAGAGGAAATTGGGATCAATTGATCCTACTTTGAGTGCGGAAGTTCAAGCTCAATGGTTTGAAGAAATGTTTGATGGATCCTTATACGGGATGACCATCTTCAGGTTGAAGAATAAGGCTGTTCGAGGGAGTTGGAGCTGATCTATGCTCAACAAAATGGTGGTTTCATGTGAGGAAAGAATGGGCAGTGATCATAGACATTAAACATAAACATTAAATATCAAACATCAAACATAAAGCATTTAGAAACTCACTCTGCTGGTATTTTCTACCAGCAGAGGAGAGAAGGAATAAACTCCAAAGAACTACATTTTGAATATATTTTGTATTGAATTTTCTGGTGTATTTCTCTCGCACAGCAAGCTCCACAATGGAGCACACATATATATGGCAGCCTGCCACTACCATTTCTACAAGCAACTCCCTTTAACTTATGTACTAGTTGCCTAATATGTAATACATTTCATAACATGTCTTAGTTGGTTTACAATCAAACTAGACTTGCAATATTTGAAACCACAATTACAATTTAATTTGTTTGACAACAAAGTATCAATACCCAACAGTTTTAGCGCATTTCTTCCTAACTCTTCTTATAAAAACCCTTTCCTCGCCAAAGCAATGATGACCAGCATTGATCGCTATCATTTGACGAATGATACTCGCGACCTCTAACCCTAGTAACACACGACTCCAACTATGTAGTAGACTGTCTTTATGATATCAAGCACATCCATTATTGTTGCTGCCGCAACCACAGTCTGATCGTCGATCTTTATGTCGAGTGGCGTCCTACTTTCAGTTAAAACTATCATTACCACATTGCCAAACTCCAACTCTATGGTGGCAACAATACTCATATACCAAATCATCCACGTTGAGTCTATTTCACGCACGCTCAAGGATTTCTTGAATGAGGACTACCTTTTTGTAGGGGTTAAGGTTGATGATGACTTGGATAACTCAATTCTTGTTATTACATAGGGAACGATATGAATTTTTTTGGATTTAAGGGAGCTAGCAGTGAACGCCTATAACTCGAATGAGTACTGTAATGCGGGCGAAGTAACTGGCGAGAGATGCGCTTGGAAAAGAGGTGGATAAATCTAGGAAGTGACCTTGAGTAGGCGGGTGATGCACACTTGTCTATTGATCAAGTGCAGTGTGCTTGCCTTGATGCTTTCATCTCTTTTGAAATTGGAAGGGTCGTGAATGCTTCTTATTAACTCAAATCACTGTGTTACATATATCATGATTTTACCAAGTGTAGTTGTTTAGACTATAGATAGATTTTGTAATATTTTCGTGAACAAATTGTAAGGATGGTTGGTATCTTCTACGAATGGTGTTTGACTGTTTTTAGCATTACAGTTTCTTGTTTTTTTTTTTTTTTTTTTGTCATGCCTTTATTTGTTTTACTTTCTTTATTTTCGTAATGCTATTTACTCTACTAGTAAGAGATGAATATTGTTCATATTTCGTTTTTTGGGTTTTATAGTTTTAGAAATTGATTCTTTGGACTTTTACCTACTATTTCATAGCCGAGGCCTCTGATTGGTTTAGATTATAATTAGTAGATTTTAATAAAAGTTGATAAAATGTGTGATTAAAAAGTTTTGGGTGCAATGAAATGTGTGGTTAAAATTAAATGTTAATTTTGAGTTAATTCTATTCAAATTTTTAGCTGAACCTAATAGGGAGAAGCAATAGTTATTCTTAGCTCCTGTTTGGTAGAGATTTGTTCAAAGAATGTGTGATTAAAAATGGGTTTAGAGGAAAAATGAATTTTTAGAAAATATAGATGTAACAAGGGCTAATATCTCTTGCCGGTTGGGATTTGTTTCGTGCCTGATCCATGCTAGTGTTGTGGTTCTTTCTTTCCAGATGAACCAGGCGAAGTTAAAATCAACCGTAATGTCCCTTTTTTATTTTTATTTTTTGTTTTGTTTTGTTTTGGCTATTGTTGAAAAATGGTGGCGTCACTTGTTTGGCATAATTTCTATTAATATCTGCTGAATATAGTGCACTTGAAATTTGAAATGTTAGTTCCTTTGTGAATGGGTTGCATCTGTTTGAGGGAAAAGCTTTAGATTGGTGACTATGGCCATGCTCTATTTTTTAGCCCTTTCAGTAGAAATAGTATCAATTTTGAAAATCACAACTTTTATATATCAACTTTTAAATCACATATTACATTAATATTTATCAAAACTTTGTCAAACGACTCCTATATATATATATATATATATATATATGTATATGTAATCACGTTTCAGACTTATAATATACATGAGAGATTGAATAACATGTTAGGCATATGATCCCACGGAAGAGAGAGGAAATATTTAACCATTGAGGATCAATAAATCACCAACTTAAAATTTCATGGTCATTGACTTGATTCAGTTTACACATTGATTGTGCATTCAATTGAGTTAAAATTTATTTTGATAAAATTTCACCAATCAATTTTCTCGTAAAATAGAACGTGACTTCACAAGATTAAAAGATTCATACATATAAATGCTTATAATGGTGATGTTTAAAATGTTGGATTGATTCGAGCATTGAAGACATTCCAGTAAATAATACAATCCTACAATCATAGTTAGTTGTCCGTGGTTGCCATTTTAAAAATGAATATCTTAAAAGAAAAAAGAAAAATCATTTTCCAATTTTATTTTTTATTTTTTTATTTTTAAAATTTTTTTAATGCCTACTTTTCATCGAAAACTAAGGGCCCTTTTGGTTTGCGTTTCACTTTTCTGTTTTGATTTTATTTTCAATTTTACATTTTGATGGTCTGTTTTACGTATTTGATTCTCATTATGGGAAACTATTTCTCAAAATTGAAAACAACAATTTGAATTTTATATTATAAGTTCAATTTTGTTTTCAAAAACACATTTTCAAAAATATCAGATCAAACAAGTTTTTGGTGTTTTCTAAAACTAAAAACAGTTTGAAAAAAACAAACCAAATGCTTCTCAATATAATTTTTTTCTAAAAATTGAAAATGACATTTATACTCAGATAACATGTGCCCCTGTAAGTTAAATATATATTTTTAGAAAATTTCCAAATTGGAACTTCTATAAAACACCTTAAAATAACAATATTTTTTATTTTATTTTATTGGTATCAGTACTCCCTTCTTTTGAGTACTTTTAAATTTGGATAATTGGTGCAAAACTCTCTTGACCTTTGTCTCTGTAGTGGAATACTCCCTATTTTTTCCAATTGACGAAAATTCCCCCTAAATGACCTTTTTCGTGCGAAAAGACCCCCTACCTTCTAAGTCCGTTACTAGAGCACAAGACCTTGTTTGTATTAATAAGAGGAAATAATAAGAGGAAAAAGGTGTTTGTTTCAAGAAAGGGATAATCACAGTTTCAAACTTTCAGAGTGTGTTTGACGGAGATTATTGGGAAATAATGAATTTTGAAACAGTGATATGACGGGAAATGTGTGGTTGAAAAAAAAGGAAAAATTATTGATGTGATAGAAAATATTATTTTATTGAATAATATGTGATTGAAAATGAGTAAAAGAATGAAAATGAGAATGAGAATGTGGATCAAACGAGGCCTCAATATTTACAAATTCTACATAGCTTCCACCAGAGGCTATAACCTTCTGCACGGGACGGGAATTGCCTGAGCACTACGTAGAAACTACGCAATTGTCCCACTTGCCATATGTTGAACTAAAGTCGCCTCCTCCAAATTTCTGTACTAACTCGCGAAATGCTTCTCGAGCACAAACATCCCAAGTTTTGGCCATTTCTTTTAGTGAGATGGGCTGGGAAAATTTTCGCAGCATTAAACCGAAATTTGACTTCGCTTTCGTCCACAGAACTTTCACTTCTTCAGCTTCACTGTAGATAAATTTGATACCCCCATATCAATTTTCATAGTCATTAATATTTATTGCTCTCGTGAATTATTAACTCAAACTAAATAATAAAATAGAGATTTCTCACCTACAACCAGGGGGCAATCCTTCAAGTATTACAGGAGAAGAATTAGGATATTCAGCAGTCACTAGCAGTTCCACAATCAAGTTTGACAACTACAGGACAGAAAGAGAATACCTGTGAGCAGATTTTGGGTTATGAGTTGTATAGTAAAAGATCTTTAAAGAGTGTGTTACCATTTGTGTTGAAGCATTCAGAATTTTAATATTTCCATTGCATTGAACAGCATTATATAAGAATCTAATGACGATTCCCTCAGCACGGGAAACATCTTTCACGTCTACCACTTCCACCACCGTTTCAATAAGATCGTGGTTGATTTCTCTGATTTCTTCAAGTAGCAGATCATTAGGCTGTATTAACGTAATAAAAGATGGATGAGAAGAAACCGAAAGGAGACGACATTTAATGAAAGGGCAGAAATGATAGCATTTCTTCTATTGCAGGAGAGACATTAGTGAAGTTTTTCAATATCAAACTTTCCTGGAATCTAATCATGGAATATAGGATACCTCTTTTTTTAGTCTCTTGATCCTAGATGTTGCATTAAATCCCACTTGAGATGTCTGGCCACTTTCAAAATCAGCACTTCGGCAAAAAGCTGATGTCATATCATCAGCAGATAAGGCCCTCAGTCGCCGCTTCATCCTTGTCTTCGTGCATAACATGTCGAAGTTCACTTGTTCACAAGATCTAGTATCATCCGCCAAATCCTGGCCAATGACCCATCTTGATCCACCTTGAAGAATGCTTCCAGGTTTCCTGTCGATTATACTGGTGACCGCATTGATATCCCGTACAGAAGCATGTAATGCTTTTCGTGACATTGACTTGACCTTCAACATGCAAGTGAATTAAAATGTCACATGGCATACACACGGCTAAAAAGACACAGTTACAAACTATACTGATCGTGGATATCTTTGACAATTATAACTTTGCATTGAACTTCAGCATCTAAGGGCTTGACATATCATGATAATGTTAGCTATATAACATCTATGTTGGACATAAATCAAAATCTCCTCAAGGTTCCTAAAGTAAATGATTTATGTAAACTTGATTTAAGTCATTTGACTTTATCTGTTGTTTAGCCACATTACAAATCTAGTTCTCCTGTCTCCCTCTGCATCATGTTTTGTCCTTTTTCTCTTTTCTGACCTTTCTAGTTATTATATACAAACGAAACAGGAATCTAAAATCCGTTTGATGGCCATTAAGAAGAGAAATCGGGGGAATGATGTTTTGAATAATGATGGAGAATGTGTGATTAAAAAGTATGAAAAGTTTTGGGTTTACGTGCAAAATGTTTTATTGTGTGAACGTGTGATTGAAAATGAGTATCAGAAATAAAGAGCTTTGAAATAAAGAGAGTCAAACAGGGACTTGATATGATCATCCCTTATCTTCTCCCCATCCTGGAAAATATGAAGTTTAAAATGCATAATGACAACAATGACCAACTAACACGACTACACGATTGAAATAAGAAATTCAATAAATCCAAGTATGAGACACAGACATTAATGGAAGTGAAAGTGTTCAAAGAGAAGAGTAATCAACAAACCACTTCAACTAATCGCTGCACTGGGTCGGTTTTAGCATGTGACTGCTGATAGTCAACTGGACATGTAGACTCTGTTAGCAAAGGAGACTTCGCTAACTCCTTTGAAACAGACACAGGGACTTGATTTTCACTTATGCCTTGTGATTGGAGCAAGGACAGTTCAATAGGTGCATCAGTAACTTTGTTCCTCTCTTCAATGGATAGTGGACTAAAGCATACAGGAATCTTCTCTTGATTTGTTGGTAAAGAAGATGGAGTTACCGGGGTCAGAGGAGAAGGAACTGCATACGGTGAGGCAGTGGATAGCAATGATATTGTAGATCTCGAAAGTTTTGACGACAAATCCTTCAGCTCAAGCTGTGTAGAGGAGTGTTGAGAGCTTTGAGGAGAAGCACCCCGGTAAGGGGCAGAACTCGACTGCAACAATGGTTGATACTGTTCTAAATGTTGACCCGATGAGTGATGCTTCACTAGCATTCTTTGATTGAATCCTGCAAACTGAGCCATCTTTGCATCTTCATTTATTTTCTTTACCATCTGCTGCTGGTTTCTTTCAGTCAGCATCTGTTGCATAGGTTGCTTCAGGTTCTTCTGCACTGTTAGGTGTTGGCCTTGTTGTCTGTTATGCTGAGATGCAGTCACTACGGGATTTTGAGCAATGGACCTGACAGTAAAATCTAGATTATTGAAGCTGTTCCCAGGTGAGGTGAGCATCTGTTGAGTGCTAAAAGTAGTATTGTGCTGAGGAATTCCAACAGAAGAAGAGGGCAACAGGCCTGAGTCAAAGCCAATTTGAGAACACTTCTGAGGTAATGACATTCCTTGTTGTGCCTGACTAGGCGAATACTGTTGCCTAGATTTCATCAGACTATGTTGAAAAGTGTTCATTAATAACGATGGATCTGAGTTTTGTAACCCTGTTGAAGAGCCAAACTGAAACTGATTCATAGAGCTTCCAAGTGAGTTTATGTTACCCTGCTGCATCAGTAACTGGGGTACACTCGTAGGTGTACTATTATGGAACGGGTTCACTTGATTGATCTGAAGAATGTTCCCTTTTTGCTGCAGAGACGGGGTTCTTGCAGGATTGCCAGATGTGTTTAATTGTTGATGGTGCTGCAGAAGAACCAGATTCTTCGTCCTACACCGTTTAAGGCTCAAGATAATGTCATTTATAAATTTGTAAACATTCTCTCCGGAAAATTGCATAAGTTTAGTTTTTGGTATCTGTAGAAATTGTAATATATTTTTATAAAATAATTGATTCTTTTCAGATCTTGTTGCTGACTCTGCATCAGTTGCCTGCATCAGAGATTCAGGCATCTAACATCAGCAGCAAACCATTATGGGAAAGCTTCAGAAATAAACCAAACTAGCTGAGGCTGAATCAGTTAAAATTATAATGTGATGACTGGAAATATAAGAATCTATAAAGCTAATACCTGATGATACGATATCAATGCTCTCTGAAATAGTATGAACATTTCAGAGAAATACATTCTATTCATCAACTGAATCTGCAGAAAGAGTTACAGAAATTTATACAATTAGTGAAGACAACCAAGTACAATCAAACCACCCATCCTAAAACTCGTGCAATCTGTAATTGTTCAATTATTAAAGACCATTTAGAGGAAAGAGAATGCAATTGTTAAAACAGCTCGCAAAAAATTGGTGACAGATTTGAAAATGAGGAAGACACAGAGAGTCAATGCTTGCGAGGGTGAGAGAGAGGGGAAAAAAACTAAAGAAATGCTCAAGAAAACATTTGAAAAGAAAATAGAGCAAGAACGCTTTATATTGATCAGAAACGTTGGATGAGACCATCAGGAGTAAGCGAACAGGCAAATTTTAATATGAGGCTCTATGAAAATGATGACATTTTATCCGGTCATTCTGGCTATATGTAAATTGCAATTTTGTATGGGAAAATGAAAAGAGAAAAAGAAAGATAAGAGTTCCTTCAGAAAATTTGAACTTTTATCTGTTTTATTCTTTTATAACTGATATTCAATTCAACTGGGAAAAATAGAAAATTCCTAGCCCGCTTTTCGCTGTTTTCTGCTGTAGGTGATATTCAACTCCTATCTACTATGAAAATCCTTCTACGTATAAACTTTTGAAGATTCAAGTATTTTTGAATTTGCAACAATCTAATTTACTGCTTATGTCGTTACATTTCTATCAAGATATGCCATTTCAGAATACAGACTTTTACTTCTCTACAACAAGAGTAAGAAAATTTACGGCTTAAGGATTGTTTCAAGAACAAGTAATTATTATTTGTTAGGACTAAATAATTTTGTGGATTCTTCCATCCTCAGGAGGAGAGAGGACAACTATTCACATAAAGTATTAAACCAAAAAAGATCCAGTAAGGCAATCCACATACGTACAAGCAAAAAGAGCCTGCATCAGATGGTGAAAAAAATTTAAAAATTGGACGTTCTTTATAGAAAGTTAATTTCAATGGTTAGAAAATTACCTGCTTGAAGACTGGATTAACCCAATCAGTGGAATTTGTCAACATGAGTTGGGAAGTGGACTCTAATTCTGTTTCAAACAGAGAATATTGCAACATTAGATAGATCCCTATGAAAGAGAAAGCTGTAAAAAGCATATTTTACTCATACATCAATAATTTGTAAACAGCCAAAAAAAATGGTAAAAGAAAGGAACTATATTGGACAATACTATAAATACAAATCCAAACAGAAGTTCAGTTGTTAAGGGATTGTACGCACAACCAAATTAGATTCAGTTAATATATTCTAATAAATAAAGCCGATGAGCAACATGTCCACTAAATCTAGTGGATTTTCAAATCACAAGGTGATCATTATATTTATTTGCTGGTGAAAAATAAGTTTTTCCACTTATGACTTCAATTTTCTTTTAAGAGATAGTAAATTCACATGCAACCATTGATGAGATTTGAATGATCAACAAGCCCTCTCAACAGTGTGTTTAAAAAGGAGGAAACAAATACAAAAACAAAAACAAAACCAAATTAAAAGAATGAATTGAATCTTTGACGCTCGTGTTTTCTTTTTTAATGTCTTCCTAGAAATAAAAATTCATGTACAGTTCACGCGTACTAGATTTAGAAGTTCTCAATTTACCTTGCAAAAGCCCAAGAAGTGTAGTATGTAATTGTTCTACCGTCTTCTGCTGATCAACAAGCATAGGACTCTGAGGGTGAGGGAAAGCAGATGTCAGTAACTTTGGTTGTACACCGCTAGTCCCAGTATCACTTGGTGTTTCCAATGAGTGCCGCATCTGTACAGGTTTAGATATATGCTGCAAACTTTTCTCTGATGTTACTTGACCAGGGGTGTTTTAGGACATCGAATTGTTCGTGCTGCTTCATTGTTGAAGAATCTAAATGATACCCAATCTTTTGCTGTGGTTGCTGTAATCCAAAGACAGTACTCTGTCTCTGCTGAAGAAATGATAAATTAAGTAACCATGTTAAATTCTAAGTCAAACTGGACACGAGAGACACGAGAATCATTTGTCCCAGTCAGACAGGATGACCTCACTGATGTTGTGGAAAAAGAGATACCTGTACAGGCCGCTGCTGTATTTGATTACTATGATAGATATTGAATTGTGCTGACAATGGCTGAGTATTTGGTCTCTGTGCTGTTTGATTATGGAATTGGCGCTGGTTTGATTGTGAGACAATATTACATGAAATCTGACTCTGAGAAAATTCTGCATGTATGTTGGGCAAAGTACTTCGTTGCGAACAATGTGCTAGTGAATTAATCGAGTTATCTGTAAAAAAGGGTACTTAAAGTTGCATGATTCTAAATTAAGATGTGAAATTAAGAAGTGATTTTAAAACTGAAGAACAGGGATGTTAGATGATCAGACTTTCGTTTTATTTCATGGAAAGTCACACTATAAATGATATATTGCAAAAGATATTCTAAGGTGTTTTGCATGAAGGGCTATCCTTTGTATCATGAAGAAATTCTATCCATCATATGATTTGAGAATGTTTAATTACATGGCACTATGGAATTCCTCTCTAAAATCTCCAGGATCATGGCTTTACTAGTGAAGGAAGAAACCAAATAGTGACCTGAAGGAATTTTAAGAGAAAAGGAATATAAATACAAGAAAAATTAGCATGTCATATTGAACGAATGTTAAAACCCTGTTGGAATCTCTGTTATGAACCAAAGATTGTTTTTCTAAATCAAATATTTTCTTATTACTTCAAGGAACTGTAACACTTTTTATTTTTAGCTGGATTATAGGTTTGCAATACATGTGGAGCATTGACCAGGCAAAATTAGCATGCTATCATATCAGTTTCTTAATGATATTCTCTTTTGTGTCAGTCCAATTGGCAACCAAGTTTCTTGAGTAAAAAATATGTTTGCTTCTTGTTGATATCAATGTTAAGCAGAAATGTACTTGTAAAATGGCTCACATATCATTTTCTTAATGATATTTTCTTTCGTGTCTGTCCAATTGGATTCCAAGTTTCTCAAAGTATAAAATCTGTTTATCTCTTGTTGATGGACATGTTACCCTTCACATTTATATCGCTCTCTTTCTGTCATTAATCCTTTGGGAACCATAGAAAGTTAATCAGAAGTGCATACTCAATGGACTCAATTCTATTACTACTCTTTTCAGCATGTCAAAAACTCCGATGAAATTTTAGAATCTGTCAGTGCAGCAGTTATAAAATTAGGTTAGAACTTCAAAATGAGAAATATCAAAATCTATCCTCTAATTTATTCATTAAAAAAAAAACTCATCAACTCTAGAAGCTGAACAGTATTATTTTGTTCAAGAGTGAATTCTTTGAGCAAGTAAAATTTCATGCTATGATTATCAGACAGTATAACTCAACTCCCAGAAAAGACTGGGATGAAATGTGAGGATCATAATGTGCAGAATTATGATTTTTAAAAAAAAAAAAAAGATTTATGAATAAAATACTTCATTATTTAATTTTCATAGGTCAATGTTTTTATTGTAACCTGAAGCAGAGTCCATAGGCTTCCAGTTCCAGCTAATGGGGGGCATAATATCTGACTGCCAAAAGAAAATGTAAAAACTAAGTTATGAACAGCTAAAGCCATGCAGAAATGTTGTGATAATTGAAAACGTAAATATGAGGCAGTTGTAAACGGAGAATTTCATCTCCCTATGCTATGTACAAAGTTCAATCATGCATGGTACTCCAATTAATATTCAAATTGAAATGAATAACAAAGCCAAGAAACGTTACATAAAATTATCACTAACTTTTTGTTTGATAAGAAAATAAGTCAACAAAAGTTTGATAATACAGCTAAATGTTACTTCCTCCAAAGGATCACAAATTTGACATTTCATGGCCATAAAAGTTCTGTTCAGAAGTTTCGTAATTCTGATATCAATCTCTACAACTATGTAAATAAATATGAAATATTTCATTGATTTCAATTAAAGAAATAAATCACGATCATTGCAAATGAGCTTAATGAAGTACATTCATAATTTTCATATAAATAATCTCTTTTAATCCTATCAAATTAGGTCACAAGGAAAATCTGTATCCATCATTTATCCCCTTTGTTCATCATCCCCTCCCTCACTCTAGTTACGGTGGCCTACATCACTCCCTAACACTTCAATTACCTCGTAGCTGAATCTCGACACAACATAACACACTGACCTTGAATGTGAGTGTCTGATACCTCAGGTAAGTTCCAAACGTTAATCCCAAATACTGTATTATAGAAAAGTAACGTCGTGTCTTTCTCTCAAATGATTTGAAGTTAAAATATATACACTTGGTTGAGAAATTATTTACTCCAAGTATTTCCTAATGTCAAAGCTATATAAAATATCTATTGAGAATCCTAATGGTAGCTTAATATTTTATGAACATCATGCACCTGTCTAGAAATTCAAGACACTTTTACCAAATCACTGTGTCCTAAAGATATTGTAATGTGACAAACAACAACCTGGATAGTTTTAGAGATTTCTTCTTGCATGAAGTGTAGACATTCTAAAGTTCAGAGCTCGTTCCTTTATAGCTTCTAAAATCGTACTTTATGAGAGTTATCAGTTATCATTAGAAGGATGACAACAACAACATACTAAAGTTTCTTTCAATATATTTGGGGTTGGCTACTTGAATCCTAATTAAGACAAACATCTCTTCCCATACTAAATTACTGCCCTGTCTTCTAAAATATATGGGCATGCTTATGATCCAGTAAACTCATCCTTAATAGTTGTAGCTTCTCTGTGATTAATAATAGTTTCCCCGATATGTCCATTTAATCTTGTAAAAAGATCCTTTATAATTTTACCTTCTCCGTGGTTAAAATCAACTAATTCATAGTTCTAAATTTTCCCTGATACTTGAAGCATATCTAATTGAAAACACATTTATCAGTTATCCTAGGTGGAAAATATCAATCCAACTCATATTGTGTCTACAACAAAGGAACCTTAAATAAATACATTAAAATGACGGCAAGGGACAATGATCATAAGGTATGACTGAAAACACCAAAAAATTTAGAGAACAGATGGAGAAAACAAGGTACCTGTGTTGCTGCAACTTGATAGTTCTCCAAGTTCACTGACTTATTCTCTTGATTTAGATTATTTAAGTTAGATGATGACCCAGGCACCCCCTCTTTCTTCATTCTGCACATGATAACAAGATGTTCTAAGTCCTTATCATTATATTCCGTCCATCAGATATTTTAGGAAAATGCTTGACACAGAACAAACAAAAATATCAAAAAGGAAAGAGGGAAAAAAATCAGAACTATAAACTATAAGGCTATTAATTCTTGAAGGGCTACATGAAGGACAGAAAGAATGATGAGTAAAAGAGATGCTATGTTTGTTTGATTATGATTCTAAGAGTCAAAATCCTTAGAACTTCAAGTTAAAACACATTCCTGGAGAAATTATCTTTCTTATTATGCTGACTGAGAAAGATTCCAACATAAGTTCACCAACTCTTAAGGTCAAAAACTCATTTGAAAGCATAGGCTGAGATGATATAGTGGTAGCTGAGAGTAAATACTATTTCAAGATCCTGGACCTTGGGCATCCAAGTGAGCAGAATTATTATCAAAACATTCCATTACCTATGTAGACTCGAACAAAATTTTCACCTCCTAGAGTGGTAATTGGTAAATTACCCTCTTTGTAACAAAATTTACATCTTTATATGGATGAAACTAACTCTTTATCTCTCAACATCCATATTGTCTTATGTGTACCATGTAAGCAAAATTTCTTAAGTGGACTAAGTCATTCAAGATGAATGACATATTGCACTTAAAAATATGATCAAATCAACTAAAAATTGGACCATAAAAGTTCAATAAAGCAGGCGCTATTTTATTTAGAAAGATCTCATCTACAAATGAGTATCCAATTTAAGAACATATTATAAGTTTATTGATTGCGTAAACTGTGTATGGTCACTTTATTTTGATTCACATCAATTTTGTTAATGTGCTGATACTGCCTATCATTTCACTTTTATCAGACGTGAAATGGACATATTTTGGTGTGTGGGGAAGAGTGACTCCATGTTTGATGTCTACTTTTATCCTCAACGGACATATCTAGGAGGACGGGGAGGGGCGATTCCATGGCCTGATATATACTTTTCTCCCCAGAAGAAGACAGACCTTCGACATTCTAACAGAAAGTTGTAAAATGAACTTGACACTGACAATTTGAAATGCATCTACAAATGTGACTGACCAATATCTTTGTTTGTATCTATAACGTTGCATCTTGCAAGGTCAACCAATCTTGATAAACCAATAACTGAGTTTCGCTTTGCCAAAGATCCTCCAGCACTCGCGGATAGGAAGAATCAGTTTGTCTGTCATAACTATCTACTTCGTAAACATAAATTAGCTGAATAGTTTAATATCTAGCAGCAATTCCAGCAATCAAACTATTAGGTATGCGGCAAATGGAAAAATAATAGAACCAAATTAAAACAGAATATAAAATACTGTTGACAAATCCAAGACGCCACAAAAGTATAGTAAAATCTGGAGCTCAACATGATGCCAAAAAAAGAACACTTCAAAAATCCACAGCCCAACACGACACAACAAATTAGTTAATAATTTATTTTTCAGCTGAAAACCAGCAATCCAACCTCGCGACGATACTGGAAAAGAAAAATATTACAGATAATGTGAATCCCAAACTTGGCATAAATACTGGGATTATAAAATTAGAAAAAACCTATAATTACATTTGCTACAGTGCACATGCACCTAATCAGAAATCAACAAAAGACAGACATGAAATAATGGCATATGCAAATTAGCCATAAACCAGGCTAGATTAATTTTTTGTGTTATTTACATTACTGGACAAGTCAGAGCTGAAATTAACTTCTTAAGCAACATGTAATCCTAACTTGGTTTTACACTCATAAGTAATAAAAAGAACTAAAAAGAAATCCATTGCACATTCCTAAGTTTATGAAGTTCAAAAGGATCTATGTCCGGGGCAAGAGTTTACTGACTGGGTCCCCTTAGGGTTTTTACACCCTCTAGGAACATAAATTCGAACCCACTGCAATATTTATGCAAGCAAAGATGCAATATTCCAAATCCGCATCAAATGGATTAAAATGCCTCAAGAAAAAAACACGCGATAGTCTATAATGCCTGGTGCAAAATGGATTGATGGTAAGCACATTTCAGGTTGAATCCTTTTGAATTAGGAATTTTCCCCGTGTAGGGGTATCATTCAGTAAAATTTTGGTTTTAAATTAATTTACTGGAAATAAATCAAGACGAAATAATAAAAAAGGAAAAGACTTATGCAGGAAATAATGTATGTAAATTGTCAAATACAATCGAATCAAGAAGACAAGAGACCAAAGAAACAAATCATGCTACCATCTAAATTAGTATAAAATTAAGAAGAATCAAATTTTTCTAAAGAGCAAAAAATTATGCATGGATGATACTTGTAATTCAGATCAAATTAATCAAGAAGAATTACTAAAAAAGTATGCATGCAACGTTAATACACTTGGAATCAATATCAGATCAACAAAAATTACCCAATATTGGTGGCACCCCCATCATCGGGCAAGAGTTCTATCAAATCATCGATGTTGAAGCTGGGTTCAATTTCATTTGCTTTTCCTTTCCCATCATCCATCGGCGCAAAACTTATTCAAGAATATTATAATACAAAACGTATGAAAATATTTCAAGAATTGAGGGTGAAAGAGGGTAAATGAACCCTAAAAAGAGACGATAATATCTAGATAGAAATTACGGAAATTGCAAAACGAGATGCCGAGTGATCTCGGCGTGATTTGGTCTTTACTCTATCATATATATGGCCCCGTATGTATGAGAATTTAGTACATTAAATCCGAATGTTTGTGGGTTTTTGTGTGTGTATTGCCTGTTATAGAGAGAAATGGCAGTTTCGAAGAGGAAATCTGGAGAGAGGATACGTATGTCATGGGAAATCTTTGAAGTCCCTACGCCAAAACCCCCCACCTGTTATTTCTTTGAGTACCCCCTCGCCTTCCAATACCGTAAGTTTATCCACCAATGACATTATCGATGTTTAACATAGTCCAAATCGTTAACTTAACGTTGGGAGAGTTTAAGCCTATCTTACATCTCATTGTTTTTTATCACGTCCACAAGATTTAACACACATGACATTTCCTTAAAAGATACTTAAGTTGAATATTGATATTAATTAATTATACATATACGTCAGTTGTGTTACATATATATAATGATTTACATAATAGTTTACATACACGTGATATGGTGAGATTTAATTGGGGTTAGAATTTCATCTCTTCAACCAAAAAATAAAAAAATAAATTCACTACTCTCCTTTTGGTACCTCATTTGTAAGTAGATTGTTATGTAACTCCATTTAATACAAATAACATTATGGGTGTGTTTGAGCTCCATTCTTTTTTGAAAAATGTATTTTGGAATAATAGATTGATGGAGAATGCGTAGTTAAAAGAATGAAATTGTTTTTATTTGCGTGTAATATTATTTAATGAAGAATATGTGGTTATAAAGAAGAGAGAAAAATGTAATTTAGGAAAAATAGGAATCACACACACACACACACACATATAAATATATATGGTGTCGAAAAATGAGCTCTTCCTTCCTTTTTCTAGCACTATGAGATGAGAAAAATCCCTTCTTTATTTATCGATATCTAGTTGGTGTTAAGTGTACCTACTAGATCGCAAATAATGAATTGGAATGTGTCCATGAAAAAAGGAGGACAGGGTATATGCCTCTGAAACCCAATTTTATGTTCTATTTGGAAATGAGCTGTTGTAGTGCGATTTATTGATATTATTGAATTGGATCTGATCTGATCTGTTCACTATCCAAAAAAAAAAAAAAATACCATTATTCAAAATATACTCTTTCTTCCGGGAAATCAAAGAAAATATTCCATCCCTCAATGTATAGATCTTAGGTAGGCTTGATCTCATAGATCTTCTTCAATACATTCTTACTTAATGCCAATTACTAACCGATAAATAGCATAGGGTGGCTTGCTTGGGTTAGCCAAGAAGGCCTATTCGCTTTACTTTTTGATTTCTGGAACTTGAGGAATCAAAATATTTGGACACAATTGGCTATTTTCTATTAGGTAATTTACCACCATAATTTTTTTTTATTACATTTCTTTTATAATCACACCTTATTTATATACAACAACAATTTTAAAATTAAAATGATTTATTTTTATGGTATACTCTCTCTCTCTCTCTCTCTCTCTCTCTAATGCTTTCCAGCACTACCTCTACCCGCTCAAAAATTTTGCCAAAGAGAAATTTGTATTGCCTGAAAATAAACAACATTCTTGAATCTATAAACAAAATGCAAGAAATAGTAGGTAATTAATTAGAGATAGCTAGTGTAGTTAACAAGGTAGGATGGAAGGAATTCGAGGCCCACCAATGGGTATGTTAAGAAATATTAGAGAAAGTGCTACAAATCTCGGATAATATTTCGTAAAATTTATTCAACACAAACATGGTAGAGTAGGATTATTCATACTTTCTATTTGTATAGTACACTATTCAAGCTCCGATTCGATTGATGTACTAGATCATTGTGTTATTGGCTAGACGGTGGATCGGTGATCAGACCGGTGTGTTATAGTTTAAAAATTATCTACTTTTTTAAAGTCTAGAATTTTTTCAGAAACAAAATTTAAGATTTTAAGTTATTTGTTACTAATTATTTTTGTATATTTAAATTATCAATTTTGTGGTTTCATTTATTAGTGATACTGTTTACATTTTGATTTTATAATTTTGTATATTCTATTAAAAAAATTTATATTATTACATTTTTGTTATGTACTAAAACAATTTGTTAGTTATCAATTAAAAAAAATTAAGTTAATTAATATTCAACTCCTCTTAATTTAAAAAAAAAAAAAAAAAAAATCTTTCCAACATTAGAAAGATATTTTGTATTGCAAAACGAAGTAAAATAATTTTAGAAAATAATAAAGGATTCATAAATTAGATATATGCTGTTACAGAGAAATGTCAACACAGTGTTGTTGGTTCCAGTTCTAATGTTGCCATTCTTATTAGCTGAACATCCAATAAGATTGTTCATGTCTAATATTATAAATGTTAATACATGGTGTTGGGTTTTTTGATATCTAATATATTCGAACAATAATTTAAAATATATATCGAATAATTTTTTGAAACATCCACTTGACTCGACTCAGAAACAATCAATGCTTTGGATGGCCACGTGAGTGAGCCCAATTGGTGGTGATATGCAAGTTGGCCCATTTATATCGGTTGGTCTTGACTTATGGAATATCGAAGGCCCAATTACCCTTTGACCCAATTGTTGACCTAAACTAATTATATATGAATTAACCTTGTTGTACAACAATGGTTTACCGCAAGTTTTACCGCACCCTCACATGGGTGCGGTGGACCTCGCCTGTTTAAAAAATATTTTCCTTTCAATACGTGTGTATGTTGTCAACCGTGTTGTAACTCATCCGGTACAAGTAGCTTGGTCCATTATATATTCACTCCATCTCCTGTAGTCGTTTTCTCCTTATGTGTGAGTGTGTGAGCAATAGAGGAGTGATAACGAGGGCAGCCGAAGATCAACCATTCCTTCATTCTTCCTCCTCCTCCCTTTGTGATATTGTTACAACCACCGTGATCCTTTGTGGGCTGGAAAGAGGGCAATCGGAGTGGGTGAGAGATGCAACCAAAGTGCATAGTTCAGGGTTATGTAAGCTTCGGTTTGCGTTTGTTTGATGATTTTTCTAAGCCTGAATTCAAGATTTCTCGAAGCTTTTACCTAACAAATGGTATTAGAGCACAGTGTTGAGAAATCTATGATTTTGGGGGCAAAACCTGGCTGGATGTAGGTTGAAACGAAGTTGGAAAACATGTAGAAATCTGGGAAAAAATCAGTCCTGATTTATTTTCCAATTGACCGAGGCTATTTTGTTTTGGGAGAAACGGAGACCATCGATGGACTCAACAGCCAAGGCACATCAGGGTAGTCAACGCATGAGGTTCGATAGTGATGCATGGAGCCCACATCCAGAACTCCGACAGTGTGCGTGTGGATGCGAATCTCTAAGTAGTTTCTTCAAGAAGCTTTCTCCAGACGATGGGATGAACCTTACGGTGGTGTCCATATTCTATTTTAAGCGATAAGATGATGGAATTTAGACGATTTTGACTTTCGATGTTCGAGTGTCGGTGTCATTTTGTGTTGGTGTGGCTGCTGGAAGCTTTACGGCGAGTAGTGACGATCCTAAAGTAGTGAATTCACATCTCCCATAGTTTACGGTCTTGCATTTATGATCGCTCACTATAGTATTCTTTGTCTTTTATTATTGTAGTTAAGATTATTGTGTAAGATAGTTATTTAATTTTTGAATTAGAAATCATCATACGGTGTGACATTAGGTTTAGGATTATCATGTGGGGGTAATCATTGCCCGTTGTTAAGTTTAGAATTATTTGCTTTAAATTCTTTGTGAATTTTTTGTCAAATCTTTTTTAAACTATTAGAATTGCATGTGATTTTAGAATTTTTTTTTTTTTTTTTTTTTTTACTATTCTGAATTGTGTCTGTACTTTGCTTGTGGTCATTATTTGGTATTTATGGCATATATAGGTATAAGGTAAATGCGAAAATTAAGAGGTGTTTTAACTGCAGTTATTTTCTGGACATGTTGAAAAGTTCCTAAGAAGGATAATAGAAGGAAAGGTAAAGAGAGTGGTGAGGCAAATATAGTCACAAAGTCTAGTTATGACCTATGTGAGGTTTATTGAGAGTAAATCTATTTATTGCTTTTGTATTTGCATGAAATTTGTGGTATACTCCTCTTGTTCTGTGAGTGGTGTTAAAAAGAATGGTAATGAGAAGAAAAATGGGCATTTGTTTTCTCCTTTATCTTCGTGAGTCCGTGTAGTTTGTGAAATTATATGGGACAACCACGTGTGGATTATTTTCTTCCTCTTTGTAAGAATCTTTTGTGAGTATAGTGAAATAACTAGCTCTTTCTTCTATTCTTGGTATGATCCAGGAGTCGAGCCCAATAAATACAAGCCCAGGACGAGACCCGTTAATTATCGTTGGAGGATCAATGATGCGATCGAGGGTAAAATGGGTAAATCAAGCGATGGAGCTACTTATATAATCAACAATGGACAACACCATGATCTACACAAGAAAAGAAGCAAGTTTCATGTTGGGGTCAAGAGCCGAAACCATTTAGATCAACATGATACAAGCGGTCAAAAGTGGAGGCATCAATTAACACTATGCGACTGCATAGTGTTAAACACCATACGGTCACATGGTGTTATACCAAGACCAAGAGGGGGCGAATTCTTTGTTCCATGCTACTGCATGGAACATAACCATGCGGTCGCATGGTTATAACTCAAACCAGATTTATTTTCTTTTTGTTTTTTCTCCTATTTTGACTAGAATTATATTATTTCCATAACTTGTAATATTCTAGTTAGTTTATGCACATTTTTACTAATTTTAGGTCTAGTATAAATACTTTTCATATTTCATTGTATTACAACTTTTGACATATTGAATACAAGAGAGGCTATATTGCTTTCGAATTCTCGTATTTCTTTGAACATCTTGAACTTATCAAGTTAATTCTTGTGGCGTTCAATATCGGATGTAGATCATAGATTGTTTAATCAAGAGGTCATTCAAATTCTATTTTGTTTGATTGCTTGGTTTATTGTTCTTGATTCAAATTTAAAACCAGATTATTCTTTGGGCTTTCTTGGGATCGTCAATCTTTTGCAGGATTGCATAGTGATCGTTGCTACATGGTTCTTATCAGTTGCTACGTGGTTCTTTTAATTGTTCTTCGCGTTCTTCGAGTAAGTTCTTACATTCTAAGTTTTGATCCAAAAATTACAAAAAAAAAGAGTCAAAATTATTTTTTGGGCTATTTAAGAGTCCAAATCAATTTTCGTTTGTTTCGTTGGTCTTGTAATTGAATTCCCGAGTAAAAAAATTGTTATTATAAATTTTGGAAATTTTTAGCTGTTTTCAATTTTCAGTTTTTGAGTTAAAAAAAGTTTCAATTTCATTCCATTTGTTTTAATTTATTGATTTCATTAAGTTCCAATTCATATAGTTCCTTCATTTTCTTTTTTCTTTGAGTCATTTCTCTTTTCTTTACTTCAAACACAATCTTGAACGCATCCGGTTTGGATCAATGGGAATAATTTTTGATTGAGTTTACTTTGTTCATTGGAGCACTTGGATGAAAGCACTGAGTGGTAAAAGGCAGAGTGGTGAGATCAATAGAGGAAAAAAGTTATTAATTGAGTGATACATGAGTGATCATTTTGTCAGGTAGAAATTCTATAGAATTAGGATGTCAGACATAAAGGGTTCCAATTCAATCAGGCAGCAGAATCAAATCAACATGGCAGAAGATGTAATTTGACGAATTGAAAGGGTGCTTGGGGATATGAGTGAAAGACTTGATAGGCTAAATACATAGGTGGCAAATCTTCATAGGAGACAACCGAATGCAAGGAGACCGGGTAGGCAAGAGCCTAGGATGGAGATGCATGATGATTATGAGTATGATAGTGACTTGGATGAGGGTGTATCAATGGCGGGTTGAAAGAAGTTGTATGAACAATAATGGAGATGAAGTAGATGGGAGTATGAGCAATATTAAGATGTCAATTCCACCATTCAAGGGAATGAGTGATCCGGATTCTTATCTAGAGCGGGAGAAGAAGGTAGAGTTGATATTTGAGTGTCATAACTATTCGAAGGAACGGAAGATGAAAATAGTCTTACTTGAATTTACTATCTATGTCATAATTTGGTGGGATCAAGTGGTTACATCAAGGAGGAGGAATTGGGAGTGAACGGTTAGTATTTAGGATGAGTTGAAGACTATCATGCTGAAACGGTTTGTGCCTAGTCACTATTACATGGAGTTGCATCAGAAATTGTAAGGTTGTATCAGGGGTTAAAGAGTGTGGAAGACTACCATAAACAAATTAAAATTTTAATGATCAGGGCGAATGTGGAAGAGGACCGGGAAGCCACCATGGCTCGTTTCTTAAATGGGTTGAACAAAGACATTGCTAATGTTATGGAGTTGCAACACTATGTGGAGATCGAAGACATGTTGCATGTGGCCATGAAGGTGGAGAAACAGCTGAAGAGGAAGGGGACAGTTGGGCAACCATTGGGTACTTCGGGTTCTAATTCTTCTTGGAAATCAAGGTGAGATAACAAAGGAGATGGAGCTATTTCGAAAGGAAGGACTGAAATGCCAAAGGGGAAAGATGAAAGTGCTAGCACAACACCTAAAGCAGAGCCATAGCCAACCAGAAATCAGGATATCAAGTGCTTCAGGTGCTTTGGGATAGGACACGTCGCTTCTCAATGCCCAAACAAAAGGACAATAATATTGTGCGATAGAGAGGTAGTGAGTGACAGTGATGATGATTATGTAGGCATGCCATCATTGGAGGAGGTTAGTGATGGGGAAAAATTGAAATTTCCTGTTAGAGAGTTACTAGTCACGAGGCGAGGTCTCAACACTCAAATCAAAGTTGGTGACTTGGAGTAGCAAAGAGAAAACATATTTTATACACGATGCCACATTAACAATAATGTATGTAGCATGATCATTGATGGTGGAAGCTATACTAATGTAGCTAACACAAACCTAGTAGAAAAATTAGGATTAACTGTATTAAAACACCTTAGACCCTAGAGGTTACAATGACTAAATGAATATGGGGAAGTTAAGGTGAACATGAGTATGTTGATCAATTTTTCAATTGGTAGTTATCGGGATAAAATTATGTGTGATGTAATACCTATGAATGCAAGACATATTTTATTGGGTAGACCATGACAATATGATAGGAAGGTTATTCATGATGGATACAAGAATCAATATAGTTTTGTTAAGGAAGGGAGGTTCATTACCCTTGCGCCATTAACACCGGAACAAGTGTATGAAGACTATATCAAATTGAAAAATGAGGATGAAATGAGACTGAAATAGTTAGAGAAAAAGAGTGAAAAAAAAGAGTGGAGTCACATGAGGGGAAAGAAAGAGACACTTCCGAGAGAAGAGAAAAGTCGAAAGCAAATTTCTTTGCAAATGGTAGTGAGTTGAAGATGCCGATAGTTGAGAAGAAATAATTGATCATGTTAGCCTATAATGAGGCATTTCTCAATCTTGAGGAACCTAACCCACTCCTCCCCAATTTAGGTATCTCTTTGTTGCAGGAATTCGAAAATATATTTTCGGAGGACATGCCTAGTGGGTTACCACCCATTCGAGGTATTGAGCACCAAATTGACTTCGTTTCTGGAGTCGTCATTCCAAAACGACCAGCTTATTGAAGTAATCTCAAGAAGACAAAGGAGTTACAAAGACAAGTGGAGGAATTGATTTGTAAGGGAGAGCATGAGTCCATGTGCCGTTCCAGTGCTTCTTGTACCGAAGAAAGATGAAACTTGAAAAATGTGCGTGGATTGCAGAGTCATCAATAACATAATAGTAAAGTATCATCATCATATTCCTAGGTTAGATGATATGTTGGATGAATTGTATGGTGTATGCATATTTAGTAAAATTGATCTTAAGAGTGGAAACAACCAAATTCAAATGGGGGAAGGTGATGAGTGGAAAATCGCTTTAAAAACTAAATATGGCTTGTATGAATGGTTAGTAATGTCGTTTGGACTCACCAATGCATCAACCACTATCATGTGATTAATAAATCATGTTTTGCGTGTTTTATAGGAAAATTTATTGTGGTTTATTTTGATGAAATCTTAGTCTATAGCAAGGACCTTAATGAGGATGTAGAACACCTTAGGAATGTGATTTTGGTTTTGAGAAAGGAACAACTTTATGCTAATTTTAAGAAACATACATTTTGCATGGAAAATGTTGTTTTTCTAGAATTTGTAGTTGGTTCTAATGGGGTAGAGGTAGATGAAGATAAAATAAAAGCTATTAAAGAATGGCCAACATCTAAAAGCATAACTGAAGTAAGAAATTTTTGGTTTGACTAGTTTTTATAAGAGTTTTGTGAAAGACATTAGCACAATCACTACACTACTCAATGAAATTGTTAAAAAGAGCGTGAGATTTCACTGGGGTGATGAACAAGAACATTTTTATTGGCCAAAGATGAAAAGTGATGTTGAGAGAGTATGTAGTTGATGCAGAATCTGTAAAAAGGGCTAAGTCTAAGGTTTTACCTCAAGGTTTGTATACACCGTTACCTACACCTAGTGAAACATGGGTTGATATTTCAATGAATTTTATATTGGGTTTACCTAGGACTAAGAATGGATGAGATTCATAGCATATCATAAGACCGATTATGCCACTAACATTGCGGAGTTATTCTTTAAGAAAATAATGTGAGCATAGTATTTGATCGAGATGTGAAAATTTTGAGTCATTGTTGGCGGGCTAAATTAGGCACCAGACTTCTGTTTTAAACAACTTGTCACCCACAGATCGACGGTCAAATCGAGGTAGTGAATAAGACCATGACATAACTATTGCACACTGTAGCTAATAAGAATTTGAATAGTTGTGAAGAGTGCCTACCTTTCATAGAGTTTGCAAATATTAGGGTCACACATTCTACTTCTTTTTCACCATTTGAAATTGTTTATGGTTTTAATCCACAATACATTTGGATTTAATACCTTTACCTGTGAATGAACAAGGTCGCTTAGATTGTAAAAGAAAGGTCGAGTTTGTGAAGTTACTCCATGAAAAAGTAAGGATGTAAATCGAGAATAAAAACAAACACTTCACATTGCAAGCAAACAAGGGCCGGAGAAGCGTGACATTCGAACCTGAAGATTGGTTTTGGGTACATTTCAGAAATGAGCGCTTTCCAGAGCAGAGGAAATCAAAGTTGCGATCATGAGGGGATGGACAATTTCAAGTTATGGAGAAGATCAATGACAACGCAAACAAATTAGATCTTCCAGGTGAGTATAATGTTTCAGCAATTTTTAATGTTTTTGATCTCTCTCTCTCTCTCTCTCTCTCTCTCTTTGATGTAGGTACAGATTTAAGGTCAAATCCTTTTGAAGAGGGAGATGATGATATGATCCAGGAGTCGAGCCCAGGACGAGACCCGTTGATTATAGAAGGAGGACCAATGACGCGATCGAGGGCAAAATGGGTAAATCAAGTGATGCGGCTACTTGTGCAATCAATAATGAACGACATCATGATCTACACAAGAAAAGAAGCAAATTTCATGTTGAGGTTGAGAGCCGAAACCATTTGGATCAACATGATAAAAGCTGCCAAAAGCGGAGGCATCAATCAACACTATGCGACCCCATAGTGTTAAACACCATGTGGTCGCATGGTGTTATACCGAGTCCAAGAGGGGATGAATTCGTTGTTCCATGCGGCCAAATGGAATATAACCATGCGATCGCATGGTTATAACTGGGACCAGATTTATTTTCTTTTTGCATTTTTGCCTAGTTTGACTAGAATTATATTCCTTCCATAACTTGTAATATTCTAGTTAATTTATGCACATTTTTTTACTAGTTTTAGGTCTAGGATAAATACTTTTCATATTTTATTGTATTACAACTTTTGATAAATTGAATAAAGAGAGACTATATTGCTTTCGAATTCTCGTTCTTCATTGAACATCTTGAACTTATCAAGTTAATTCTTGTGGTGTTTAACATCGGGTGTGGATCACGAATTGTGTAATCAAGAGGTCATTCAAATTCCATTTTGTTTGGTTCCTTAGTTAATTGTTCTTGATTCAAACTCAAAATTGGATTATTCTTAGGACTTTCTTGGGATCGTCAATCTTTTGCGAGGTTGCGTAGTGATTGTTGCTACGTGGTTCTCACCAATTCTTTTTGTAAGTTCCACTTTCACAATTACCTTTGTGGATTTCTTGAGCTTTTGGGTTGGAGTAACCTTTTGGTACGAAGGTCAATTTAAAATGAGGCCTAACCTTTGTGGTAGCCAAATGTGTCAATTTTTCATAGTGGGTTTGGAATGCATTAGCAATAAGTATGTCTTTTGGCAATGTGGATTATAGATGCCCGATGGTGAATTGGAAATATGCATGGGAAATATGTACATATGACATTTGGATCACGAGTGGAGAGGTGATTAAATGTTAGAATCCTCTATCTATCAAGACCTTGTATAGGTGGAGTTTGAGAGTGACACTTCTATTACTTCTGTTAGGTGGAGATCCATTATCCACCTTAGGGTTGAGAGAGTTTATGTAATGAGTTAGTGCTTAGTCTAGTAATCATGATGAGCAATGAGAGGAGATATGTGTTCTAAAGGAACGAGATACACGGAATGAGATAAAATAAGTGTAATGAGATCTTTTTCAGTATTTTTGTTATAACATTCTTTCTCGACATTCAATTGAGGTGATTCAAAGAGAGTTGGAAAGCTGACTCGGAAGGCTTCAATTCTTGTAGATATATCATTTTTTCAATTCAAAAGTTTACTATGCTAAAATTGGGTCTCAATATGATGCTAAAAATCTGAAACATAATTTTTTCGGCTGAAAGTTGATGTGTGATAATACTTTTGACTATACTTCATATCTTTTACTTTTTTCCTCATCCAATTGACCTCTAGCACTCTCAAATCTTCATAGTAAGGTTTAACGCATCTTCTAGTATTTACATTTCAGTCCTCGAACTTTGGATTTGCTTCATTTAATTCATTTTCTCTTGGAATTTTGTTCATTTATCTTCCAATTGTGTCCAATTAAATCTTTGGTATCTTCGATCTTCATTTCGTTGCTGGTCTCATCTATGGATTATTTACAATTCAGTCTTCAAATTTCGGATTTCACCATTCTTTCACTATTTTTTCATTATTTTCTCCAATTCTTCATCAAACATCGAGTTTTACCTACAAAATGCAATACAACATAAGTTAGGTAGTATTTTATCCAAAGAATAGTAGAATATCTTCTTTTAGGGCATAGAATAAGTGTAGAAACTGTACTTATTATTGACAAAGTTGCGGCCAAAGCAATCAATACAATGGAGGAATGAAGGCCTTTCTAGAAGCTGACGCTTCGAACATGGAGGATTATGTCTTTGCTCTAAATGAGGTCATCAACTTTATTAGGATAAAAATGCCTAATTTTGACAATGGTTTTCTTTACGAGGCATTAGAGCGTCGAGAGGCATTGCTGAAAGATATGGCTGGAGATGGTACTTCTCAGGTACCTCGTGATGATGACCCCATCTCTGTTTAAGACAATTACGATCTGAGCAGGACGACCTCTTTGTACTCCAAGATGATCTCTCTCTACTGTTTAGTTTTGTCGCACAATTTTCATTTCCTTCTGTGAAGAATTGATCAGAACTAGAATGAACTTCTTTTGTTTATCTTCCAGAATTTTAGTGAATTTGTTTATGTGTTACAACACTTAACTTGGGCTGCTAAAGTGCATTTTTCTAGTGAGGTTTTACATAGAAAATTGACTAAATATTGTAGCTTTTAACAAACTTTACTCAGGTTGCTGAAGAGTAGGCTTGATTATTTTGTCTAAGTATTATAGTTACGAGCTTAGGTCAATGTGTTAAAAAGAAAGCTTTGCTAGTTCGTCTAATTGTTATGGTACTTACAACCTAGCTCGTTCTGTTGAGGAGCAGGCTTTGTGCTGTCGAAGAGCGGGCATTATCTAAGTCCTACAGCACTTACAACCTTAGATTGTGCTTGTAGGGTTGAAACCGACCACAACGCAGGGTTTACGAGGCTCAGTTCACCTCCAATCGACACCACCAAGAATCCGACCCAAAGCTTTCAACACCGACAACCCACTTACGGTTGCTTCTTGTATTCCCACACATAAACCACAAAGGTAAAGGTGTCACAAAGACAACGCAACCACAAAGGTTGCAAGAACAAGCATCCAAGAAATCTCACAAAGAGAAGGAAGGGCGGCCAAAGCGGACGGCGCAAGGAAGAGCAGAGACGTGCCAAGTCTTATAACACAAGAGGGCTCACAATACATGGTAAGGTAGGTCACGGGCCCAATAACACAAAGTAAGGCCCAATCACTAAGAATAATGGGCTGCTCATGTGTGGGTACCAATATAGTCGTCCAAGTAAGTGGGTCGGGCCACGAGCAACTCTAATATAATTAGGCTGCTTCGAGCGGTCCAAACTAAATCTGATTGGGTCGTTACATTAATGGTGTCGATATACCGTTCAGTCATTTGGCTAAAGCCGACTGATTATAAAATCGAGTTTACATCATCACCTGGGGGATTATTGGGTATCAAAACCCAACAATCTCCACCTTGATTCCCAATAAACCTGCAAGCAAACAAAAAACACACAGTTCATACTTGCCTAATCAAAGCAAATGGTAAAATTGGGATCACAGACCTTACCTCGTGTTTCCAACCTGAAACACAAAACATACATGCTCCGTATACTCACTAGGGCTAAGGTTAAGAACACCCAAGTAGAAGCAGATAATCACAGTAAATAGTCAAGAGCAAATAAACTCGCGATGCCGATATACTATAGGATAACACATAGATTTTTTTCAAACACGTTCACATAGAACAACAGATTAACACCAAGTTAATCAACATACGGTCAACACATGTGCAACAAATGTATAAATGACCCCACGAAAAGATCTCACCACACTTATCCTATCCCATTCCATGTTACTCCCACCTCGAGAACACATATCTCCTCTCATCGCTCCACCATGCTCACTAGACTAATCACTCAACTCATGTCTAAAAGATAAGTCACAATAGATCCTAAGTTCTTGGGGTAATCCTTTATCACCTCATCACTTCTCTCAAATACATGGATAATGGGGCTCCACCTAACAAAAGTGATAGAAGTGTCCTCTCTCACACTTCACCTGATCAGTGTCTCTTTCTGATAAAGGATTCTAGACATTTGATCACATCTCCACTCGTGATCCAAATGTCACACTCCACATCCCCCGGTACAAACCACAATGTACTCCTAAACATCTATACTTCGCCTCGACATCCAACACACTTACTGCTAATGCATCACAAACTCACTGTGGCAAAACAAAACCTTTCGGCAACCACAAAGGTTAGGGCTCAATTTAAAAAATTCGCCTACACACCACAAAGGAGAGGGGTGAAGGTGGCTCTCACAAAGAGAATAGGAGAAGAAAAAATTGGTTACTTCACCAATGCTAAAAAATATCCACAAAGGAGAGGGGTGAAGGTGGCTCTCACAAAGAGAATAGGAGAGGAAAAAATTGGTTACTTCACTAACATATCAATGCAACAGAATTAAGTGATCACACATCATGCAGAAAAAGGGTTACACACAGATGCAATACAGAAACTAGGTTTACACTCAATAAACCTCACTGGGGTCATCACTCGACCTCATAGCCACATTCGCCTCACCTCTCTCGTCTCATCTCTCTGCTTATCACTCTGTTGGACTAAAATATCCATCTTCCCATGTTGCCATAAAAATCACGTTTTCCATTAAATACACCCAAATCAAAGTTGTGACTTGTCATTTTATGAACTAATAAAAAATCACAATCACAAAGAAAAAACCACAAAGCAGTCCTAGGGCCACAGACAATATACTCCGTTCTAGATTTCCAGGATTTCGTAAGACTCGTGAGATCTCAGATCAAGGAAATATTTGAACGAGTAAGGTCTAGGTATTCTAACGGAAGTAACAACGCAGCGGAACTAGGAATGCAACAAATAGTATATCCAATCACAGAGTGTTCCAAATAGCGACAATTATATCACAAAGATCAATAAGCTAATTTATCAAAACAAAATTCTCAAACGCAACTAATCAAGAGCAAATAATTCTAATTTCTAGCACAAGCAATGTTACCCCTTCACGGTAACCATAATCCTATTATCACCCCCACACGATGACGCGCTAGTGCTGAAATTAACGAGATAAGCCAATTTACCAGAGTAGACGTATCTGAGTCTGTGAATTACGAGAGATGCGAATCTGCTGCTTTAGGGCCACCACTATTCGGCCTAAAGATTTAGCAAATGAACCATTGCAGTAAGCCACGAAGTTATCACTGCAGTCCGACACAAAGCAGATAGGTACCAGGGGCAAAATCGTCCAAATTTTTCTGCGTAACCTGAAACACTAAACAAATATTATCAGTACGTTCAGCAGGTAAAAATAAGTATTCTGCCTGAGAGAGCTCGCTGAAAAACACAGCCACGCGCCGCCGCCGGAGCAGTCACCAAAAAAACGCTCTTCACTGCTGGAGGCGCCTCGACCTGCTGAGTCTAGAACCGGTCTCCGTTCTTCCACCGGAGTTGTACTTTGGCCGAAATTCGAAGATTACCAGTTCAGCCCCCTTTTTCAAATCGATCGTTTCTCGCAATTTTTGGATGAATCTTTCGCCTAGGAATGGAGCCCACGACCTGCAGAGTCCAAAGTCGATCTTAGAAGTTTTAGGCAGTCACTGGTTTGACCAGAATTTGGGATTGCAGGTTCGGCCCTTTGAAGAACTCGCGACCCGCCGACTTCTACCTTCCTTTCTGTCAATTTATGGCTGGGGAAATACCAACCCGCTTTGATACCAATTTGTAGGGTTGAAACCGACCACCACGCAGGGTTTATCGGGCTCAGTTCACCTCCAATCGACACCACCAAAAATCCGACCCAAAGCTTCCAACACCGACAACCCACTTACGGTTGCTTCTTGTATTCCCACACATAAACCACAAAGGTAAGGGTGTCACAAAGACAACGCAACCACAAAGATTGCAAGACCAAGCAACCAAGAAATCTCACAAAGAGAAGGAGGGGCGGCCAAAGTGGACGGCGCAAGGAAGAGCAGAGACGTGCCAAGTCTTATAAGACAAGAGGGCTCACAATATATGGTAAGGTAGGTCACGGGCCCAATAACACAAAGTAAGGCCCAATCACTAAGAATAATGGGCTGCTCATGTGTGGGTACCAATATAGCCGTCCAAGTAAGTGGGTCGGGCCACGAGCAACTCTAATATAATTAGGCTGCTTCGAGCGGTCCAAACTAAATCTGATTGGGTCGTTACATTAATGGTGTCGATATACCGTTCAATCATTTGGCTAAAGCCGACTGAATATAAAATCGAGTTTATATCATCGCCCGGGGATTATTGGGTATCAAAACCCAACAGTGCTGTTGAATAGTAGACTTTATATCGCTGAAGAGCAAGTTTTTGTCTATGTGCTATAATAGTTACAGCTTTAGATCGTGCCCTGAAGAACAGTCTTTGTGCTACTGAATAATGAGCTTTTATCTATGTGTTGTAGTACTTACAATCTTAAATCGTGCTGCTTAAGAGTAGGTTTTATGTTGCTGGAGAGTGGGCTTTTGTCTAAGTGTTGCATCACTTCTAACCTAGATCGACCACTGAATAGCATGCTTTGTGCCACTAAAAAATGGGCTTCTGTTTAAGTGTTTCATTAATTACTACCTGAGATCGTGCTGTTGAAGAGCAAGTTTTATACCATTGAAGAGCAGGCTTTATTCGAATATTATTCTTCCAATATTCTTAGGCACTTGTTTTATTAAGGTGGGCTTATGCTATGACATTTGGCAGTACATTTTCCGGGCAACTCAACTTTTTGTTGATAGTATTTTTTGAGATGTTTCACATTTCAAAGGTAAAAAGAGGCGTGCCTTGCATATCTTTCAGCTCATAATTGTCTTTTGGTAGAATTTTGATTATTTTGTAAGGTTCCTCCAAGTTAGGGCATAGGGAATTGAGGTTGAGTTCTCTTATTACGAGAAAGACTTTCCTAAGCACGAGATCGTTGATCAAAAACTCTCTTCTGCATAATGTTTTGTTATATTTTGTGAAACTTATTTGTTTGAATACTATAGTTTTGGCTTTATTCCATTTTGGTTAAGTTGTCGCCTTCTTTGCAGTTTTTGCCAAGCTAAAGTTTCAATGTTGAGCCTGTTTTGGCCGTATTGAGGGGTTAATGTTGGGCCTATGCGAAACGACATTTGGATTGATTCCCTCTATGACTTTTGTGACTCCAATCAATTACATCTAGGTTTTGGTAGAGGAACTCCAAGCTGACCTAGATTTTATCTAGATCTTTCACTGGTTCAGCTCATCTGTCACAAATCCTTATCTTGGGATCTAGTGGGCTGAGGTCAAAATCTACCATGTAGACTTGCAACAAATGTAGAGGGAGTGGTGGAGCATTTGCTTACTCATATTAAAGTGATGCCTGAGCTGAAGATGTTTGAGTAGTCTCCCCAAGCTTGACCATAAATTCTCAAAGTTGACATTTCCAATTAGGACTTTTACATGCTCTTTTGGGTCCCGCCATTCATTAGTGTTTTGACTTGCTAGCATGTGGTATCGATGGTAGTTGCTTTAGTTGTGATCCACTCAGTTCTTTCTTAAGGCAGAAGGTCTTTGGAAAACTTCGTCCTCCACTTGCATAAAGACCCCTTTTAAGGTTGTATTTAAAATATGGTACTCCTAGAACTTTTTTGGCTATGGGTAAGGTCGATCCACTTTTTCTTCTTCTAGTATGAGGTTGCATCTTCTTTCCCTACGTATCTTTTTAGCTCGATTTAAAAAATTTATGGTAGGTTCTGGGCCCATTTTCATACACGGACCACCAGAATCTTATTTTGGGCCTTTGCCTTGATAAGATAACAATGAGGGTAGCATCGTCTGAAATCTTTTCCACTTCCATAATTTGCTTGTTGAACTTGTTCATGTAACTTTTTAGGGACTCATTAAGTCTTAGTTTTATACTCACCAATCGTTCTTTAAGTGTGGTCGTAGCCTTGGAGCTCGTCAATTGAGCTAGGAAGACTGTAGTAAGGTCAGTCCAAGTCTTGATCGACCTCTATAGAAGCTTTCTGAACTACCTCTAGGCTTTGTTCCCTAAATTCATAAATGTAACGCTGACTCCTTACATCTCCATCAATGATGTATATATTTTCAAGATGATTGACTTGATCTCTTTTCTTCTATATTCGATGAGCTGTGGCATCTTTAACTTATCTGGAAGATGTTCAGCTAATATGTCCTAAATAAAAAGGGAATGATGGTTGGTGAAATACTCATTCATTACTCCTTAGTGCCCCAACTTCAGGTTAGCTATCCATTTCTTTAGGTGACTTAGCTCATGCTCATCTTCCATTTCTTTAGTTAGTTTATTTTGAATAGAGATAGGTTGTTCACTTCTTGAAGGAAGTGAACATTGTGGACTCAGCCTATCAAAAATGTCCCCAGCTCTTCTAGGGGTTCGTTCTTTTCGAAATGGAGGATTCTTTCTAATACGAGGTCACTTACTTCTTTCGTTTACGTGAGATTCTACGTCGATTTTGTGAGGAAAGTTAAAACTTTGACTGACCTAGTTGGTGGTTCATTCTTCTCGAGGTAGAATACTCTTCCGAGTAGGAAGTTGTCCATTTTACCCTATACGAGGAATTCTACCTTAAATTCTATCACTGGGGACAGTAGTGGTCTAGTTTTACCATATTATTTACCAAGGGCTTGTTTGATACCCATTTTGTTGGAGAAAATACATTTTTTTGGTTGATGTGATGGTGAATATGTGGTTGAAAAAGAAGGAAAAGTTATTGATATGATGGAAAATATTATTTTATTGAAAAATGTGTGGTTGAAAATGAAAATAAAAATGAAAATGAAAATGAAAATGGGTACCAAACAGGAGCCAAATAAGGTGAAGACTTCATGGTTGCCACTTATGGCTTTGGCAGTGATCGTCCAGGTGGTGATGACATTATTTAAGAGACATGTGTTCATGATTGTAATGATGATATTTTTGGATAACAATGAGCATGAGCCGACATGACCCATGGATAGAGCCGACCTTTTATGGACAAGCTGACCTGTCATGGATTGGGCTGACCTGTCATGCCAAGCTAACAAATCATGATTTGACCTGGTGATCTCTTAGTCCTTCATCTTTAAAGTGAATATTGAATCTTCATAAGCTCTCCTTTTGAAATTAAGGTAAGTTCGAGCCGGTTTTATGAGTTTGAACACCAATATTAATTGTTACAATGTGAAAGAAAAGTGGTTAGAGATGATGTGTGTTATTCAAAATATGAAATGAGTTAAGTAATTTTAAAAATGAAAGAGGTGTTTATGAAATTAGAAACCTTTGGAGAAGTCTTTGTAATTTGTCCATTTATGAAAGATAATGCGTGAAAACATTATTGGACAATAAAATTGAACCTGAATAGCTAAGAAAAAATAAAAGTATTGTTGTTGACAATGATATAATATAAACTATTGTAGTCATACATGAAGTTATGTGATTTAGACATTAGTCTTTTCGAACATTGCATCATGTTAATACTGGTTGAGCAAGATAACCAATTGTACAGATTTAGCCATCGTTTGATCGAATTTTTTTTGGAAAGAATAACTTTTTGAATAGTAATTTTTTGGAGAACGTGCGGTTCAGAAGTAAAAAAAGTTTTAAATTTATGTGACGAATATTTTATTGTGAGTGTGTGGTTGAAAATAAGTATGAGGAAAAAAAAAGTTTTAAAAGAATGGTTACGAAACAGGGGGCTCATATTCTTTTTGATGTGAAATTAACTAGGAGATACAACATGCAACATACGTAAAGCTCCAAATGGTAAAAATTCGAAGAAGAGTTATTTATCAGTCTTTAATAGGTTTAGCTAAAAAAAATTTGATAAAAATTTAAGTTAAACAACAATTAATTTTAATTATATATTTCATGGAATTCACAATTTATCAACTTTTCAACCACACATTTCATTAACTTTATCAAATTTTAATAAAACTCTAATTTTTAACAAAATCAAACACAACTCAATATTTTAAAATTTATCAGTTATAATTTAAATCAGCCTTAAAAATTGTAAAGTAACCTATGCATATCTTTTATTTTTTTTATATAGATTAAAGAATTAAGTTTACAAAAATAAAAAGGAAAACTAATATTCAAACAAAAGAATGTTTTTAAAAGTATTTTTCAAGAAAAAAAATTAAGATATACGATAAAACTAAATTAATTTTGTTGAATTATTATTGACTGCTAATCTCGAAAACTCAATGCATGTTTGGTTGGTGATTAATTTTAGAATAACTTCAAATCAAAATAATTTTTATCCATATATTTATTTAGATCCACAACTAATATCCACTTATAATTCATATATTTTTTAGGATTCACAACTTATTATAATTTAAACTATAATTTAGTCACCGATTAAAGATGCCTTCACAACTTGTTTTTGATAAATCAGGTCGTAGATTTAAGTATGGTTTTTTACCCTTTATTATGATATAGTAGCCTATGTCTCGAAAAAAAGAAGCAGCTAATATGAAAATATAGAATAATGCCATCTAGCACTTTTCGTGCTACAATATGAGTAGGGTAAGATAGAAGTCCACTTAAAGTTAATTAAGACTATGTTTGGTGTAGATAAAAATTAGCTTTTTAGTTGATTTTGATAAAATTTGATGAAATGAGTTGTTGAAAAGTTGATAAAAATTTTAAGTCCGACTAAAAATGTGATTAAAATTAATTATTGATTTTGACTTAAATTTTATCAACTTTTTAAGCTATACCTAACGTGGGCTAAATAAGAGAATGTAGAAAACATTTAATTTAGCTTATCTTGTAATGCCATGTAAGTCAACTAGAATGATGTTTCTATGTCATTTATAATAAATAGCATTACTAGAAAATAAAAGATCCAAAGGCACCTCGGCTCAAACATATATGAAGACACATCACCATCTCAAAAAGGAAATCTCCCCAATTTTTTTGGTAAGGTTCTCTACCGCCACGTGGAAAATAAATTGTGAAGTGCAGCAAATCTAGAAGCAGCTAGAATCATCTATACATGACAAGTGCTTTATACACCGACATAGTAGAAGAAACTAGAATGCTTGCTATATTATTTTTTGCATCACCATATGGACTTGTGTAGAAGAAGAAGCCACCCACTTTTCTATCTATAAATATGGTTGTATGTATTGTGTATGCAAAGATAAGAGAAAGAGAAAGTGTGTGATAAGAGAGAAAACAGAGAGGGAAGAGTGGGAGAGAGTGGTGAATTGTGAGAGAAATTGCGCTGTTTTGAGTTCTAAATAATTCATGAGTAAGAATTTTTTTGGTGTGCTTGTGTTATAAAATAGTTGCACAAGCATTGTTTCATTAATAAAACAATATTTTTGTGTATATCCTCAATAATTTGGTATTAAAGTGAGAAGAACGGGGATGAACGTTTTGAGCTTTTGGAGTTTGTGAAGCTTCGTTAAGTTTGCTTGATACAGAAGGTTAATCAAATCATGATAGGTGACTTACAAGTGATTGGTGGAGTAAAGAAGCACAGTAATCAAAATTACATGATATGGAAAATTTGCACGGAGTCATACCTCCAATGACAAGATTTGTTAGATAACAACGTGACACCGCCAGAAGAAGCTGCGACTCCAAAGAAGTGAAAATTTAAAGAGGGTAAGACTATGTTTGTAGTAAGATAACGATTGAAGAAGAATTATTGGAGCACATAGATAAGATCACACGAAAAGAAGTATGTGACACGTTCACAACACTACTATGAAAGAAAGATAATGTAAGGTTGCAGATTCTAGAGAATGAGTTACTTTCTATCACTCAAACAGAGATGATTATAAATCAATAAATTTAAGAAGATGAATTCTCTTTGTGATGAAATCATTGAATTAGATTTACAAGTAAATTTTTGGAGGCTAGAATGAGACGATTAACTATACATGGATTGAGACCCAAAAATAGAGGCTTTATTAGTCTACACAAGGTTGTCCAGAACAACTATCATTGGTAAACCTTGAAAATTTGCTGGCTGATCACAAAGCGTTGACTAAGAAAATGATAGGTGTCTTACTAAACAAAGAAGAATAAGCATTACATAGTTATAAAAAGAAGAGGTCAACCCTGTCAACAAAATAACAATGAACTAAAAGAAAATAAACAAGAAAAAGGTTATGAGATAAGTGGAGTAAAACAAAACTGCGATAAGAGAGTTCAGTCGTCTGAGAGAATTGTCGATCTAATGAACCGTGTTTTGTATGTGGCAAATGAGGTCATTATGCCAAGACTATTAATTCATGAAAAAGCCAGCAGAAGGCAATATGCCAACCTCCAATGAGTGAGACAAATATAATAATGAAGAAGAGTGGGATGCTGGAGCATCCTTCGCAGTAACAAAGCAGACGTAAGGAAAATAATGCAGTACAGGTCTTGAGAAAGAATATACCCTAGTGTGGTGATGTTCACTGAGCGAATATATTCCAAAAGTGATTGGATCATCAATTTTGGATGTTCCAACCACATGACAAATGATAAAAAAAAGTTGCAAAATACAACAGAGCAGAAGGAAAGTCGGATGGTGGTAATAGCAAACAACTCAAGATTGCCAATAGCCTGCATTAGTAAGATAGTTTCACACCTCGATTTACTCCTAGTCAGTGCAACTACAAGACATCTATAATGTGCCAGGAATGAAGAAAAATCTCCTATCAGTATGTTTTGCTTGGAACAAAACATATTAAGGTTTATTGAAATATTAAAATTTTGGGTACACCAATAATGGATGGACAGGGATTAGAATCCATCTATGTAATGTTTGTAGAGTGCATATGTAGATAAGACTTAGAAGAATGAAACACCAAACTTATGGCATGCAAGACTAGGATACATAAGTTATTACAAGCCGAAGGTGATGGTGATGCAGTAGATGCTCAAGGTCCTTCCACAACTCGAGATCACAAATGACATGGTGTGTGCTCGTTGTCAATACGCTAAAGCACACCAACAATTGTATCAAGATTCAAGCTATATAGCAAAGCAACCATTAGATTTGGTACACTCTTATGTGCTTGGACTTCTCAGCAACCATTAATTTGAGGGATGCACTATATAGTTATATTCATCAATGACCTCACAAGGTACGTATGGGTTTTGTTTATGAAAGAACGATTTGAGACATTTATTAAATTTAAGGAGTTTAAAAAAGGAAGGAAAAATTAAATAAAATTTGGTACCTACACACAAATAAAGGAAAGAGTATACATTCAAGAGAAGTATCCAAGTACTTACGAGCCTATAAGATTTGTCAATTAATATGGTCAAACACGTCACAGTACAATTGTGTAGAAGAAAGAAAGAATTGACACCTTAAAAAAAGTTTGGAAGTATGCTGCACATAAGGAATGTGCCAGGAAGAGTTCGGGCAGAGTGCATGCGAACAACATCACATATAACTAACATGCTACCATCGGTGAAGCTAGCGGTCAAGTCATCCTTTGAAAAGTTGTTGAGAACTAAACCAACAATTAGTCACTTTAGAATATTTGGTTGTGTCTGTTGTGTGTTCATTATTAATCACTTGAGGGATAAGTTGATAATAAGGTAATTAGGTGTATATTTATCGAATAAGACAACCAAATGAAAGGATGTAGATACTACGACCCTGCATACAATCGTTTTTACACATCAATGAACATAGTGTTTGACAAAGCATCTTGTAGTGGACACCGTAAATGGTGGAGCTACTAGATTAAAAAAAAAAATAGAACATAAATTGCAAGAGGAGATCAACCAAGCACAACAAAGCTTTTAAGAAACAAAAGATGCACAAGAATTAAGCGTCGAGAAGAAGTCTACTAGCGCAATATAAAAATTTTGGTAACAAGTATGCATTAGAAAATACCACAAGAGATAAGGCCGAATTAACAGGAGGAGGTTGAGGTACGAACAAGCCTACAACCATAGTTGAGAAAATCAACTAGATAGAAAAAAAAAAAAAAAAAAAAAAAAAAAAAAAAACTTAACCCTATGTATGATAATGTAGTAGTGGAAGAAGAAGAAAGTGTCAAAGAACCAGAGATCTTTGAAGAAGCGATCCAACACAAGGAGTGTAAAAAGACAATGGAAGAAGAATTCGTGGCTCTAAGGCAAAATGAGACTTGTGATCTGATGCCAAGACCTGATGGAGTGAAGTGTATATCCTACAAATGGGTATACAAAGTAAAGAGGTGTCCTGAGAATCAATAGAATAAACAAAGATCGACTAGTATCTTGTGGATTCTCATAGTAATATGGTCTGGACTATGATCATAATTTTATTCTAGTAGCAATGAGCAAGTCTTTTAAAATGTGTTTCTTGATGAAGAACGTAATCGAGACATATATATGGAGCAACAAAAGGAATTCAAGAATGAAAAAAAGTCAAGATATGTTTATAAGCTAAAGAGGACTCTCTATGGGCTAAAGTAGGATCCGTGAACAACTTATAGTAAGATAGTCAAATTTTTAGTTCAAAGTACATACTCGATAGCATCAGCAGACTCAAGTCTATTCGTCAAAGGACAAGATGGAAAACTAACAATAGTACTAGTGTATGTGGATGATCTCATTATAGGAGATGACGAAGATGAAATCCAATAACTAGAAGGAATCTATTGATAATATTTCAAATGAAAGAGTTTGGAAAGCTAAATCATATTTGAGAATCGATATAGAAAGACACAAAATAAGGGTTATTCTTGTGCTAGCATAAGAATGCCAAATACCTTTTTACAGAAGTTCGGATGATCGATTGCAAACCAATATTGACAATATTCGAGATTAACTCCAAGCTTTGTGTAGATAAAGGAAAGGACTTGGAGAATGCAACCATGTATCGACAATTAGTGGTAAGCATAATCTATTTATCAATAACATGACCCGACATCGCATTTGCAGTTGGGATAGCAAGCCACTTTATGGAGAAGCCTAAGAAGCCACACATTGAAGTAGTGTGACCAATCTTAAGGTACGTAAAATAAACAATTGATTATGCACTCTTTTACATGAAAAATTAAGATTGTAAGGTCATTGGCTATTTTGATATGGATTGTGCTAGATGTTGAGATACAAGAAGATAAAATGCTGGCTACGTGTTCAATCATTGGTCAAATGCAGTGTCATAGTATAGTAAAAGACAACCAACTTTATCATTATCATGGACAAAGGCGAAATTTTGAGCAACAAAGATGGCAGCTCAAAAAAATACATGGCTGACATAGGACCTACATCAATCGATAAGCTATGTGATAAAATTATATTGTGATAATTAATCATTTTTTAGCATAATGGAGGGTTAACCCAATGTTCAATGAAAGAACTAAGCATGTTGAAGTATATTATCTTCGTCGGAGAAAAGGTGTTTAAAGGGGATACTGACTTGAAGCACGTCAACGCTAAATAATAAATTGCAGACGTGTTGTTGACAAAGGACTTAGTGCCTAAAAATTTGAAGAGTTTCGAACATGATTGAAATAATGAAAAGAAAAGAATTGATGGCTAAAGGACACACTCAAATGGAGTTGATTATCTAGAGACCTTCACTTCCATGGCAATGATGAATATAGTCGTGATTCTCTTATCCTTAGCAGCTAATTTTGAGTGCCCTCTGCTACAACTCAATGTGAAAAATGCATTCTTACATGAAGATTTGGAAGATGAGGTTTACATTGAGGAATCGTCAAGCTTTGATGAATCCTTTGGATGAAGATCTCTAGGCTGACTAAAGAAGGCTATATACAGGTTGAAACAGTCTTCGTGAGCATGGTTTGAAAGGTTCACACAAGCAATAAAGAAATTGGAGTTCAAGCAATCTCAAGGAGGTCACACTTTTTTCTTAAAAATGTCAAAAGATTATATAGTTACAATTTTAATTATGTATGTTGATGATATTATTGTGTGGTCATCTTTTTGAATTGGGAAACTACGGAACAAGCTGGCAGCACACAAGCTAGAAGAAGAATCACAAGATGTTCTGGTAGACATTAGATGATATCAAAGGCTGGTGGGAAGGCAATTCTATGTGTCTCATACGCATCCACATGATATAGCATATACGGTAAGTATAGTCACTCAATTCAGGCACTCACTAAAAGAACAACATTTAGAGGTATACAAGATCTTAAAGTATTTGAAGGGTCGCATAGAAAGGGGAATCTATACAACAAAGAAACATCTCTAAGTCATGAGACCTGTATGGATGCTGGGTGGGCAGATTCCGTAGTGAATAGAAGATTGACGTCAAGACATTGTACTTTTCTAGGAGGAAAACTTGTAGCTTGGAGGAGTAAGAAACTAGCAGCGGTGACAATATCAAATGCAGAAGCTGAATTTTATGATGTGGCATTAGGAGTATGGGAACTTCAATGGCGAAAGATTATCCTTGACATTTTGGGAATCAATTGGAAGGAAACCATGAAACTTTATTACGATAAAAAATGCGCTATAAATATCTCATTATCCAGTACAACACTGTAAAAACTTGAGATTCCATCTTAAAAAGATCAACCTTGTTAAGAGGAGTAGTCTAAGACCTTATAAGTTAGTCTATGTTCTCATCTTTATTCGATATGGAATTATATCCCTTAACATGCTCTGCAAGATGTGGCTTGTTTGAGTAGACCAATTTTGAAATTCATGTATTCATTTTTTAGTCATAATCAGATCGAATTGCTCATTATAGCTTCATGGACTCTGACACCATGTAAAGACTTGGAGTTCCATCTTAAAATGTCAACATTGTTAAGAAAAGTAACCCAAAACCTTATAAGTTGGTCTATATTTTCGTATTTATTCGATATGAGATTATATTCCTTAACAAACACAATCACACAAAGTATGTGGAGATAGATCGTGATTTCATGAAGGACAAAATGAGAAATGAATTGCTATGTATGTTGTATTTCTCAACTGGAGAACAGCTCACTGATATGTTCTTACTAAGGGACTGCCTAGTGCTTCACTTCATCGGATAATGCTCAGACTGAGATAATTTCATTCCAAGTTTTAGGGGAGTGTTAACAAAATTCAACTTTCTAGTTCTAGAATACAATCCCATTAGTCTCGGGATTATGTTGTACATTTTGTAACTTAACTATCGATCATCAATGGAAAAGGTAAGACAAAATTTTCTCCAAAACTTCTTTACACTGCAAGGTTTTGTCTATGGCACAATGTGGTGTATATTCACAGCAAGGGGTTATATGAAGAATACTTGTTATTGCCTTATGAAGTGTTGAAAGTAGTGAGATCATAATAATATCATGTATATTAGTATATATGTTCACAATGAAGTCAAATTGCACTTATTGATCATGCCCGCAGTGTAATTGTGTATCTTCTTCCAATTCAGCTGATAATAGATATGCTTATTCTGCATCTATCATATTTGAACCGTATTACGATTTCGTACAATTTGAACTTCTAAATCATTAGAATATGGCTTAACTTGACCCAAGTTTGGGCATCTACAGGACGGAATGAAGTAGCAATAATTGCTATTTGTTATTATGATTACCTTATCACATTATGATAAATTTCAAGTGGTGTCGTTACAGATTCTGATGCACCATTTTCTTATGCTGAACGCATGTTTGCTGTAAATTTTGCGCACTGGTGGAGTTGTTGACAGCCAGCATTTATCCATCAGGAAGAACACCTACCTTATCCTTGAAATCATGGTACCGAAAATCTTAGCTTCTTCTTGAAAATATTGTCTCTGTTTCTCTTTCAGTTCCTTGTGTTTGAGTTTCAAATCTCTGATAGCGCACAGTTACGCTTAAGTACATCAGGAATGATTTTCTTCAAGAATGTAGTAAAAGTAATGACAGGAAAAATTAAGGAAAACGGGAAGGTTTTGGGAACATACTTGTTTTTCGGATCAATGGCTAATGCACGCTTCAAATCATTCCCGGCTTTCTCTAAATCGGATGTACTCATATAGGCTTGGGATCTTCTAAAGAGAGCTTTAACATTGAATGAATCCAGTTCTAGGACCTAACTAATGCCGATTTATAATTATTTGAATGACGACATTTGCAAGTTATATATTGCAACAAATTTACACGAAACAGAAAAGAGAGGTAGAGAAACCTTGGTGCACAGTCTAGAGACCTCGAGATATTCTCCCAGTTTCAGTTTACAGGCTGCATAATTCAAATAACATGATATTCTCAAAGAATTTGCCTGGAGTTTTTCTTCATCACTGAAAGAGCGGTTATATTCCATATATTCTGAAGCCTGCAGAATGTAGAAATTGAGACAAATATTTTAGTTAGTGAAGAAAAAATGTTTTATATTTTGTGCATGTGCACATGCATGTGTGTTTTATGTTCAATATTACTATATTTTCCTAGATCACATTCCTTCTCATACTTCTTAGAGGCAAGCTGAAATTTCCCGGTTTTGAACAGCATATTCCCCTCATGCTTCTTTCTCTCACAAGCCTCCATTCTTTCTCGGATCTCCATTTTCCAAAATGGTTTGTCCTGCACCAACCAAAGACGTATATCTCACAATTAAATTATGCATTGCTGATCCAAAAATTTCATGTTTTTCTTTTTCTGAACAACTTAAACTTCATACAAGTTTTTCCGATTTGATAAACCACCAAAGCTGAAGAATATGTGTAGGTGAAAGTTGTGTAGGAAAAACCTTGGTGAAATCTATTAATTTGATTTCATAAAGCACTGAAGCTGAAGAATTTCTTCCTCCAACTTCACAGACATAATCGAAATCAGAGCTGATTTTAACTATAGCCTCTTCTCCCTTTTTCATAGTCATTACTGCTCTATCTAAACCCTCCTCGATTTTTCCTGTGAATGACAAAGAAATCATGAAAAAGTATTACATTCAGCCCGATCTCAGATTTAATGTGAATAGTACTTATTTCCGAACTTAAGTTGAAGAATAAGCAAGAAAGAATTAAAATGTACCTTCTGAACATGTGTATTCAAAAGGTTCTTCTTGGGATCCTTTTCTTGAAATAACAGTACCATCTTCGAGTTTGCCAACATAGATCACTTCAAAAGAAAGGAATTCAGGCCAGATCACTTCAAAAGCTAAAAACTTCAGGCCAGAAATATATGTATTTATTTTTTATAAGAATTTCTTTGCTTGAATTACCTTTTGCAAGGGATCCTTCACTTGGCCGGTCAAAGCCTTCACCCAATTTCATTATTTTCTTTTGGATTTTCTCATCTCCCATGACATCTATAACACTTCTCCATGATATCAATTCAAGATTAATTATCAAATTAGAATAAGGTGGAACCCCATCAATCGTAGAAGTCCCATCTTCGGAATGCCTAAGTCCATCTAAAATAAAAATTTACGAGTTAAAAATGGAGAGTCGACTTAAGTTTTTAAAGAAATATAAGTTTACATTATGCAGGGTGACTAAGACTTATATCTACTTACAAGAGAACTTGACAGAAAGCTCTGCTTTTTCACCCTTTCTCATGGTTTTGACAGCTTTGCTCATGGCAGAACACAGATAACCTAATTAAAGATATAATGAAATTAATTATCTTTAGGATTAAAAATGAACAATGCATATTGTGTAAGAAAATGAAATCAACTTTGAATTACCATTATTCAAAGAAAATTCCACTCCATCAGATTTAGAGATTACTGTTCCCTTCTCACACCTTGCTTCATACTTGACTACATGAAAGATAGAAAGCATTATAATTTCATCCTCTGCATTTCTAACAGCTTAAACTTTCAGACGAGAAAGATTCTGAGACCATGCACTGAAAATAGAGGGAGTTATTTACCTAGAACTTCATCCGCATCATTTGGAGTAGCCCATCCATCCCCTTCCCGGGTTATTTTCTTCAATATTCCTCCATCACCTGTTATATCTCTGATGGGGTTCCAAGAAATCAACTCTACGTCGAAAATGAGAGTTGAATTTGGAGGAATCAAAGGAGGAGAACCAGCTTCCCCATAACCTAAATCTGGTGGTATTGTGAAAACTGCTCTTTCACCCTTTCTCATAGTGGCTATTCCCTCGTCGCATCCTTTGATAACTTCACCTGTCACAGTTTTTACCAAGGTTCGTTCATGGAGGGTGAGTTACAAAGTCACAGCCTAAGATTAGGGCGAAAGCCGTAGCTTGTTTTTATTTGAAGAGAACAAAATTCTAAAACTGCTGATAAACATAAAGCTAGAACTTCAAAATCCTGTAACAGGAGACAGAAAAATGGGATAATGCAGGACATACATTGGCCTAATTTGAAAACAAAAGGAGTTCCCTTATTGCGACTTGAATCAAAATATCCTCCATCTTGAAGCCTAACACTGTAATGAACTGTCACAAGAAACAGAACAAATTCTGTGTTAGAAGGCTGCCAGGTGATTATGTCGAAATCCATTTTAAATAAATAAATGTATCTTCTCTAATGAGACTGTTCAGTGTGGTCAAGAAACTATAGTCAAGTCTATAAAAATTGTACACTGATAAAAATAAATATCTGTACCTTCAACTTCATCGCCAGGAATTGGAGTTTGCCATGAATTTCCCTTTTGGAGAATGGTTTTAAGCAAACCTTTAGTCCCAATACTCTTCTCAGGTAAGGCTGAAACTTCGGCTTCAGTGTCTAAGCAGAATGCTGTATCGGGAGATTCTGCCATTGCTGAAGGATAAGATTATTGAGGAGAGTGTGAGAATATAGTATGTGTATTTCAGTTGAAGATAAGTCGTTAGTTTCCCTCCTTTGGTTTTGTTCTGTCCAGATTTTTTTCATTTATATAACAAACTTTGAGAAATGTGGGTCCTCTTCTGGCATATAAGAAAATTGAAATTGTCAAAGTAGATGGATACTGGAAGCCTGAAGGCCCTGAACTAGTCTGTCTAAAAATATGGTCGGTATTTCGCACGAATTGTCTTCAAAATATGTGGACTAGACCAATCCGTGAATCCACGTATATGTAGGGATGGCATGTCACATCCCGAATGGGGGTTGGAATGGAATTCTGGTCCGCAACGACTCTTATATTTTTTTTAATATTTTTTTTATTTTACTTTATGTTTTGACATTTAAAATTAGTTTGTTTGATGTCTATTTTTTGCAAAAAAAAAAAAAAAAAATGTATTTTAAAATAGTGATTGATGGAGAATATGCGGTTTAAAAATGAAGAAAAGTTTTAGATTTACGTGTAATATTATTTTATTGAAAAATGTATGATAGAAAAGAAGAGAGTAAAAAATGCATTTTAAAAAAATTGCCAACATTATTTCACATTATATATTTCTCTCTCATTTTCAATCACAGAATCTTTTATAAGGTAAACTAAAAACTTTTATTTTTTTTTCAGTCACACATTCTCCAAAAATATATTATTCCAAACAGGGACAAAATATATTAAAAATAAATAATTAAAAGGGATGGAAAATGGAGATAATTTAATTAAGAATAAGTCTAGTGGTACATAATGGGGTGTACCGAATGATATACACCCCCTCACATGTGTGGAGGCCCACTCAAATTAATTGTATTTTATTCGCATGGGCCCTCCATCCATGTAAGGGAGGGTGTACACCATTCGGTATATCTCGATGTACCGCTAGCACATTTGTTTAATTATTGCTTCAACTCACGAAATCCCTAGCATGGCGAGGGACACCCAATCCCCGCCTATTGCCATTCCATCCTACTTATATTGTGGGTTAATCGAGTCAGCTTGATCTCCTTGTCATTTTTTAATCTGTAATTTAAAAATGTAAGGTATTTTCATGAATATATTATATTGTCAAATTGTTTCTAAAACATAAATAACACTTCTAAGTAAAACTTAATAGCAATGGTAATATTTTGTTAAACGATGTCGAATCAACCGATTAATGAGCTAGGTTGAAAAATTTCAACTAGCGAAATAATTCAAGAAGGGTTTTGCTATAGTACACGAACATTATACAGGCCCCTTCAAAGCAAGGGGCCCACGCTTTTCTTACTGGGCGTGGCCCCTTGCTGTGAGGGGCACACCAACGTGTCAACGTCGGTGTGACAATAGCATAATTCATCCAATAATTGGTCCAAAATTAGATGGACTAGTTTGGATCTCATCTTTTAATGAGAAAATTATCTCGAATGCTACATTTTAACTTTCAATTTCAAAATCAAGTTTCAATAATATTTTTTTTTTTAAAATCGGTTTTATATGCCTCTCACTTGTCCATCCGTCCTAGACACCTTCAACACCGCCATATCCTCTGGCTCCATCACCTTGCGAATTGTAAAACTCTAGGAAGGCCTCCACCTCCTCGACAAGGCCCTCTCCCGTCACTAGTAACGTAATATGAAATTTGAGATCCATAAATTATGTGGTATGTGATTGTGATCATGTGTGATTTAGTGACTAATATTTGATCTTGACCATAAATTGTGTATTTTTTCCAACCATGACATGTTTGATTAAATATAAGTCAAAACAATTTATCAGATATAACAAAATGTGATTATCTAATTTTTTAAAGATTTTATCAAATTTGTTAAGTTTGAGCATGTATTTTTAAAGATAGTGGTTATATATTTTCTCCATTCTTAATAGACTAAGTCACCTTGGGCTTAGGCAAGCTCATTTTGACCACACTAATTCTAAAGGAACAATAAGGTGTTTGAAAGACACAATTTCAAAATTAATAAATTTGTTTTAAAATTTCAAAATTCAGATCATAAATACATTTCATTGAATAAATAAATAAAGTTTATTAATTAAATATATTAAGGTCACAATATTATACAATTTATGATCACAATTATATATTAGTCACAATCACAATACGTTATAGTCATAAATCACAAATTTCATAGATCACAACTTATTTTAATCATAAATTATCAAATTAATTGGTTATGCATTATTTCTCGGTCATAAATCATAAATTTTATTGGTCACAACTCACTTATTAAATCACAAATTATCAAAATAATAGGTCACATATTATTTTCGATTTATAAATTTTATATGTCACATCTTATTTTACGGTAAGAAATTATAAATTAATTGGTCACAATTTAACAAATTGTAAACCACAATTACAAATTTAATGGCAAATATCACTTTTTTTTATCACTTATTATTTATTAGTCACAAATTTTCTGTTTTATCAAACACGTATTACTTATTGATCACAAATTAACCAATTTGTTGGGTACACTCATCCAAATAATTAGTCACATACACTCTTCACTCCACCCTCACACTGTCGCCACCTCAACCCCGCACTCTAATCCAACATTGAAACAAACCGAACGTCATGTCACCTTACCACCACCATCGCACCACTACTACTAGTAGCACCATTTGTCACAACCACCACCTGCACCATTGTCGCTGTACCACCACCGCCTCACCATCACCGCCTACACTACCACCACTATTATAAAACACTAATAACCTCAACAAATCACCCAAAAACTCTAATTATGTAGCAGATCGGATCAGAATACCACCACAGCTAAAACTATCCACAAACCACCCATAGAGCCCACAAAAATCAAATAAAAAACCCACAGAGTAATGCGCAGTTGTGTCATCGTCACAGCAGCGAGCCCATTATGGTAGTCTCTTGACGGTGGCCTTCCGATCATGGTATTCCATGTATGATGAAGTAAGAAAAGAGAGAATGGAGAGGATAGAGAGAAGAGAAAGCAAAATGATTAGTTTGTGAGTAAAATCTGGTGAGTTAGATGGAGTGAGGTGGGTGGGCATGTAAATTAATTTAATTTTATAATATTACTATTAATATTAAAAATTTGAATTATCACTTGATTTTTGAATAAAAAACTTTTAAACATAATTTTTGAATTGAAAAGTTAAAAACTATATGTGTGTGTAATTTCCACCAAATTCTAACAAACATAAGCAGGATTGCACATACGTGCAAACAAATTAAAATTATTAGGCATCGACATGTTATTCAAGTTCTTGTTGATGGCAAAACAAATTGTTCTAAATCAATTTTTATAAGATTAATGCTACATGTACGCTTTTGATATACATGACACCCTCCATGTGAGATGGGTGTAAAAGGTTATGTACATATAATCTAATCCTTTTTTTAAAGGCGTTATCCGAGTGACAAAGTTTTATAAAGAGGAAATTACAGTTAGGGAGGTATTTAAATATCCAAATTCAAAAATAGGATAAGAGGTTTAATTATACAAAAATCAGGTATTAATAATAATATTATAAAATATTTTAATATATAAAAATTAATTAATTATATATAATACAAACCCTAATTATAATATTCATTTCTATCTCTCTACCTCCCAGACTCCCAGTGATACCCATCCTCTCCGACGACGTCTCCACCACCCAGTGACCAACATCGCTGCTCCTCCGTCTCCCAGCCCTAGCACCCACTGTCAATTCATTTCACACCAGAAGGAGCGCGAATCGACTGTCAATTCATTTTCACCCTCCGGTATTTGTGAACTGATCCATCGCTACGGCGAAATGACAGCGCGCGAGTTGCAAAAGCCTTATTTGCTAAGCAGATCCACCCACGCACTCCGCCGACTCTTTACAGACGATGGTGTTTGTGTGCGTGGCAGTTTGTGGTGGTGGAGGCGATCGAATTGGAGACAGTGAAGGCGGTGGGGATAGGCTGTGGAAAATTCTCTACTTTCCTTCATTCTCTGATTTGCCCGCATAAAGATTAATTTATTTTTCTCAGTTCTCGGTTTCTAGATCTCTGCTTTGATTTTTTTTTTTCAAAATTCAACTGGTTTCTGAACATCTAATTTGGTTAAGGCTTGGCGGTGGTTGGTGATAGTGGTAGGTCTAATGGCGATGGTGGATTTGATGGTTTTGTGGATTTTTTGTTTGTGGTGGTGTTGGCGGGCTATTTTCAGATTGTGGGGGTGGTGAGATGGTGGTAGTCGTGGTAGTAGGTGTGGTGGCGATGGTGAGATGGTAGTGGCGATGGGTTTGTTTGTGTGGCACGGGCGATACGACGCCAGTAGTGTAGTGGGGCAAACGGTGGATCTGTGGCGATTTTTTTTGTTGGTAGTGGTGCCGGTTACTTTAGTGCTAGTTACTTCGATTGTGATATTTGTTGGTGGTTGTGGTGGCGTGGTGCAGGCTGCGGTTGCGAGGTAGTGATTTGTGACCAAGTATTGGTGGTGAATCTTGATCGGGATCGGTTTGTGACCATAAAATTCGAGGAATTGTGACTAAAAAATTAGTTTATGATCTATTAAATTCTGATTTGTGATTTCAGAAAGAAATTGTGACCTATTAAAATTCAAATTCGCGACCTCAGAATTAATTGTGATCTAAGAAATTAATCTGTGACCTATTAAATTCTGATTTGTTACAACAGAAATAAATTGTGACCTATTAAAATTCAGATTTGTGACCTCATAATTATTTCTGTGACCTAAAATTATTTTGATTTGGGGCCTCGAAATAATTGTGACAAATTAATTTATAATATGTGACCAATACATGCATTTGTGACCAAATTGTACAAATTTGTGACCTTTATATATTTAATTAATTAATTAATTATTTATTTATTTAAATCATAAATAAAATTTAATAAAAACCTGATTTTTGAAATTTTGAAACTTATTACATTTTTATTGAAATGGACCATACTAAAAAAAAGGAAGAATTCAAAAGTAAGGCATTAACTATGCACATTTCAATTTCTATGTTTCAAGTTGCCCAAATGCAAAAATCAGGTTTTTATTTTTTAATTAAAAATATTTTATTAATTAATCATAATAAAGTCAAAATTATACAATTAATGGTCACAATTACATAATTATAGGTCACAGATTATTTTGAAATCACAAATCAAAAAATTTATAGGTTACAAATTATTTCGAAATCACAAATCAAAAAATTTATAGGTCACAGATTATTTCGAGGTCACAAATCAAAAATTTTATAGGCCACGGATTATGTCGAGATCACAAATCAACAATTTTATAAATCACATATTATCGAAATTTATGGTCACAGTTTAATAGTTAGTCACATTCATCAAACTAATTGGTCACATGTTATTTCGTGGTCAAAGTTCAAAAATTTGTAGGTCACATATTATTTCGACGTCACGTATCATTCAATTTATGGGTCACATTTTATCTATGGGTCATGTAAGTCACAGTATGTTGGTCACTGTTCGTCAAAATCCCGCAAGCGTACGGGTTCGTTGTACAAGTAATAATTGTGATGAGAGAGTTATCGTCCCACAGGGAATAAGGTTCAATTCTAGTGTATTTGACATATTTAAATTCGTAATTGTAACCAAGAAAAGATTCATGAAATTGTGATTGAAATTGTGATTAACTTAGAAAATCTATGAAAATTGATTTAAAATTCAAATGTGTAAAAGTATTGGATTTCCGACTCCACTGATCAATTCTTAATTCTAATTCTCGACTAGTGTCAAACTTCTCAATTCATGTAATTGTGACAATCGATAATTCCACATTTATTTATTATTCTTTTCCAAGATATAACAAACCTATGATTACCACGAGACGATCCTATTCCTAGTCCGAATTCATATGGCAAACACGCATTACTATTTAGGATTATCATACATGATCGCACACACCACAAATATTATTCCTAATATTTGTTGCCTATGTGTCCCAATAACAATGTTCTACCTACCGTGAATTTTCCAACACTACGAATAGGCAACTTTATTGTCCTAATGGTGTGCAAACATTAAAACAATATGATTATATATATTAATGGAATCACATTACAAGAATCGATAATAAAAACACCAAGTCTCGAATTAAAACTAAAAATCAACAAGTTTCATCATCCATCCAATACAAAAGATTTAGCCTAGCATGTTCATGTAGAGATTACAAAGAAAATAAGAGAAAGACATCACCCGATTCATTAATGACGAAGAAGATTTTGAAATCTTCAATTTATGCCTTCAAATCTGGATCCGGCAATGAATTCTTCTTCTTCAATGTAAAATTCAATCTATTTTCCTTCAAAATCGGCTTTGCAATCCTCTAAAATAGGTTCTTATGATGAGAAATATGTGTATTCGCCCTCTTCTCCCCCTCAGCCGTCCTCCAGTTCTTCCCCCCTTTTTGTTTCCATAAGTAGTTAGGTTAAAAACGGAGTCTGGCCGTTCGGCCCGAAATTTTCCCCGCGCCCGAGCACCATACATTTCACCGCACGGGCGCGGCTATGAGGTTTTGCTCTCGGTAATAAAATTTGAGGTCTCGCGCGCGCGCCACTTTAAGCCCGTGCCCGAGCGCGGGCTAAAATATTTACAACCGTTTCACTTTGATCCCTGAATTTCAGTCTTCATTCATCTTAACTCTTTTTCAATGCCTTCTTGTTCCTTTAGCTTCCAATTTCATCTAATTGTATCCACATCTTCTCCGATCATCGATATAGGGTTCGAATCAACTAGTAGCACTTTGCATTTTAGTTCCCAAAATTTGGATTCAATCCCTTTTTGTCATTTTTTCGCTCCTTTTGTCAACTTCTATCATTTTTCATTGAGATGCACCTGACAAATGAAATATATACATAATTTAGCCTTGATTCATTTAAAATAACAATAATTGCTCTAGTTTAACGACTCATATAAGTGTAATAAATACACTTATCAAACACCCCCAAACTTGAACAATTGTTTGTCCTCAAACAAAATAAAGCTCAACTACATAGAACTCCCTACCAAACAACTCAGTTGGATGATCTGCTTTTTGCCTCAGGATTGGATTTTCAAAGTCGAACTATAAAGTCCTTCAAAATTATAATGCTAAGATTAAGTTCTACTTATTCAATGCGAAACTTGACGTGTGTGTGTGAAGATTCATGCAAAGCATCACAAAGTTATAACTGATTCACTTCCCAACCCTTACTGGTCAAATATTTCCTTTCTTCGCTCGTAAGACGCACACTCAAAAACCTTTAATCGTTTCACTCTTGCCCAAAGTGTGACCTAAGGTTTAAATTCAATAATATACTAATCCTCACTCTCTCTAGCTTGGATAGACTTTACTGATTGCAGTTTAACACATCGACAAGTGCGGATTCTTCTTATTTTTGATTGCTTCAACTTCTAAAAATTCACTAAGCTAACAATCCCTCGTCGAAAGTCTAGTTCTCTCAAATAAGTGTTTGGGAACAATCAAGGCACATATCAATATGTATATTTCTATCTTTTGTGCAACTTCTCACCATTAAGCTTTCTAAATGACCCTTTTAGCGAGCTTTCAGCCAATGACTCCCAAGTCAGATGACTATAAGGCACCAGGTTTTTAAATACCCTTGCAGACTTAATAACTCAAATCATAAAGGCTACGATGAGAAGTTTCACAATAAGGCAGCAAAATTATTATTGTTATTAACTCTATTTTTTTTTTTTTTTTTGTATTCTCTCCCTTAAACTTTCTAAATGACCCCTTTAGCGAGCTTTAGACCGAAGACTCCCAAGTCAGTTGACTTTAGGGCAACAGGTTTTAACACCCTTACAGGTTTAATAACTCGAGTCAAAAAGGCTACGAAGAGAATTTTTTTTTTTTTGCCTTGATCCGTGTAATGTCCCCTATTAAACACTCATTCTCAAAAAAAATCGACCTCCAACTCAAGATCTTAACCTAGTTTCATTTTATTAGTTTCTGACAATCCACACAAACATAGCACACATGGAATCCACATTTATCTCTATGTTTCCCCACAATAGCTCAATCACCCCCAAACTATCTTAAAATTGGTTCAAGGATGTGTAACATAATGGATGTTCAGGTTAAGCATCTAAGGTCATTTAACTTCCACCTATTTCTTCTTATGAATCAGGATGCTCTTCATGATGCAAAACATAAATCTAGTGCTTGTAGATATCTAGTTTCACATGAATAAGCATAAATTAACTTAACACATAATTCATCCATAATTTACAGCCAAACTATATGTTCCAATATATTCCTCATTGTTAGCAGATAATTCGACTGACATAACCACTTTGCAATCTAGAGCAAAAGACTCGAAGACAAAATACCCACCCCCAAACTTGCTACAGACATTGTCCTCAATGTTTTAAATCCTAAGTCCGCATATAAAGGGGTGGGGAAGAAAATGAAGAGAATACTCCCCTGATATGACATAGAATTCAATGGCTAGCTTTTCAATGTATCCCGTTGTTTCCTTGGTAATTGTTGGTTCAAGTGTTCTACGACGTCATGTTCCTGCACAATGTAAATAAATAAAGCTCGACGTTACAAAAGATCTAGAATAAGTGTTACTTGGCTCAAACATCAATAAACCAACAAGTAACCTAAGAAAAAATGGGATATGGATGATGATTCTCTAATCAATTAAAACTATAAAAATAAATTAACTATCCTAAAACTAGAAAGCAAAATAAATAAAAATGATAGAAATATTGGGTTGCCTCCCAACAAGCGCTTGTTTAAAGTCTTTAGCTCGACTCCTGTTAGTTTTAGGCTCTTCATGGTGGCTTGAAGAGAAGGTTTTCAGTCCTGCATTTTAAACACTGGTTGCACTTCTTCGGTACATCCTTGACTCTCCAAACAATCATGTTTCCATTGTTGTCTCTACCAATAATTCCTCCTGCGTTTGGCCTACTTTTGTAGTTTTCCCAATGATCTACTCGTTGGCAATCCTCAAAGTATGAGGGTTGCTTGATTGGATTCTCCATGATGAAGCTATGTTGCTTATCCTCCACCCTCAGGACTATCTCATTAGTATCAAAATCCAGCAGGGCTCGACTTGTGGACAAAAATGGCCTTCCTAAGATTATTGGCATCTGAGATGCCCCTTCTATGTCCAGAATGATAAAGTCAGCTGGAAAAATGAACTCTCCCGTCTTGATAAGCATGTCTTCGACTATTCCATAGGGATGTTTTAGCGATCTGTCCGCCAGCTGAAGGATGATAGAAGCAGCCTTGGGGTCTCCTAACCCCAATTTCCTGTAAAGAGGCAAAGGAATTAAGTTAATACTTGCTCCTGAATCAATTAAACAATTAATATTATGTAAATTTCCTATGGAGCAAGGTAGAGTAAAACTCCCTGGATCTTTAAGTTTGGAAGGGATCCTGTGCTGGATGATCGCGCTACACTCTTCAGATAGTGCTATTGTTTCATGCTCGGGCATCTTCCTCTTTTTAGTCAACATCTCCTTCAAAAACTTAGAATAGTGTGGTATTTGAAGGATAGCGTCAATGAATGAGATGTTGACATGTAGCTTTTTGAGGACCTCCAAGAATTTCATAGCTTGCTTCTCCAACTTGGTTTTCTGCAACCTTTGAGGAAAATGGGCCAGAGGTGTCACTGAAGTGCCAGGAACATTTGCCTTAAAATGTGGACTATCTGAAACTATCTTTTGATCATGCTCTGTTGCTTCTTCAGACTGCTCCACTGGTTCCTTGCCCTTAGTATGAGTTTGAGTGCTCTCTGTCTCTTTCATCTTTGCATTGATTTCTGGTAATTGAACACCACTCCTAGTAGTAATGGCTTGAACTTGATCCTCCTATGTTAGCTGTCTCCTAAGCCTCTGAGGAAATGGGATGGGTGGCACATCTGCCTTGATCGGGGCGATGGGAGTGAATGATGGTTCATTTTTAGTTTCAGAACTCACCGCCTCAACTGCTAGAACCTGCTCCCGTGGATTTTTCTCCGTGTCACCAGGCAATGTACCTTGTGGCCTGTTAGCTATGGCAGCTGCTATCTGTCCCACCTGATGTTCCAAGTTCTTGATCGAGGCATGTTGATTCTGAAAGTTGGTCTCAGTTTTGGTGATGTACTGAGATAGCAAATCTTCCAACGATGGCTTTCTCCCTTGTTGTTGTTGTTGTTGGAACCCTGGTGGTTTAGTCTGATTACTTCCTCCCTATCATTGTCCTTGATTGTTGGACCATGAAAAATTTTGATGGTTTCTCCAACCTGGATTATATGTGTTGGAGTAGGGATTATTTTGTTGTCTCTGAAAGTTTTTGAAAACCCAAGATTGGCTAACCAAGAGGGGGGTGAATTGGTTATTAAAACTTTTTCTTCAATAATTTAAATTTTAATAAAATAATCAATCAAACAATAGAAGGTAACTTAGGCACAAGTATACAAGTGAGTAGAGCAATATAATTAACACAAAGTAACCGATGCTAAGTAAAAGAGATAGAGAGTGCAAACGATATAATTATGGAGGTTCGATCCAATGCAATGATCTACGTCCCCCGTTACCAAGCTCTCCGTCACGAGCAAGGCCTTTTTCACTATGTTGATTGACTTATGGTGCAATCCAACCCTTTACAACGCTTCCGGTGACTTACAACCAAGGAGCACCGATCCTTTTACAACGTTGAGCTTTCCGGGACCTCAACACGACCCACAAGTTTGAGTTTACAATTTGAAACTATTCCTCTCAATAAATGATATATTCAAAGTTGAGTACAATGAGAGAAAATAGGCAAACACTTTAATAGATGACAATGAATGAAGCTCAAGTGTTTGGTGAGTGAAAAATGATTTTCAAAGGTTGAATCACTCAAAAGGTTTTTCAAGAATCAAATAATGAGTAAAGAGTATAAAAACAATATTTAAGCTCAAGAGTATCTCACTTTAATGCCTTTTTGGAAGTGTTGAAATGAATGCAAAGTGAGTTGGTATTTATAGTTGAAAAGTCATAAAAGTTCTGCCGAACCGGTTGACCAGTCCGGTCGACCGCCCCATTTCCGGTCGACCAAAATGACCGTTTGTACGAAAAAAATCAGAATTCAGAACGGTCAAAAATTTTGGACCGTTGGAACTTCCGGTCGACCGCCCCACGGCCGGTCGACCGGCGCCGGTCGACCGCCTCTCCTGGCCGGTCGACCGGCCACTGGCCTTTTCGAAAATATTTGTTTTGAAAAACTTCCAAAATTGTTTTTATTGTACAAATGTTTCAATGACGTGCATAAGAAATTCATTTACTTGAGCTTTCAATATATTCATTGTCAATTGTTAAAGCGTTTTACCTTTACACATGATGAATTCAAAAACATGTACGTCTAATGTCTTCTTGGCAAGTGCACTTTTCCTTCTTTCTTGACTTTCATTTGATCGTTTCTTGCAAATGTATGACAGCAATCCTTTTGTCTTTGTTTGATCGATTTTGCCGTAGATGCTATATCACTTGAATATGATTGTTAGAGAAAAGAGAAAGATGATTTGTTTGTTATAATCAAAACGTAAAAGAAGCATATGTCAACAATTTCCCCCTTTTTGATTATGACAAACAAAAGATGATTTTATAATAAATTGATAGTCCAAAGCACATATAATTGACTTCCCCCTAACGTTTATACATGTGTTCCCCCTTACTTGTATTCCCCCTTACTTTTGCCGAGTAAGCATGTAAATCAACTCATATCTTCTCAAATCATCTCATATATTTTCCCCCTTTTGACATAAGCAAAAAGATTTGAATCATGAAAATATAGGCATATAACCATAAGCATAGAGTGCATGACCATAGAAATGAGCATAGGGTTGTAAGAGAGAGTCAAGACATGTCCATAACAAATTCTACAAGGCATAAAAATAACCAAAGTCATAAGAACAACAAAGTAAAGTACTAATACTCCGGAGGAGGTGGCGGTGGAAAGTGGGCATAGACATAATCATAAAAGGCATTTTGTTGTTCGTGCATTGCCGCTTGTTGTTGGAACATGGCATCTTGTTGTGCTTGAGCGGCGGCTTGTTGAGCTTGGAAGGCCTCTTGTTGAGCATCGAACCTAGCATAGAAATCCTCTTGACGAACTTGCATGGCATCTTGTTGAACTTGCATCCCTCGAAGCATTTCGCCAAGTCCATCAACAGAAGATGTAAGAGAGTCAATGCGACCATTGAGAAGGTTGTAGTGATCCTCGGTAAAACGGCTGGAAGGTGGAGGAGCACTGGATCCCGGAATGTCAGGAGGAGGACTAGGAGCTTGTGGGATGTCTTCCTCATGATAGTCCTCTTCAGTTTCAAGAGGTAAAGTTGATGGTCCAGATTCCGGATCAAAACCTTTGGTTCGGGCCACCCACTGACCATGTTCCTTAACAATTTTCATTCGTTTGAGAGTGTGAATATTGATAGTATCGGTAGGGCGGAGTGACTCGAAGATCTCACCATTAAGAGGAACATCAAAATGTTTAAAGATTTTGGTGAGGAGCATGCCGTAAGGTAAGGCTTTGATTCGAGTGGCGGAGTGGACTAAATTTATGTTACCGAAAGCGATTGTTGGAAAATCCAATCTTCGTCCAACCAAAAATGAATCGAGAAGGAATAGGTCGAAGTAAGTGACTTCATCAATATGACCTTTCCTAGGAAGAATACTATGGGCAATGATCAAATGCAAGAGTTTACAAGGCAATGTTAGTTGATTTGACCCAAGCTTGATTGGATGTTCAAAATTTTTCCCGGTAATTCTTCGACATGCAATTATAGGATCGTAACCTTCACAACTTGGGTGAGTCATATGGCAAAATTTTTGGATTGGACATTCTTCTAATTCAAGAAGGGAGCGAATAAGCGATTTAGTAATGGTGATATGTTTTCCTTTTAACAAGCAAGAAATACTATGCCTACTAGGAGTGTAACCATATTTTTATAGAAATGCCTCATAAGTTTGGGGTAAGCATATTCATTCATAGAGACAATAGACATCCATCCCATACCTACGAAGTATTCCTCTATATGAAATTCAGGTGCATTAAGAGAAAGACTAGCAAAATCGACATTTTTACCTATAAGAATGGGAGATTTGTCAAAGTGATTTTCCGGCACTTCGGGCTCATCCTCCGATGAAGAGGGACTTGGAATCCTTTCCCTCCTAGGTTTCTTGCTTGGCATCTTGACTCGTGGCATGATGAAAATGAAGAATGTTGCAAAGGAAAAGTGAAAACGGAATAGAGAGAGAAAACTAAGTATAGTTGAAGAAAAATGGTGATTTTTGAAAGTTTGGAGGAGAAGAGGTGATGGGTTTTTCAAATCTTGAGTGGATCTTGAAGTTTAATGGTGGATTTGAAGAAGGAGAGGGCTGATCTAAGGAAAGGAGGAAGAAAAATGAGAGGAGGAGATGAAAAAATGGAAGAAAAAGGGGCGAGAGGGGGTAAAAAATCCGTCGGTCCGGTCGACCCGGCAGTAAGGTCCGGTCGACCGGACCCTAAGCCCAAAATTGTCTGCCTCACCGGTCGACCAGGTCCGGTCGACCGGACGTCGTCCGGTCCTCCTTTTTTTTTTTTTTTTTTTTTTTTTTTTTTTTTTTTTTTTTTTAAACAAATAAAGACATGTAAATTCAAGTATAGATATCTTTTTCATCCATTATGCCTAAACCTCGTCGAATATGGGAAAAACGATCAAGAGCAAGAGGCTTTGTAAAAATATCGGCTAATTGGTTGTCCGTGTCAACAAATTCTAGAATGATAGTACCTTTTTGAACATGATCCCGAAGAAAGTGATGTCTTATTTCAATATGCTTAGTTCGAGAGTGCAATACGGGATTTTTGGACAAATTGATAGCACTAGTATTATCGCACATAATAGGAATATGATCGTAAGACAAATGATAATCACTTAAAGTTTGTTTCATCCATAGTACTTGAGCACAACAACTTGCGGCCGAGATATATTCGGCCTCGGCCGTAGAAAGTGCCACGGAATTTTGTTTCTTGCTAAACCATGAGACTAAGGCGAAGCCTAGAAAATGACAAGCCCCGCTAGTGCTTTTTCGATCAATTTGACAACCGGCCCAATCGGCATCCGAATAGCTAAGTAGGTCAATGTGAGTTTTCTTAGGATACCAAAGTCCTAAGGTTCGAGTCCCACTAAGATATCTAAATATTCTTTTTACGGCTTTAAGATGGGATTCCTTAGGATTTGATTGAAATCTAGCACATAAACATACACTAAACATAATATCGGGTCTACTTGCAGTTAAATAGAGAAGGGATCCGATCATACCTCGATATTTGGTAATGTCAACGGGAGTGCCTTGATCATCTTTGTCAAGCTTTATGGATGTGCTCATTGGAGTATTCATAGGCTTTAAATCATTCATTTCAAACTTCTTTAACATATCCAATATATACTTACTTTGATTTATGAAAATGCCATCATGTGCTTGTTTAATTTGAAGTCCGAGAAAGAACTTGAGTTCTCCCATCATACTCATTTCAAACTCTTTACTCATGCTTTTTGAAAAATCTTCACATAGATGAATGTTTGTTGCACCAAAAATAATATCGTCCACATAGATTTGAACAATAAGCAAATCTTTATTATGAGTTTTGACAAAGAGAGTAGTATCCGCTTTTCCAATCGAAAAACCATTTGAAAGTAGAAATTTGCTCAAACGTTCATACCAAGCTCTAGGGGCTTGTTTTAGACCGTAAAGAGCTTTTCTAAGTTTTAAAAACGTGATTTGGAAACTTGTGATTTGTAAAACCGGGTGGTTGTTCAACAAACACTTCTTCTTGAATGAATCCATTCAAAAATGCACTTTTAACATCCATTTGATAAAGAGTGAAGTTTTTATGACATGCAAATGCAAGAAGCATGCGAATGGATTCTAACCTAGCCACCGGTGCAAAAGTTTCTTCAAAATCAATGCCTTCTTCTTGATTGTAACCTTGGGCCACTAATCTAGCCTTGTTACGCACAATAATTCCATTTTCATCCCGTTTGTTTCGAAATACCCATTTTGTGCCGATTACGGTTTGATTGTTAGGTCTAGCGACTAAATCCCATACATGATTTCTTTCAAATTGATTTAGTTCTTCTTGCATAGCTAGAATCCAAAACTCATCAAACTCGGCTTCTTTAAAATTTTTTGGTTCAATTTGTGAGATGAACGCACAACTACTAAGATGATTTCTAAGAGAAGTTCTAGTAGTGATACCTTTAGATGGGTCGCCTATTATTAGCTCTTTTGGATGAGAGGAAACGAATTTCCATTCTTTTGGCAACGTGGGATCGTTTTGAGCTTCAATCGACTTTTCTTCATTAGCTTGATTGTTGGACTCTTTTGATTGCTCTTCATTTGACACTCCTTTGTTTTGATCTTGAATATTCATTTGTGTGAAAGGCGTTTCCAAACCTACATCATCATCAATACCTTTCTCATGATCAAGAAGGTTAGTTTCATCAAATGTGACATGCATAGATTCTTCAACGACTAGAGTTCTTTTGTTGAAAACTCTATAAGCCTTACTAGTCGAAGAATATCCTAGAAAAAATTCCAACATCGGATTTTGAGTCGAACTTGCCCAAGTTATCCTTTGTATTCAAAATGAAACATTTGCAACCGAAAACTTTAAAATAACTTACATTTGGAATTCTATTTTTCCAAAGCTCGTAAGGAGTCTTAGTTTTCTTACGACTAACTAAAACTCTATTTACAATATAACATGCGGTGTTAACGGCTTCGGCCCAAAAGTACTTAGGTAAATTATTCTCATTTAGCATGGTTCTAGCCATTTCTTGCAATGTACGATTCTTCCTTTCTACTACACCATTTTGTTGAGGAGTTCTAGGAGCCGAGAAATTATGTTCATATCCGTTTTCATTACAAAAATCGTCAAATGCAAGATTGTCAAATTCTCCACCATGATCACTTCTAATAGTTGTAATAGTGTATCCTTTTTCATTTTCAATTTTCTTACAAAAATGCTTAAAAGCTTTTAAGGCTTCATCCTTTACATTTAAAAATATAACCCAAGTGAATCTTGAAAAATCGTCAACGATAACGAAGGCGTAGTGTTTACCACTTAGGCTAGCCGTTCTTGATGGACCAAAAAGATCCATGTGGAGAAGTTGCAATGGTTTTGTTGTTGAAGAGAAAATTTTTGATTTAAAAGAGCTTTTTACTTGTTTTCCAAATTGACATGCATCACAAATTTTGTCTTTTTCAAACTTCAAATTTGGCAAGCCTTTTACAAAATAATTTTTGGAGATTTTTGAAATAAGATCCATGCTAACATGACCTAGTCTCCTATGCCATAGCCATGTTTCATCTTTCAATCCAAGTAAACAATGTTCATTATTTTCAAATTCGATATTTATGATATAAACATCTTTACTTCGGTTTCCTACGAAAATCACCTCTTTTGATGTAGCATCCTTAATTAGACATTTGGAAGAATCGAATTTAATATTGTAACCTTTATCACATAATTGACTAATACTTAGCAAATTATGTTTGAGATTATCAACTAGTAGAACATTTTCAATAGAAGGGGATGAATGATTACCAATGTTACCGATACCAATAATATTTCCTTTTGCGTTGTCTCCGAATGTTACATGACCACCATCCTTCTTTTTGAGATTTGATAGTAGTGATCGGTCTCCGGTCATGTGTTTAGAGCATCCACTATCCAAGAACCATTTGCTCTTTGATTTCTTTGGTACCTACAAGAACAATTCAATTTTTGATTTTTGGTACCCATACAAACTTGGGTCCTTGGTGGTTAGTTCTTGAGGATTCTCTAATCCACTTGTATTTGTTTTCAAAGAATAATTTCTTTTTAGCTAGGCAATTAAACGCAACATGTCCACTTTTATTACAAAATGTACAAGTGACATTTGATGCTTTAACAAACATGTTTTTGAGAGATTTTTGCTTTAAAGAGGGTTTGAATCCTATTCCCCCTTTGTCAAAAACACATTTTTGATTTCCAAGCATTAGATCGAAATTTTTCTTCCCTTCGGTGAATTTATAAATGGTTTTCGTCAAATCTTCAATTTTTTCTTTTAGGGAAGTGTTTTCCTTAACTAATAAATCATAATCAACATTTTCTTTTTGTTTTTCAAAAATCTTCTTTATTTCATTTTTCAATAATGAATTTTTCTTTTTAAGAATAGAGTGACTTAATGCAAGCTTTTCAAAATCCTCAAGTAATTCATCATAAGAATTAGATAATTCATCATAGGAACAATTTTCATTGTGACTTACCTCATCTTCAAGTGCCATGAAACACATGTTTGCGATTTCTTCTTGATCATCGCTTTCATTTTGATCTTCATCATCACTATCGTCCCATGTGGCTTGAAGTGCCTTTTTCTTGATGTTCTTCTTTTTGTTCGGGCACTCGGTTCTTTTGTGACCCGGTTGGTCACAATCATAGCAAATTATTTTCTTGCTTCTCTCTTCTCCTTTGTCATCCTTCCTTTGAAATTTTTTATTGTTTCGAAACCCTCTCCATTTTTTGACGAGAAGGACTAGATCATCGAGCTCCTCATCGCTCATGTTGTTACTTGTTGTTCCTTCATCAATTGCCGATTTTAGAGCAATTTGACGCTTTGGAGCTTCCTTTGATTCCTCTTTGCTTTTTCTTGTCTTTTCCTTGATTTCGGCATTGTTAAGCTCATAGGTCATCAAGGTTCCATAGAGTTCTTCCAAAGGATATGTATTTACATCCTTGGTGTTCTCTATCAACATCCTTATGGGGCTCCATTCCTCCGAAAGTGACCTAAGCATTTTGCTTACAAGTTCACCGTTAGTATATTTACGATCAAAACCTTTTAAACCATTTACAATATCGGTAAAACGAGAAATCATGTTAGCAATAGATTCATCTTGTTTCATAAAGAAGTTTTCAAATTCTTTAACTAACATATTTATTTTGGTTTCTTTGACTTTACTAGTGCCAACATGAGTAACTTCAAGAGCATGCCAAATATCATAAGCCGAATCACATGTGCTAATCCGATTAAACTCATTTCTATCTAATGCACAATAAAATAAGTTTTTCGCTTTTTAGCATTTAAGGATAACTTTCTTTTATCTTCTTCATCGTATTCCTCTCTATCCTTAGGAATAGTTTGATCGGGTTTACCATCGATCTTAATTATCTTGGTAGGCACATAAGGACCACGTTCAATAATTTCCCAAATGTTATAATCAATTGATTGAACATAAATCGTCATCCTAGCTTTCCAATAATTGTAGTGTGTGCCATCAAAGAAAGGAGGTCGGTTTGTAGAATGTCCCTCAAGATTTTGAAACATGGGGTTAGCCATTACTCAAGATTGTGAAATCAAAAAAAATGAGTACCTTGCTCTGATACCAATTGAAAACCCAAGATTGGCTAACCAAGAGGGGGGTGAATTGGTTATTAAAACTTTTTCTTCAATAATTTAAATTTTAATAAAATAATCAATCAAACAATAGAAGGTAACTTAGGCACAAGTATACAAGTGAGTAGAGCAATATAATTAACACAAAGTAACCGATGCTAAGTAAAAGAGATAGAGAGTGCAAACGATATAATTATGGAGGTTCGATCCAATGCAATGATCTACGTCCCCCGTTACCAAGCTCTCCGTCACGAGCAAGGCCTTTTTCACTATGTTGATTGACTTATGGTGCAATCCAACCCTTTACAACGCTTCCGGTGACTTACAACCAAGGAGCACCGATCCTTTTACAACGTTGAGCTTTCCGGGACCTCAACACGACCCACAAGTTTGAGTTTACAATTTGAAACTATTCCTCTCAATAAATGATATATTCAAAGTTGAGTACAATGAGAGAAAATAGGCAAACACTTTAATAGATGACAATGAATGAAGCTCAAGTGTTTGGTGAGTGAAAAATGATTTTCAAAGGTTGAATCACTCAAAAGGTTTTTCAAGAATCAAATAATGAGTAAAGAGTATAAAAACAATATTTAAGCTCAAGAGTATCTCACTTTAATGCCTTTTTGGAAGTGTTGAAATGAATGCAAAGTGAGTTGGTATTTATAGTTGAAAAGTCATAAAAGTTCTGCCGAACCGGTTGACCAGTCCGGTCGACCGCCCCATTTCCGGTCGACCAAAATGACCGTTTGTACGAAAAAATCAGAATTCAGAACGGTCAAAAATTTGGACCGTTGGAACTTCCGGTCGACCGCCCCACAGCCGGTCGACCGGCGCCGGTCGACCGCCTCTCCTGGCCGGTCGACCGGCCACTGGCCTTTTCGAAAATATTTGTTTTGAAAAACTTCCAAAATTGTTTTTATTGTACAAATGTTTCAATGACGTGCATAAGAAATTCATTTACTTGAGCTTTCAATATATTCATTGTCAATTGTTAAAGCGTTTTACCTTTACACATGATGAATTCAAAAACATGTACGTCTAATGTCTTCTTGGCAAGTGCACTTTTCCTTCTTTCTTGACTTTCATTTGATCGTTTCTTGCAAATGTATGACAGCAATCCTTTTGTCTTTGTTTGATCGATTTTGCCGTAGATGCTATATCACTTGAATATGATTGTTAGAGAAAAGAGAAAGATGATTTGTTTGTTATAATCAAAACGTAAAAGAAGCATATGTCAACAGTTTTGTGCGTAGCTTACATCATCAGGCTGACTAACATGTGTAGAGGCCAAGGGACAGCTTGTAGTAGTGTGATCCGCCCCACACCCTTCGCAAACAGGTGGTGACTGGTGTACCATATTCACTGACTGAGATAGATTGTCCATTTTCATGGTGAGAACTTCCATTTGCGCAACCAGTGCTGTAACTGCATCTATGTTGTGCATCCCTGCTATTTTCTTTGGAGCTTCCCTGTCGGTTGGCCACATCGACTGATTTTCGGCTATTTTTTCATAAAGACTATAGGCCTCATCGACATCAAGTTTCATCACCGATCCTCCTGCTGAAGCATCCACCATATTTCTGAACTCTTGTTGTAGACCGTAGTAGAAAAGATACTGCTGAACTTGCTTGGGAATGTCAAGACTAGGGCATTTCCTGAACAAATTCTTGAATCTCTCCCATGCCTCAGGATAGCTCTCTAAATCTTTCTGTTTGAAAGTGTGGACTTCATTCCTAATTTGATGGACTCGAGAAGGTGGGAAGAATTTCATCGTGAATTTTTGAACCATATCAGTCCATGATTGTATGCTTCCTGGAGGTAAACACAGAAACCATTCTCTAGCAACATCCTTCAAAGTATGAGGGAATAACCGCATTCGGAACGCATCTGCTGACACCCCTTCGTGACTGACCATTTCACTTAACATGAGAAAGGCTGAAATGTGTTCATGGGGGTTCTCCGTGGCTTTTCCAAAAAACCTGATGTCTTGGTGATTTTGAAATAAATTTATGACATCCGGTCTAAGGTGAAAATTCGGCTGTCCGAAGGGAGGGTACACCACAGCAGGTTGCACTTGTGCAGGAATTGGGTTTACATAATCCCCAACTAAAATAGGAGCTTCATCCTGGATGACTCTCTGCTGATTTGGCTACGGTATTTGCCCTTGAGGTCGACCATTGTTTTGTGGTTGATTATTATTATCGGCCATTCTCCTTGCTTGACGTTGTACTCTTCTACGATTTCTGAATGTCTTTTCTATTTCGTGATCTATCGGAAGGAGATTTGGTTCGTCAAGATTTTGCATAAACCAAATTCGCCTGAAGAAGTCAAGACACAAGAGAATTAAGCAATGTAGTAATAGCCTAGAAACCACAAAATCAAAAAATAAGAGCGAATCTAAAATATCTAGTAACCAAAAGTAAAACCGTTATTCCCCGACAATGGCGCCAAAAACTTGTTCGTCAAAATCCCGCAAGCGTACGGGTTCGTTGTACAAGTAATAATTGTGATGAGAGAGTTATCGTCCCACAGGGAATAAGGTTCAATTCTAGTGTATTTGATATATTTAAATTCGTAATTGTAACCAAGAAAAGATTCGTGAAATTGTGATTAACTTAGAAAATCTATGAAAATTGATTTAAAATTCAAATGTGTAAAAGTATTGGATTTCCGACTCCATTGATCAATTCTTAATTCTAATTCTCGACTAGTGTCAAACTTCTCAATTCATGCAATTGTGACAATCGATAATTCCGCATTTATTTATTATTCTTTTCCAAGATATAACAAACCTATGATTACCACGAGACGATCCTATTCCTAGTCCGAATTCATATGGCAAACACGCATTACTATTTAGGATTATCATACATGATCGCACACACCACAAATATTATTCCTAATATTTGTTGCATATGTGTCCCAATAACAATGTTCTACCTACCGTGAATTTTCCAACACTACGAATAGGCAACTTTATTGTCCTAATGGTGCGCAAACATTAAAACAATATGATTATACATATTAATGGAATCACATTACAAGAATCGATAATAAAAACACCAAGTCTCGAATTAAAACTAAAAATCAACAAGTTTCATCATCCATCCAATACAAAAGATTTAGCCTAGCATGTTCATGTAGAGATTACAAAGAAAATAAGAGAAAGACATCACCCGATTCATTAATGACGAAGAAGATCTTGAAATCTTCAATTTATGCCTTCAAATCTGGATCCGGCGATGAATTCTTCTTCTTCAATGTAAAATTCAATCTATTTTCTTTCAAAATCGGCTTTGCAATCCTCTAAAATAGGTTCTTATGATGAGAAATATGTGTATTCGCCCTCTTCTCCCCCTCAGCCGTCCTCCAGTTCTTCCCCCCCCTCTTTTTGTTTCCATAAGTAGTTAGGTTAAAAACGGAGTCTGGCCGTTCGGCCCGAAATTTTCCCCGCGCCCGAGCACCATACATTTCACCGCACGGGCGCGGCTATGAGGTTTTGCTCTCGGTAATAAAATTTGAGGTCTCGCGCGCGCGCCACTTTAAGCCCGTGCCCGAGCGCGGGCTAAAATGTTTACAACCGTTTCACTTTGATCCCTGAATTTCAGTCTTCATTAATCTTAACTCTTTTCAATGCCTTCTTGCTCCTTTAGCTACCAATTTCATCTAATTGTATCCACATCTTCTCCGATCATTGATATAGGGTTCGAATCAACTAGTAGCACTTTGCATTTTAGTTCCCAAAATTTGGATTCAATCCCTTTTTGTCATTTTTTCGCTCCTTTTGTCAACTTCTATCATTTTTCATTGAGATGCACCTGACAAATGAAATATATACATAATTTAGCCTTGATTCATTTAAAATAACAATAATTGCTCTAGTTTAACGACTCATATAAGTGTAATAAATACACTTATCAGTCACAGATTATTTTTGGTCACATACACCTAATATTTAATCATAGATTAGCCGAATAGTTGGTCACATAATTCTAATTGTTGGTTATGGATGTCTAATTGTTGGTCACGGACAACAACCACCCCAACCCGCAACACCACCTCCAACAACCACCAACAAACGCACCCACTTCCACCTCCAATCAACCATTGCACCCACCACTGTTGTATCACACAGTATCACCACCACCACCAACCAGAACTAAACACACAACCCATTGTCCAACATATATATCTGCCACCAACAACAGCCACACACACATTCGCCACCAACAACAACCAACAGATCTGTCCGCCACAGCCAAACACACAGATCCACCACACCACCACTGAGAAAACCACTGCAAAATCACAACCAAAAAATCGCTGCACCACCATCGCGACAACAACACAGCCTCCAACACCTTGACAACCATCTCTATTGGAAAAAATCATCACAATGTGCAAATCACTAGCAACAAAGACCAACCCCGCTAAGAAGATCGGAGAATGAAGAAAAACTCAAAACCACCACAAATCAAGTAGACCGCCAGCAGCATCGCGACGCTGCACACCCACAGCAGCGTTGCCATGCTGCTGCCATTCGCATCATAGGGAGAGGGAGAGGGAGAGGGAGAAGAGAGGAGAGGCCGTGATGGAGAGATGGACGGTGGCGGTGGAGGCAGTGGGCGGTGGAGAGAAATGGTGAGAGACACAGTGAGAGAGTTGAGTGATGGTGAGAATCAAATGAAATTATTAGGGTTAGGATTTGAATTGGGGGTCGATATTATATCATTTTATTCATACCTGATTTTTGCACAATGAAACTTGACCCCTTATTTTTGAATTCTGATCTTCAAACTCCTGTTTTTATGTAATTTCCTCTACTAAAAACCTTAGTTATGAAAAGTTGTGTCCAACGTTTCATTATTACTTGAGCCCATCAGCCTGGTTTATTCGGGCCTACTCCATGGACTAGTAGGTACTGTGTTTAGTCCCTAATTAGGCCGTGAAACTAGTCATCGGGAGATTGAACTATTTTATTATGGGAAAATCGTAATTATCATACTTTAATATTTCTTTTTTTGAAAAAATATATCAAAGTTTAAGAAACTTTTCATAATTGAGGTCATAATTTAAGAGTTTTCACACGAAAATAAATAATAACTTATTTATACACGATAAGAATGTAACCTAAATTCCTGATTATCAAATGATAATTATTATTTTTTCTAATTATATTCATTCTCTAAAAATCTACATACAATTATTGTCTTCTCCAATTTAATGTCTTGATAACAAAGAAAAAAAAAATTGTAATTCCATGAAATTATTATTTCGTTCATACATTTTTCGTTCACAACCATCATTCTACGTCACAATGGATCATCACATCACCAACATGATACATGTCATAATAGGGACGTGTTTCGAATTCATAAAAGTTTGTTTGTATCATATAATATTTTGTGATTATAATTTTGTAACTAATAAGCAGTATGATATTTCAAGTAATCTTGTACTTCCCCAAATATCATTAAAGAACCAAGTAACTTTGCCTATAACCCAGTCAATTTTGATGACACCATCCTCGAGCTGCTTGCTATGCATCCAACACTTACATATTTAACATGTTTAGCATAATAGATTTAGCTTATCGTACCAAGATTGTCATTTTTAATACGTTCCATACATCACCAAATCAATTCTCTTAGTAGCCATATACATAGAAATGTTAAGTCATATTCAAATGTTAATATCACACACAAGACGAACCATTATATCTGGAAAAAATTGAAAGCACATAACTTGATAGGCCTGAATCTAAGACAATGAAATTAAAGTTGCATTCGATTTCAAAACATAGCATTAGTAACTAAATCTTGACCTGTGAGTGCAACATGAATCATCATCCTCTTGAAACAATAGTGCCGATGACAATAAAATGTACATCCTTATCGAGATTCTCTTGTGATGCAAACCTACGTAACAATGGAGGCTACGAAACCCACAAAAGAATGACAACGGATCCCAAGAACACCAACGAACAAGGTTTTTGATTTAATCCAAAAATAATGAACCAAACAACCAATAAAATAGAGTTTATCGACATCTTGATTACACAATTTATGAATTTCACCCGAATTTGTGAACGCCACAAGATTGTTAATCTTGATAAGTTCAATTGAACGCTACAAAAACGAAATTCTTGATAAGTTAGAATGTTCAATTAAGAACAAGAAATTGAAAGAAAAATAAGCCTCTAGATTTAATTCAAAAATTAAAGTCTCTTTACAATATAGAATATAAATCATATTTATACTAAACTCTAGGAACATAATAAAAACGGAATTAAAAGAAAAATGACCAAAAGTGAAGAAATATAAAAATCCCACAACCAAAATGAACTATACAGTCGCATGACGTAAGTTCATGCGGTCGCATAGAAGACAGTTTCCTCCCGGCTGAAGTCCCTACATATGGCTATGTGATCGCATAGTCTTTATAACTATGCAGTCTCATAGTTATTAAAAAAAACGCTCTTCTTCCTTTGCTTGAATTTTGTTGATCCGATTGGTTTCGGCTCTCGCTTCCTTCATCAAACTTGTCCCTTGACGTGTCAACTCCAACTTTGTGTAGTCCATGTCTCGTACCATTAATTGTGTGGCTTTTATTAATCCCTTGAAGATTCGAACCCGGCTTAGGACCCTTCACAACAATCGTCAAATTCTCGATAATTTCTACCCCCTAGGATCACGTCATCTTGATTCTTAATAAATATGTTTAACAAGAAGATTATCATTTTAATATATGGCAAAAAAAGTTTTTCATTGAACATCTCAACCGCAGATGTCTAAATAAGTAGCCGATTCAAGTGTTTTTGGCTACATAAATAAATCATCAAATATGAGTACGAACTTTAATGAGCAATAAGAGAATTATTGGTTAATGTAGGAAGTGGACTATGTTATTAACATAATTAAGTACGACTAGGCTTCTGTCATTAACTTAATTAATATCATGATTAGGATCTTTACACCTTTCTTCTCAATTATTTCAATGATTTATTTTCTATATTTCTTGTATACTATTTCTTATTTTAAAAATATTTAGACAGATCATCTCCCAAATATTTTGAACTCAATAATTGGATAGTGCAAATCCAAAGTACTTCCACTATAAATCATGTGACGTAATGCCTTAGAATTGGATTTAGGTTTATCTGTTATATTACAATATCTGTAATGGAACACTGAAAAACATTAACGTGTTTGCCACTGAAGACTCCAATAATTATATGCATTAAATGATTTTTTACAACTTTATTTAGAGAATTATGCTACTTTGTTTGAAAATGGATGATCAAATGGATAATCGATCCTCATATTGCAAGTGAGTCCCACGTGAATTAAAAAAAATATCAACCCCCATGTGTGAATATTCAGTCATCCCCTATGTCAACCATTATGTTTGTATAGCTCGAGCCTTATTTAGATTACATCAACAAGTGTTTTTAGATAACGGTGTTTGTATAATGTTCATATCTTTAATTCATTATACACTAGGCTTTTGTCAAGCATTGTAGAAATGGAGTTCTCTCTTTACTGATATTGTTATACCTTACAAAATAACAAGGTAATAAGCTGAAGGATTATTCTACTTGAAAGAACTATTCATACCACTTGGTTGACATCCACTCACATGTAGCGGGACCCGTGTGAATAAACAAAGTAAAAAAATAAAGATCGGACCCCCAAATGTGAGAGTAGGTCAGGGAAGTGGTAAACCACTTCCCCGTAAGTGTAGCAAAATTGTAAAATGAAAGAAGAGTCTCCGCATTCGATGTGACAGGTTAGATCACTATTAGATACCGAAGGAGCTCAATTTACCCAAATATTATGTAGATCTTAAAAATTCGAATAAAAGAGGTATGATCAAACTTAGTGAAATTAATCGAACCTTTCCACGTGTTCATATTAACCTACAAATCACTATAGTTAGTTCATCTTCATGGACCAAAAGAGCTCAAGTCTATTGAATGGATGACCAACCAATCAAATTGGAAGATAAAAGGTCGAATAAGAGAAAGTCTCGAACTCAATAAAATCAAATCATTTGCAAGTCTTAACCCTAAAATCCAAGCAAGAGGTTGATGGAAAGAACATTCCAAGCCTTAAAATCCCTTTGGTACTTCGGTGCGGCAAAAAGTCCTTCCCATTTTAAGGAAAATGCAGATAATCTATTTGATAACTGATGCGATCCCGGTTGGGGGATCTCACGAAACTCGCGGAATTGATTTGAAAACGTCGAGAAAGCCCAAATTCAGGTTGTAAACGATAGGATCTCGACCCGTAAATTATTGAACCAAACAACCAAACAAGAACGAAATTTGAAAGACCTCTTGATTACAAAACTAACGAACCTAAATTTGCGAACGCCACAAAGGGTGCCAAATCTTTTGATAAGTTTTAAATTTGAACGCCACAAATATATCAAAATATTTGATAAGTTCGAAAATTCATTGAAGAATCATGGAGAGAAAAATCTCAATTTTTATAATGTCAAAAGTCTTTTTTTTACAATGAAAAATAAATCTATTTATACTAAAACAATAAACCCTGAGAAATATGAAAAATACGATATCAAAAAGTCCTAAAATAAAAAACTAGCCAAAAATAAGAATTCTAGCCAAAGTAAAATACTTTATGAAAAATAACAGTTTCTTCTAATTATAGCATGTGCCAGATCATATCATCCCCTCTCTCTTCGAAATGATTTATCCTCGAATCCATGCATTGTGATCGAATAGGGGATCACCAACCTGCCACTAGTTTTATCACTGTACCACCTGGATCAAATGAAAAACTTTTCTTTTCATGCCAGATGATCAACGCATAACACCCATCAACTTTGTAGATATATATGTATTGCAACAGGAACTAAATCAGATCACTTTTGTTGCTCAAACCCTCGCATATGAATTCCTTCCCCTGTTCTTGAAACTCATTTGTTGCCTCAGGAATCACAAAGTCAATTTCAGGAATCAAAGTGATATCCAAGTAGAGGTAGGGCTTGTTAATTTCACCCACAAGTCGATGCTCAATGCCTGGATTAGGTGACATTCCAATAAGTCGCTTTCATGAATGTCAATATATTCAAAAACTTGCAAAACAGAAATAGTAAAACTAGGGAGGGGATTGTTAGTTCTCACTAATGCCCTCTCAACTTCACTTTTATTTTGCAACAAACTTTCTTCTGACTTTTCTTTTCTTTCTGAAAACTCACTTTTTTTTACCTCTTGTGGCTCCACTTCATTTTTTGCTACCTTTCTACTCTCATTTTCTTTTTCTATTTCTTTTTCACCCTCATTTTTACTTTCTATTTCTCTTCTTTTTGAATGCTCTCTTTCCTTACTTCTCACTTTGAGTTGATCTGCAAGGGACTGTTCTAGTGTCAAACCAACTAAAGTGATTTTTTCTCCTTCCTGAAGAAACCTATACCTGTTCCTCCCCACATCATAAACAGCTTTCTTCTCATACCTCCAAGGTCTCTCAAACAAGATATGAAAAGATTTCAACGGTACCACATCACACCAAATTTCATCACTATATCTCCCAAAGGTGAAGTTTACTAGAACCTGCTTAGTCATATTTACCTTCCCACACTCCTTCAACCAAGTCATCCTATAAGGCCTAGGGTGTTGTTGCAGAGGTAATTCCAATTTTTCAACCATAGTGATGCTAGCCAAGTTTGACATCTACTCCTTATTAATAGCTAAACTACATACTGCACTACCCACAAAACACCGAGTTTGAAAAATAAATCACCAATCATAATCCATCCTTAACGTAGGTGTAATCAAGAAGATTCAAGAAAAGAATTGGAGAATTGGATGAGTGAGAATTTAATTCAAGAAAGTGGTTCTTGAATTTTGGATTGGACTGAACGGAAATAGATTTTGAATTCAGAAAAGATAATAGGATAGTAACAATTTTCAGAATAAATCAAAGGAATTTTTCTCTCGAATGAACAGTACCGACGATGAACAATATTTTTTTTAACAAACTCAAGAATTTGACTACGAGAACGACAAAGAAAACGGAAGTTGATTTAGACTCAAATTGAGCACAAAACCAACTTTTGACTCTTTTTTCTAAGTACCAATTGATGCGAACCCGACCAAGAACATGCTTGGGAACCCATGAATAAGATGAAACAAACCCAAGAAAGCTAAAAATTACGCCGCGCAAAATTTCAACCCGACTCGTTGTTCAACCCGTATCAAGAACCGAGATTACGCGTAAGAAATCCGACTTATTGCTTACCCGGAACAAGAATCGTGCAATGGGAACGCCACAAAAGGACTGCGAACTCCTTTTGATAAGTTCAAATTAAGAATTTAAGCCACCAAGATCCTTGGAAGAATAAATCTCACAATTTGTAAAACTCAAATATAATTACTGGACACATGAACACAAAAAATACAAAACAAAAACAAGGATTCAAAGAAATTAAAAGGATAGATGACCTGAATTCTAAAACTATGCTTTAATACTACTTGATGCGATCCCGGTTGGGGGTCTCATGAAACTCGTGGAATTGATTTGAAAACATTGAGAAAGCCCAAATTCAGGTTGTAGACGATAGGATCTCGACCCGCAAATTATTGAACCAAACAATCAAACAAGAACGAAACTTGAAAGACCTCTTGATTACAAAACTAACGAACCTCAATTTGCGAACGCTACAAAGGGTGCCTAATCCTTTGATAAGTTCTAGATTTGAACGCTACAAATATATCAAAATATTTAATAAGTTCGAAAGTTCATTGAAGAACCATGGAGAGAAAAATCTCAATTTTTATAATGTCAAAAGTCTTTTTTTTTTACAATGAAAAATAAACATATTTATGCTAAAACAATAAATCCTAAGAAATATGGAAAATACGATATCAAAAAGTCATAAAATAATAAGCTAGCCAAAAATAAGAATTCTAGGCAAAATAAAATACTTTATGAAAAATGACAGTTTCTTCTAATTATGGCATATGCCAGATCATATCAATAACCCAAGAATAGCTAACAAAGAGGGGAGTGGATTTAAATTTAAACAATTTTGATGGCAAATAAGTTAATCAAACAAATATGCACAAATACAAAAATAATAAGTAGAAGGGAAGAGAGTGTGCAAATGATGTAATTGTGCAGGTTCGATCCCAACCAATGATTTACGTCCTCCGTTACCAAACTCTCCATCACGAGTAAGGTCTTTTTCATTATATTGATTGACTTATGGAGCATTTCAGCTCTTTATAACCCTTCACACCGATCCTAATACAATATAAAGTTTTACGAGACTTCTATATGACCCACAAATTCAAAGAATAATGAATTTACAATTTGAATTTCTCTCTTAATAAATGATACAATCAAAATTAAGTACCAAAAGAGAAATAGACTAACACTGTTATAATTAGTAATGAATGAAACACAAGTGTTAGGTAAGAAAAACATTGAAGAGAAGAATGATTTTTAAAAGTTTATTCAATCAAAAGTTTTTCAAAATAAATGATTTGATTCGATTTGATATAGATAAACAAAGAATATAATAATTTTACTCAAAAGTATCTCACTTTAATACTCTTAAAAATTTCAAAATGAATGCAAAGTGAGGTGATATTTATAGCAGTTAAAATTTCAAAAGTTTTGACCAACCGAACAACTCAACCACACGTTTGCTTATGAACCAAACACTGAATTAGTTGTTGTGAGTCAAAATTTCAGAACGATTAAAAAAAATAATCGTTGGACGAACCGAATGTCCTCTTGGACTGTGTTTTCCCGGATTTTTCTTTTTCTTTTTTTATTGTTTTGAAAAATGTTTGAAGGACGTTTTTACTTAATTTTTCAAGATAAGTGACATTTGTTAAGAAATTTAAAATGTTGAGCTAAAGTTCTTACATTTTGAAATAATAATTTTTATACAAGCATTTTTTATGAAATAATTTTTCCGTGCATAAAAATTGATCTTGACTTTTTGATGATTCATTGCTAAGGATTAAAGTATTTTACTTTACAAAAACATCTAAGTCCAATATCTTTGATATTTGACGTTGAAGTACTCATCTTGATTGATTTGTCATGAATTCTCGGCTTCTATCTTGATTTTCATTGTGAGACTTTTGTCTGCGATCCTTTTCAACTGATCAACATTTCAACAATAATTATAACAACTCGAATTCAATTGTTAGAGATAAAAACAATTTGTTTGTTATAATCAAAGCATGAAGTCAATCATAGGTCAACACTATATAGTCAAATGATTCATTCGTCCTAGGAGCGTCAAGTAGAAGAGAGAGCCCAACCGCGCTACCTAAACCAATCATCATTTTATTTAAGCTACAATCTAACATTTCATGAAAAAAAAAAAAATAATAATAATAATAATAATAATAATAATAATAATAATAAAAAAATGATAGTGGGAGGAGATTTTAATGCTGATTCGTGCCTTGTTGTGTGTCTTATAGGAATAGAACAAAGGCACTTTTATGCAACAATATGTGATTAAGGGAACAAAAAATTGAAAAACTAAGGTACGTGGAGGATTGATGTTACATAATCATTTCTAGCTCTAGTGACTTCCATGCACGCTTCAAGTGCTATTATGATTTTGTCATTATCCATTGTCGAGAATTTAATTTTAACAGTAATTTATATATTACGTTGAAAAAAATGAAGAAGCAACAAACGGATATGATCAACGAAAAGATATATATTTAATAAAATATTTATGTCTCCCACTAGCTCCCATAAATTGGGTCAGATTTTATTAATATTATTATTATTTTTTTTTTTTTGTGGTTAATGGGAGAATGCTAGAAAGTTTCAATGATTAACATCAAGGAAGGAAAACTACTTTGATGGATAATTTTATGGTCCATTATTCACAACATAGTAAAGATATTCAACTTAGGAGTAATCCATGGCCAATTATGTGTTGAGAAAGGAAATTATCCTCATCTGTAAAATCATGTCGAAATTGGGATGTGTCAATCCTATGGCCACATTCGACAATATATATATATATATATATATATATATATATATATATATATATATTCTCTTTGTGAAATTGATCTAAACATACCAAAATCTAATTATTATGAGAGAGAATATTATCAATGTCGTTTTTAGAATGTGGTTCCGACAATTTATTATTTGAGAATAATGACAGTGCTTTTTTTATTTTTGGGGGTATCCTTGACCTTGCAATGTAGTTAAATTAAGCTATTTAAAAATGGTCTTATTTTAATGTACAAATATGCCATTAGAAAAAAAAAAATTAAAAATTAAAAAATGAAAAAATCGTAAACCTTCCTCCACCTCTTGGAAATTTTTTATTTAAAAAAAAAAAAAAAATTGGCTTAGAAAAACTGTGCAAATGCCCTCGTTTACAAAAAATAATGTGCACCTGATTTTTAGTGAACTATATAATTTTTTTGTTCTTAGAATCTATGCAATGTCTTCTTTCCTTTCCAAGTAAACACTCCAATTTAATTGACAGATATTGAAGTGTTGCTAATGGAAGTCGGAATCTGAATTTATTTGTTCTAAAAATTAGTGTTCTAAAAGGCGTAATGTTTAGCTAAACGTAATGTCAAGTTTCAAGCTTTTACGAGCCTCGTTCATAGGTCAAGCTTGAAACTTTTACGAGTCCAGGTGAGACATAAACATATAAAAAAAAAGTGTTTTCTTATTTTTAACGTTATTTTAAAATTTTAATCATTTTAAAAATCGTTTAATAATTAAAATAATACCTATCAAATATCTAAAATTATTTTTCTATATTTACTTAATAGTTCCTAAATTAAATAATTATACAATTTTCAAAATTTTGAAATGCAAAAGTTAGACTATTTTTCATAATTTCAATTTTCAACTAGATATGTCATACTTAATATATTTCAATTTTGCATGTACACTTTCCCTCGAAAAATGTAATTTAAATAGAAAGTTCTCATATACTTTCGAATTTCTTACTTGAACCCGTTGAGAAATGTAATTGAATTTGGAGCAGTCAAACTTCACTGTTTTTCAATTTTCCTTTGGCCAATGTTTTGTTTGAAATTTTTTAACGTATTTTTATTTTTGAGTTTTGTACAAATAAAGTCATTTAAATTTTGAAACTACAGTTAATATAAAAGACTTTTGAAAAAAGGAAAAAAATTAATAAAGGCGACTAACACTCAATTTCGCGTTTACTGTCAAAACATGGTGTTTCGTCCGTATCTAAGCGAACACTACTAAAAACGAAGGAATGTTGGCCTAAATTTCGAGACATTATGCAGCTTTGTTCACCAGTTTTTTATTCCTTATTCCATTAAATAGTCATATCATTTTCACTTGTTCTGGATTAAGAAGAATTTGTTATGATGGATGCTACGTCGAAATCAAATTGATATTCTTCTTGTACTAATTTTTTGTACATAGGGGTGTTTATACATTTTTATTCAAGTGGGGTTCACACCTATGTGAGCATGTGGACACACCTATGTGAGCGTGTGGACACTCCTATGTACAAAAAATTATGTACACGTAGCACATCCTCAAGGGAAATGAGGTATCAATCCTTGAACCATTGACCTTAATTTTAGAAATAACAAACCTAAATAAATAAGGACAAAGTGAATTGGTAACCAAACCAAAACTCTAAAGATAATGCCATAATAGGTTAATTATATAGTGAAAAAACAAAACTTTACGGTTACAAACTCCATATTTACCCAAAAAAAAAAAAAATGGGTGAAGCAACAAGGACTAGAAAAAGTCCTGCTTCATCCCACTACTTTTTACTTCTACTCGCTTCTTTTTCTCTCCTCTCAAACTGGTTTAAGCTTTTGGCGCTTCAATGGCCGTCATTGGAGGCACTGGCGTTGGAGCACAAATGCCTATGGCAGGAACATACACTTTTTCGTCTTCATTTTTCTGCATATCTGTAACATTATTTGCTTCAATATCTTCAATCACCACTGTGTTTTGGTTATTTCCAGTGCTTCCTAATTTTACTGGTTCAAGAATTTCTTCGGCTTCTTTCTCCTTGTACTCCTTGTATTTGCCCCACAACACAGAGTAAAGTCCGACCACAATCAACACGGCCCCAAGAACACTGAACCACAATAGACAAAATAATTTAGTTAATTGATCACAAACAAGTGACAACATCATATTTCATAGTTAATTTTTTCTTAGATTATAAAGCACCAGAAAAATTACCCGCCAACATATATTTTCTCAGCCAAAATGAAAGAACCCATAATTGCTACAATGATCATCATCAATGGACTGAAAGCAGTCACGAAGACCGGCCCTCTTTTTTGCATGACGAGTCCTTGTACATAGTACGCAATGCTTGACGAAACAATACCCTACAATAGGAAAAAAGAAACGATAATGTGCTTTGCGCTTTTTATGTGCCTGTTGAATTCATTTCCACATAATCTTATCCCTTGTTTGGTAGACATTAAAACCAGATTTTTAATAGATTTTGATAAAAGTTGATAGAATGTGTGGCTGAAAAGTCGTGACTCCTATGAAATATGTGGTTAAATTTAATTGTTAACTTTGACTTAAATTTTAATTAGATTTTAGTGGTACCAAACAGGGGGTCAATAATTTCACAATTTTCTTTAATTAGTACAGAAACTTTTCGACTTGACTCACAGCATAGGCAGCAGCTAGCAGGTTCATGTCCCACCCAATGGTCCAAACGGATGATTTGTGCTCCATCACAAAGGTGACAGCAATAGATTGCAATGTTCCTATGAAGCACACTAGGGCTGTTAGGGAAAGATGGGCTGTGTATTTCCTCATTGTGATAGCCTGTGACAAAAATCAATAAGATTCTTATTTAATTCAGTTTATTACCTTAAAAAAAAAAATTGTCAACTACCTGAAGGATGAAAAAAGAAGCCCAGGCAAGGGTAGCAATAATGAGAAGAAATGAGCCTTTGAGCCAGTCCTCATCAGTGGCTCCAATAGTATCAGGAACATTGGATTTCTTAGGATGGATGTACTTGGACCATACCATGTTTATTACGTCACCTTTGTACAGTGTCATAAGCATGGCTCCAGCCACCGTCACTATTGTTCCCACAACCTTTGCTTGGCACCTGACTTTCTTTATGTCCACCTTCTCCATCCTATGTCACCAGAAGAGTGTTAGATAATAATTTACCATATAATAAACAAAATTCCGGTTTTTTTTTTTTTTTTAAATCATTTTCAGTATGGTTGTAGTCCGCATACTAGAGATGTCATACTCATCGTCACAATATTTTGATTTCTGGGATTTTCTCCTTTTTGGGGAAGAGAGTTAGAGAATTTATTATTTTTCAGATATTCATAGGATCCCGTTTTGAAAATTTACAAAAATAAAAAATAAAAAATGGAGGGGATCAAGAAGGCGATAATATGTGTACCTGCAGAGGACTGCCATGACAAATGTCATTGCAGGGAGCATATTGCTCATGGCACATGAGAAAGTGGGTGAAGTAAATTTAAGTCCAGCATAGTAGAAGTTCTGATCAATAACTGGTCTGTACAGAAATTCAAATTTGAAACATGAAATTTTATTAGATTTTCTATCGCTGAAATTTTTTAACATGTGAACTTAAAATACACTCACCCAAGAAGTCCCAACACAAATAGCTGCAGAAAAATTGGAAATGTAATCCTAGGTCTCACTTTCCTGTGTATAAACAAAGACAGAGAATATTAGCACTTTTGAAATCTTGCAAGCCAACCGCAAAAACTATTATGGGTTGTTCGTTAATGGACTGAACAATACTGGACAGTAGAACCAAAACCCAGAATCTTTTATACAAAAAAAAAAAAAATTTAAACATGCTACATGTACAAGGATTTTGCCTGACAGATTGCGAGCTAGCACAATTTCATTCGATGTTGGACCAAAAAAATGTTAAACCAGCCAATCGAGTGTTGGCACCTCATCATTTGTACAAAATCCCTATACGTTTCATTTGTACAAGAAGCTTAATTTAACCAAAAAGTGGGTACCGTTCAAGAAGGAGAGCAAAGGGTGCAATGACAGCAGTGGCAAAGGCATGTCTATAGACCACAAGAACATAGTGACTCATGCCCCTGTTAAGAGAAACTTTGGTAATAATATTCATTCCAGCATAGCCAAATTGTAAGGAAATCATGGCTATGTATGGCTTAGCCGTTTCGAAAAATCTGCCAAGGCCTCCTTTTCCTTCCATTTTTGAGAAGAAGAAATGAAGAGAAGCAAGAGCAGGAGAGGGAGAGAGAGTGTGTGAAAAGAACAAGTATCAGAGGAAAACACTGAGGATTTGGTGTTTGTCCTAGGAAATTGATGTCAAGAAACTAGAATATTTATAAGCAGTTTAAGAGGTGGGGTGGGGGAACCTTTGGTACAAAATCCAAGTTGGCTAGAGTTTCAAGCGTGTGAGAATCTCATCTCACACGTGTGATTTTTATAGTAGTACCCATTAGTGTGTTTATAGTGCTAAGCTGATGCCCTCAAGGGACCTTAGGTTGTGGGGAGTGTACACTCAAATTATAATTTACTATTTCGGTCCTATATAAAGATAGGTTTGATTTTCTTTTTGTCTTTTTCAAATTATAGATCATTTTTTTATTGAAAGTATAAATATTTTTTTAATTTTCTAACATGTCCCTATTTAATGTACATTAATAATTGTAATAATAAATATAAACTAATCATATTTAAATCATTACTTAATTTAAGGGTTTATTAGGAAAAATGTAAGAAAAATTTATATTTTCAACTATCTTAAATACATTTTCTTAATTTGTGTGAAAATAGAAACAAGTCTATCTTTATTAGACAGGGGTAATATAAGTTTCTTGAGCATGTCGGTGTTGCATCGTCAAAGTCATTAACACTTTGTTGTCCTAAATCACTATTCGATGTGTATCTATTTTAAAGAAACGAGTTTTTGTTTTCACTCGTTGCTTAATTTTTATCTAATTTAATTTGGCGAATATGCCCATTAACTATCTGGTATTTGGTAGGCAACGGGATACTAAAGTTAGATTAAGTTGTATCAGTTCAAATTTTCTTTTTTATATTTATTGGATTGCTGATTCGATTTTGTTTTCATAATTCCAAAGTATTTGATTCTGTAATTTTAATTTAATGGCACAGTATCCACCTCTGAAAGCAACTACTTTGGAGCAAGCAAATTCCATTATTTTAACGTGAACATAAATAAACTTGAAAACCTTAATAATGTCACTCTTTAGCCAAAATCTTTGTAAATTCATCAAAGGAAAGTTAGGGTTGTTCCAGATTTTGTCCATCCAACAATCGTGCCGATGGATCCTCGATCGTGCCCGTGCCCATGGATCCACTCTGTCGTTGGTGTTAGAAAATGGAGAGCATATGTTCACTCAACACTTAAATTCACTAAAAAATAGTGGAGGAAATATAAGTGATTCTACTATCTCTTCAACTTTACTTGATTATCAAATGGCTAGATTACATGAGTATATATAGGATTTTCCATACATGAGCCTAGTTATTACATGTACCAATATTTAATTGCATACTTTTCCTATACCTAAGTACATGAATAACGCCAATAGACATACATGTACTCTCTTTAATTCATGCATTAAAACATTCTAGCGCTAATCTAGGTATTTATGGATTAATCTAGAAATGAATCTAGTTTATTAATTCAACACCCCCTCTTAAACTTGATTCATTACACCAAGGGATATCCACAACTTTTGAAAAACATCAATCTTTAAGGGCTCGGTGAAAATATCCGCAACTTGTTCTTGAGACTTCATAAACTCGAGCTCCACTTCTTTCTTGGATATGCATTCTCGTATAAAATAATATCTTTATGCTCCACTTCGAGTTTTTGGCCAATGTGAGAATGGATTTATTGTCAACAAAAATCTCTGTTGGACCTTTTTGTAGTTGGTGAAGTTCCGTCATCAAACTCCTAAGCCAAATTGCATGACAAACACAAGAAGTAGCTGCAACATACTCCACTTCACACGTAGAAAGAGTCACAATAGATTGCATCTTATAATTCCAAGTAAATGCCATATTTTCCATAAAGAAAACAAACCCATGTTAGTGCTTTTCCGATCATCAATATCACCAGCCCAATCATTATATCCTAGAAGTCTTGAGAAGGTGTATAGAAAATACCAAATTCAAGTGTACCATTAATGCAACGAATATTCTTTTGGCCACCTTACAATGAGTAGTACGAGCTTCCGTGAAGCAACTTTTGAGTTCAACACCAAAAAGAATATCCGGTCTTGTACAAGTTAAATACCTCAAGCTTCCAACAAGGCTCTTAAAAAATGTGGGATTGATCTTCTCTCCATCTCTTTGCTTAGAAAATTGAACTCCACATTCAATGGGGCTGCACATTGGCTTGCAATTTGTCATTTCAAACCCTTTAAGAATTTTTTTTGTATATCCTTCTTGAGAGATAAAGATCCTATCATCTCTTTGTTTCACCTCAATGCCAAGATAGTAGGACATTAATTCAGTGTCTGTCATCTCAAATTCTTTAGTTACATCTCTTTTGAATTCTTCAAACATCTTTGGATTATTTCCTGTAAAATCAAGTCATCCACATTAGGGCTGTAAGCAAAAATCGTCAAACCGAAAAATCGAACCGAAACCGCATTTTAGAAACTATCGGTTTGGTGTCACGTGGACCCTTCAACGAAATGGTTTTGAACCAAACAAAATTTGGTTTAGGTTTGAGAATTTAAATGACGGTTTAAAACCAAACCAGACCGACGAAAAAATATATAAAAATAAAAAAAATAATTTTTTATGAAAATTCAACCAAAATTCCAAATTTTTTTTTATTACTCAATAATCCTAATTTATATTTTATATATAAATTATAATAATCTCATTTTTATGTTTTTCAGCCAATATGAATAGGTACTTTTCTAGTCCAACTGTCCAATCCCAACGATGAATGGCTCCAACCCATAAGTCCATAACAGCAGAATTAGAAAACCAGAAACCCATAACACATACATTTCCCATTTCAATTTAATAAAACCTAAAACATAACCATTCTCTTCCCATTTCCATGCGACGCGACCTCGCCTACGCCTCCTTTGCCCACCCAAGTTTTAGAAAAATGATTTGGTAGATTACTTGTCCGACCGATATGAAGATTTGACTAAGGAACCATTCAGCATTTTATTGTGCTGGAAAATAAATGATCTTAAGTATAAAATTGTCTCCCAAATTTTCAAAGATGTATTAGCGATTCAAATTTCTACAGTTGCTTTTGAGTCTGCATTCTCAACTGGAGGTCCGATACTTGATTGCTTTAGGAGTTCATTAGGTGCAAAGATGGTTGAGGCTTGTATATGCGGAAAGAATTAGTTGCAAACTAAGAAGGAACCTATACTGTGTGGAGATAGAAGGCATGTTGCATATGACCATGAAGGTGGAGAAACAGTTGAAGAAGAAGGGGACAACTAGGCCACCATTAGGTACTTCGGGTTCTAATATATCTTGGAAATCGAGATGGGACAACAAAAGAGATGGAGCTATTTCGAAGGAAAGAACTGAAATGCCAAAGGGAAATGATGAAGGTGTTAGCCGAACAACACCCAAAGCAGAGCCATGGCAAATCAGGAATCGAGATATCAAATGCTTCAGGTGTTTGGGGATAGGACAAATCGCTTTTCAATGCCCAAATAAAATGGCAATGATCTTGCGGGACAATGGAGGTGGTGAGTGACAGTGAGGATGATTATGAAGGCATGCCAGCATTGGAGGAGGTTAGTGATGGGGATAAAGTGGAATTTGCTGTTGGAGAGGTAACTGGTCACGAGACGAGCTTTCAACGCTCAAATCAAAGCAGATGATTTGGAGCAGCAACGAGAAAACATATTCTGCACACAGTGCTTTGTTAACAGTAAAGTATGTAGTATGATCATTTATGGTGGAAGTTGTACAAAAATAGTTAGCACAAATCTTGTAGAAAAATTGGGATTAACTGTAATAAGACACCCTAGACCCTATATGTTACAATGGTTAAATGAATGTGGGGAAGTTAAGATGAACAAAAGGGTGTTGATAAGTTTCTCAATTGATAGTTATAGTGATGAAATCATGTGTGATGTAGTACCTATGCATGCGGAGCATATTTTATTGGAAAGACTACGACAATATGATAGAAAAGTTATTCATGATTGGCACAAAAATCATTACAGTTTTGTTAAAAATGTGAGGGTCATTACCCTTGCGTCATTAACACCGGCACAAGTATATGAAGACCAAATAAAACTGAAAAACGAGGAAGAAAGAAGAGTGAAAGAGTTAGAGAAAATGGTACAGTGGCTAATAGAGAAAAAAAAAATACTGAAGAACATGTCTTGTACGCAGGACATTTCTCAATTTGATTTGATTGTGCAGTTTTGATATTGAATGATGTGATTTGATCACACCATCAAAGAATTAATTCACAGAATCTAAAGGTTGAAATTCCTCTCTCTCTCTCTCTCTCTCTCTCTCTCTCTCTCTCTCTATATATATATATATATATATATATATATATAATTTTCATTTCTCATTATAAAATGAATAATCTAGATCAGGTATAAACAGTGCAGTTTGCCCAAACGCGATGCATAGTAACCATTAAGAGTTACATTTTCATTTCTCATTATAAAATGAATAATCTAGATAATGTATAAACAGTAAAGTTTGCCCAAACGCGATGTATAGTAACCATTAAGAGTTAAAGTACTAGTGATCAATTAATATTTTATTTTTAACACCTCTCCTCAATTGTCTCGGATTAAATACTTGGTCTTGGTATACGATTTTACATAATGACCTAGACCATACATTACAATAATACACTGTCGTGCAGTTTATCGTACAAATAAGTAATCGTTTATCTTATAGGTTCAATTGTTTTAACCACCTCAAGAACCTTTTGATTTCACTTGAGAAACTGGCAAATGTGGAAAAGGACGAGACAAACTGATAAGGAAAAAAAATTGAGATATTTATTTATTATTTTTTTTCCATTTTTTTTTTTTTAAATCACATGACACTCAATCCCATAGCTGTCTCCAAAATGAACCATATAATTTTAGTGGAATCTCACTCACATTGCTTCTTGGAACTACCACGAAAATTCCAACACCAACACCGCCTTGGAGGGAGGACTGCTTATTTTCAAAACAATTTTGCTATAAGTATATTCTAATTTACATCACGACATACTAAATTTATACTTGACAATATCTCACATCATCTTATACATTTAATTCAATGGTCACAATTTTGCCACGTCACCCATCTATTAGCAAGGGTATCAAAGTTAATGTACAAATAGCTTAATTGATTTTCAACAATGTAAGACACCTAGTAATGACTCAATCGTAGGGCACACCGCCCCAATTTCATCATGTTCCCTTACATAAACAAATTGTTGCGTGACACGACTCCTAGTCTTTGATGTTTGGGTGTGATTAGATACCCATTTTGAGGTGCTCCACTTTGCCTAGTTTCTTTCTAGAAGGAAATAGCAACAATTTGTCTCACGTCCCATTAGTCTATTTTAGTCCTTTTATGCTTGACGATTGACATTATTGGGACTATATTTGGTCATCAAAAAGAAAATATATATATATATATATATATATATATATATATATATATAGAAAAGAGGATTATTTTTTTGGCCTAGGTGACAAATCAAGTTAATTCCAGCAGATGATAATTTGGAAGTGATATCTTTAGTGTAATATGGCAAATAACTCTCCAAAATTCGTGGGATTTGCTATTTCGCTACCTGGGTCTTGGCAAAGATGAATAGTGCGATTTATACGTGTATAATAATTTTTTTTTTAAAAAAATTAATCGATAATATTAGTGTTTATCTGTCCGACTCTCCCTCCCTCAACAAATTAATAGTTATTCTTGCTGGCGTGCATACGACAATGGAAAGAAAAATTTTCGATTTTGTGGATGTTGAGTTTGGAGCTGGTTTCAGTGGGTGTTGATGATCTAAATAGAATTATGTAGATGGTCCGTTTGATTGTAAGATGAAATTTGGGTGGAAAGAAAATTAATTACAGGAAATTGAATTGTCTAAAATTTGTTTTACCGAGAATTGACGATTAATTGTATTTGATTAGTATAATTTTTCACCTGAAAAATAAAAGTAAGTTTGGATTTTCTGGTATTCGTTTGACTTTGTTTTCCTTGAAAATTGTCCAATAAAGGGATAAATATTTTTACCATTGAATTTAAAATTTGTTTCAATTGTCAAAAAAAAAAAAAAAAAAAAATACTGGATAGGAAAAACAATTCTATGAAAAGTTGGAAAAGAGGAAAAGATGAAAAATTTGACCAATCAAATAAGTCAAAAGTAAAAGTTATGATTTATTTTTCAACTTCCTAAAAACAGGACTTAAGTGTCTGAAAAATAAAGTATTAGCATGTAGAGTGTGTCAGAAGTAAAGTAAAGTATTGTGCGGTGTGTAATCTTAAGTACTAAATATGATACAAATAAAATGTGTGAATAAAGTTGAAAATTTCTTATCCTTCGGAGGGGCTACTTTAAAATTTAATGTACAGTTCTGTCAAAATGGAAAGTTTTATTTCTTGCCAAATTTCACATTCACATAACCTAAAATTTTTCTATTCATTTGCTTGTCACATGCACACCAGCAAGAATATCTTTTTTGTCCTGTGAAGATGGATAATGTTTCTTCATTTCTTTTATATTTATTGTCTTTCTTGTCCTATTTATTTTTAAGTGTAATTAAGAAATTATCAATTATGCACCTGAAAAAATAAGATATTTTCCCATCATGTATGGATGGATATGAATCGAATTGAGTTGGTTTTGGGCCTAAACCGACCCTATCTTGTTGTAGAAATTGACCTATTCGATTTGCGTTGGTTCAGTTTGTATTGTAGGTTTGAGCTTGGACCTAAATTAATTAAGAAGATGTTAATTTTTTATTTTATTGGCAATTTTTTAGACAAAATGACTAATTTAAAAAGTTGTAAAAGTCAATGAGTAAGTTGCAATATTTTATAGATGCATTAGGTAAGTTAGTGTTCGAGTTTGGAACAAAGAGAAAAGAGTCGTCGGATTTACGCTAACCTATCGCTCATCTGATGCTCAAATGAAAAAACTAAAAACAATGTCATCTGCTTATCGCTGAGCTCTCGCTTGAGCGACAGACCGTCGCTTGCCTTTCGCTAGCCTGACACTCAAGCAACAGTATTACGCGCAAAACCCTAGTTCTGTTTCTCAAGAGTTTTAATCGGCCCACACTACATAAATGTCTTCTACTATATATACTCAACTCCTAACACTAACTTTGTTGTAGTTGTTCATTGTATTCTTTCTCGACAACATCCTTCCAAGATTCAAAAACATATTCAAGACTTTGATTCAACCATTGATCCTTGAATTCATACAGCCACATATTTGGGAAAAACATCAAGATGTCATAAACTAAAACACCCACTTCCTATACACATACAGAATGTACTTTCTCAAGAAAATTCAAAGGTTGTCGAAGATTGAGGGAGGTTGGACCAGAAGTAAAGGAAGGGTAGAAGAATTAGGAGTTCTTGGTGATCCACATGAGATAGACAATTCCAGAAGAACAGGAAAAAATGTGAGTGAAGTACGTTCCAGAGAGTTTTGGAGATTACAATAAGTAGATCAGTGAGTCTAGTGAGGTTTCTAGGCTGGATCGTACTGTATGTTCATTATTATCTATTGTCGATTGGACCAAGAGTAATTTGGAAGAGTATAACTGAAATAGTAAAGCTTTCCATGCCTTATTTATGGTCATGTCACCTGATGAGTTTAGGCGAGTGTCTATGTATGAGGTTGCAAAAGAAGTTTGAAATATTTTACAGATCACGCATGAGGGAATTCAAGCTGTTAATAACTCTAAGACCTGTTTGATTCTCATTCGTTATAGAAATGAGAATGAAAAATATAAATGTTATGGGTCTCACACAAAAGATGTAAAGTCAAAAATGGTGGTTGGATGTGATGGATATTGGTCATTTTTTTTCATTTTTACGGATGAATAATGGGAAACAAACGGGTCCTAAGTTACAGATACTGACAACTAGGTTTGAAGAGATTAGGATGAAGAATGATGAGACATTGGATGACTTTTATGCGAGCTTGAATGGCATAGTTAACTCTAGCATCAACCTAGGTAAGAGAATTCATAAACCTAAGAGAGTCAGAAAAATTATTAGATCCTTACCCGAGAGATTTAGGCCTAAAATCACAGCTATAGATGAGAGTAAGGACATAGATGCTATTAATGTTGAAGAGTTGGTTGGATCTCTCCAAATTTATGAACTAACATTAGTTAAACCTACAAAAAATAAGTCTTTAGCCTTGAACACTGTTGGGATAAACATAATGAGTCTTCTGATTTGGAGTCACCCGATGATGAGGAGATAGCTTATTTTGCTAAAAAATTTCAAAAAATATTTAGAAATAAGAAGAAGCCTCAAGAGAGATATAGAGGTACTCCCAGTAAGTCTAAGAAGAGATTTCAATCTATGTGATGTCATAAGTGTCAATGTTTTGGCCATTATCGGTGTGAGTACCCTAACAGTAAGAGTAATAAGGATAAAGCTATGAATTTTACTCTCACTGATGATGAGTCTAACTCGGATAATCAAAGTGAGAAGTCCACTTAGCTGATAATGGGAAATATATGGCCTTCACTGCTAGGATTATGAGTGAATCTGATAAGAAGAATGAGAAGGGTGAGGATGTAGATAGTTGTGAGCAATTAGAGGAGGATTCTGAAGATGAGGAAGACATACAAGAGGCTTATGATAAATTATATGAGGAAAGTCTTAGGATATTGACTATCAACAAAGCTTGGTGTACGAAGGTCAAAGATCTTGAGTTAGATAAAGAAAAACTATTAGTCGACCTTCAAGAATCTACCTTGTCCTTTAGTAAATTGAACTCTGTAAATGAATCCTTAGATGCTCCAGTTAAGAATCTTATGTGTGATTTTGAGAAGTCCTCTGGGAGACTCAGTGAATTAAGTCTTTACAAATCAAGGTTAAGACCCTTATGAGCGATCTTGAGAATTCCAACACCCAACTCCTTGTGTTATAAGGGAGGTCTAGGATATAAGTAGAATGATCACAATGTTGTTAGTACTTCCAAGACCATCTTTGTCCCTTCCACTAACAAACCTAAGTACGTTCCTAACCTTGAACCTAAGAATAATGGAATTGTAGGACAAAGACCTACTAGACATCATAGGACCTAGGACCTACAAACCTAGGAATAGATATCAGCGACCGTCCTAGGTTTATCCCTACTTGTTTCAACTGTGGAGAGGTAGGACATATAAGGCCTTTAGTGTCATAAATTTTTGAACAAAAATAAAAATCAGAAATGCAATAAAAATAAAAATTAGGATTTTGATAACCGAATTGACTTCCTTACTAATTAGGTTAGTCAATTGACCGAGCTAATGACACAGTTGACTAGGATTAATTCTTTCACTAGGCAAGTTTGGGTAAAGATTTGTAATTTGAAAAAATCTAGATATAAATCATGGTGCTCTTAAAGGTAAGAGCGTTTGTATGCCTAACTAATTAGGTATTTTTGGTTCAGGCTTGTGATTTATTCATTATTACATGCATCTTATTTTTAGTATTTGATTTATAGGTAGTAGGTTCGTGTATGTGCATTTTCATCAGGTTTGCATTGGCACATCCATAATTTTTTCTTTTTTTGTTGAATACTTTTTTTTTGTTATTAGAACATTCATTTGGGAAAAAAAGAGGGGGGAAAGTTTTAAATAAAATAAAAATACTACAACATGATATATGATATACTTGAACTTGTGTGTTGTGACCAAGTATGAGTTTAATTGATGTGTTATAGCATATCTTTCATTACTTTGTTTAGGTTTTTATGGAGTACTTAGTATAGATTTCTTCATGTACCATCTGCACTGCACACTATGATATTGTGAGTGAGACTTGATCGCGTGTGTGAGATTTGGGATGACATTCACATGTTGGTATGGTGACTTTGAACATGAATTGACCTTATTTTAGTATACCTAACCTCAAGTAAATTCTCTTGAAAGAAAAAACTCAATATCTTATATACTTCTTCGGAGTCTATTTGACTTGAGCAATTAAGCTTGAAAGGTTTTCATAACCTGGTGCCCATAGCCAGATGACTTGTGTTAACTGGCCTAAAATTCATTACATGGATCTTCTTAGTCACTTAATGGAGAAGAGCCCGCACGTAAGATGTGAAACAATTGATGTAGAAAAAAATTTGATGTGCTTAAAATTTTCGAAAATGTATAAATATATATAAATATATATATATATATAATCGAAGTCAGGGGGGAGAAAAGAATAATATGCATGTAAAATGAGTTTCTTTTATAGGTCTTAATATGCGATTATTGGTTTGACTTTCATAAGTGAAGGGATAGACTTATTGACAGTGATGTTTATCATATCTTTTCTCACAAAATTAAGGTTTAGAGTCATCCTCACAAATGATTAGTGACATTTTACACACATGGGTCGCTTATACAATTACCTCAATTTTAACCTGAATTGAATATGTTGGAAAGTTTACTAACTGCATCTTTGAGTTATTATGTATACATCATCTTTGAGTAATTATGTATACATGTTCAATTGTTCTTAATAGAGTGCTATTTGTCATTTATGAAAAAAAAAATTGGGAGATAGTTTGAGACGTTTGCAGTAAGGGTGAGATAAAAATAAAGCATTCCATATCAACTGCATTCCATATCAACTGCATTCCATATCATCTGCATTTTGCATTTTGGGGGAGGGGGAGGGAAGATGATTGTACGGGAGAGAGATAATTGTATTTGATTCATGTCATTTCATATCATAATGTATAGCTTCTTTGAGTTTTGATATTTGGTGATATTAATGTTTCAGTTGGTGTTTTGATTAACATTAGTATTAATTCTCAATCTGGCTAGCATATTTATGAAAATGTGTTTCACTTGGTATATTACCTGTATCACGTTCCTTTACATTTGATATTTAAGTTGTTAATTTCATGATACAGGTTTAACAAGGAATGCAAGAGACGGACATTCAGTTTGGGCTTGGGTAGATTAGTTTTTATTTCAGTTCCTTGACTTGTATTGTATAGTTTTGTCATAGAATGCAAAAATGAATGTTTGTTAGGATTTACACTAGCCAATCGCCTAAACTCCCCAAGTATGATGGAAGAGGTGGCACGGCGAAGCACCTTAATAGCTTCAAAACTCATATGAGCCTCAAGGTAGCCACACCTGCAATGAAATGCAAAGCTTTCATCTGACCCTAAGTGGAACAGCTGAGATCTGGTACACCAGGCTTCCAAATGGAAGTATTCAAAGCCAACCAGACTTCAAGAACACTTTCTTGAAATGCTTCGCTACAAGCAAGGAGGGTAAGGGACCAGTACAATGCCTCCAAGATATAAGGCAACAACTAGGGGAATCCTTAAAAAACTTATTGTCCCACTTTACTAATAAGATGACCTACTATGTGCAAGTCATGAATAGTGAAGCATTGACAACTGCAAGAGGAGAATTGGATATGAACTCCCTATTCTGAAAGGACGTGCAGAACAAAGACTCCCAAGCTATGACACCTTGTTAGAAATGACAAGGCGCGAGATCATCAATGAAAAATTAAGGGATCGTTGGAATAGTGTAAACTGAGGCCTCCTACCTCCACAAATGCAAAGAGGAAGAGGTCCTACTTTTAACTTAATGGACAATTAGGGTGGGCAATCAGCCCCCCTCAATCATGGTAAGCGTTAGCAGCAGCAACACTAAACGTTGTCCCTACTTTAGCTTATGAAGTGGTAACTCTCATTACAAAAATGTATCAAGGGAGACCTTATCAGCAATCCACTCAAGCAGGAAGGGGCAGGGGCCGATGTGCTGAACCTAAAAATAGGGACGAAGCACCCCTCTATTGCATATAAGACCATTCTCGTAGCCACAGCACCAAAGGATGTAGGGACACCATGAATCACCCTAACCCTCAAAGAAGAATTGCCTACTAAGGAACAAAACTCAAGGCAAAGTCGATAACCAATGAATGATGGGCAGGTCGTTCCAACAGGAGCAATACCCAATGAATGCGAGACGACGGGGAATGACCCAAAGAAGGTTGAAGGCAACGAAAAAGCCTCTCGGCCAATGTTGGGTGCGAACCCATCGATAAATTGACACCATTTTTGGAGGCCCCTATGTTGGGGGAGAGTCTAAGAATGTCCAAATGAACTACGCCTGGGAAGTCAAAGACCCTCCAATGAAGAGCTTCATAGTCAGCAACAGCCAATCCTCTGCTGAGAGAGGAGTTCAACCTATCACGTTCACACAAGATAATGTTGTAAGTGTCCACTATCCACATTGTGATGCCTTGGTTGTAAGAGCTATGGTGACCAGAAATGGTCTTAAAAGAATGCTGGTAGACAATGGAAGCTTAGTCAATATCATATTTGGAGCCACTTTTGATAAGATAGAGGTGGACGATGAGTTAACTCCAATAAATTTCCCACTGTACGAATTTACTGGTGACATCATCATCCTACCAGGAAAAATTACTTTGGCAATAGAAGTGGAGGTTGCACATCTAATGGCTCACCACTTTATGGAATTTTGTGTTGTGGACCACCACTCCACTTATCACGAAATACTTGGAAGACCTGCTTTGAATAAAATATGGGCTATCACTTCCATTCACCATTTGTGCACGAAGTTCCCAACAGAAAATGGAATAGCCACAGTCAGAGGCAACCTGAAGAGTGCCAGAGAATACTATTTTTGATTATATCTAAAAGGCTAAGGTAGGGGATGTCAATTTCTTCTTAATGGACATTGATAAGGTCAACGAACCTGTACAAAGGAAAAACTTTGAACAAGGGAATGACGACAAGATGGTAGACGCCACTAAAGAAAATGTCTTGTTCGAAGTACAGTCAAAGCCTGAGGAAGAGAGTTGTTGGAAAAATAGTTGATTATGACGAATTGGATCTTGTATAATTGACTGCGAACAATGAACTGCATCGGTTGAAGAACTAGAAAACCTTGTAGAGGACCCTATGACCCTACGAAATTCTTAAGGGTCAGAAAGTACTTGTCTGAAGTGGTTAAGGAAGAGCTAAAAAGCTTCTTACGTAACAATCTAGATCTTTTCACATTGAAGCACAAAAATAAGGTTTGCATAGATCCAAAGGTTAGTTGAACCCATTTGAAGATATATTCAAAAGCTAATCTTCATCGACAAAAGAGGAGAGCCCTTAACCTAGAAAGGTACGAAGCCCAGAAAAAAGAGGTGAAAAAATTGATTGACAATCGCTTTATCCGAGAATCGACTTATCCGAAGTGGGTGTAAAACCCAGTTATGGTGAATAACCACAATGAAAAGTGGAGAGTATGTGCAGACTTTTCCAACCTTAATCAAGCTTGTCCCAAAGATAATTTTTCACTTTCCCGAATAGACCAACTTGTTGATTCCACTATCGGACATGAGCTGCTAAGCTTTATGGATGCCTATTCAGGCTACAATCAAATTTCAATGCACCCAGTCGACGAGGAACACACATCATTTTATTACAGATCGAGGTCTATACTGCTACAAGGTGATGCCCTCTGGGTTGAAAAACACAGGGTTACATACCAAAAATTGGTCAATAAATGTTTGCAGAACTCAATAGAAAAACTATGAAGGTGTATGTGGATGACATGCTTGTGAAAAGCTTACAAATGAAAGACCACGTCAAGCACTTTGAAGAAGCCTTCAGGATACTTCGTAGGTACAAAATGAAGCTGAACCCCATCAAATGTACCTTCGGGGTAGCCTCACAAATATTTCTAGGATACATGGTAAATCAAAGAAGTACTGAGGCCAACTCGAAGAAAATTAAGGGAAACCCAAAAAAGTGTAGAGTCTAACTAGACGAATAGTGGCCTTGAGTCTCTTTGTTTCAAAAGCAACGGACAAATGCCTACCTTTCTTCAATGGTCTGAAAAGATGAAGTAAGTTCCAGTGGACTAGCGAGTGTGAAGCGGGCTTGCAAACGCTGAAAAAGTACTTGGGATAGGTTCCCATCCTCTCAAAACCCGTATCAGGAGAACCATTACAACTATACTTGTTAGTGATTACTGAGGCCATTAGTTCAATGCTCATGAGGGAAGAGAAAGGTCGCCAATTGCCAATTTATTATGTGAATAAAGCACTGAAGCTTGTTACCCAGACATGGAAAAGATAGTTTTAGCTCTTGTTACACCCTCACGAAAACTAAGGCCGTACTTCCAAGCTCATATCGTATAAGTGTTGACTAACTTCCCTCTCAAACAAGTGTTGAAGAAGCCAGATGCTTTGGGATGATTACTCAAATGGACGGTGGAGCATAGTGAGTTTGACAATATTCTCAAGGTTAGGACTGCTATTAAGGGACAGGCCTTGGCAGATTTCGTGGCAGAGTTCACCCCCATTCCAAAAATGGAAGTGGAGATGGAACCTACCGAGCCGCCCACCTAGAAATTTTTTATTGATGGTTCCTCAGAAAAGAACAGATCTGGAACTAGAGTGGTCCTGGTCAGTCCGAAAGGGCATAAGCTAAATTGTGCTGCGAGGTTTGGTTTCAAGGCCACCAATAACATAGGCGACTATAAGACCCTTCTACCCAACCTCAAATTGGCCAACGAGATTCGGGTGAAAATGTTGCTCATCCCAGCTAATTGTTAGCCAAGTCAATGGAAATTTTTTTAGCGAAAGACAAGGGCGTGGCCGCTTATTAGAAGTTGGTACTAGAGATCATCCCTACTTTTGAAAGGTTTGAGTTGACACAAATCTCACGTCGTGAAAATTCCCATGCTGATGCCCTTTTGAAATTGGCCAGTAGTAAAGATTCTGAATTACTCTCAAATCCTACCCTCTGACAAAGAGGAAGCGCAAAATTTAGAAAGTAAGCCACACACTTCATTTTTCAAGATGAAATTTGTACAAAAAAGGTTTTTCCATGCCTCTTTTCCGATGTATAGGAGATGAAAAAGTTAATTATGTGTTCTAAGAGATACCCAAAGGGGTATGTGGAAATCACTATAGGGGATGGTCCCTGGCACAAAAGGCGCTAAGGTAAGGATACTACTGGCCGACCTTGAAATAGGATGCCCAACAGTTTGCAAGAATATGCGACAAGTGTTAATGCTTCGCACCAGTTCAAAGGCAACCTTTACAAGAACCACTATTATTTCTGGTCCCTAGCCATTTACCAAGTGGAAAATTGATCTTATTGGACCTTTGCCAAAAGAAAGTGGTAGGGCTAGTTTTGTAATTGTCGCTATTGACTACTTCACTAAGTGGGTCAAAGTCGAACCACTAATGAAAATAACTGAAGCCAACATTTCCAATTTTTTTTGAAAAAATATCTTATGTCGGTTTAGTATTTCTCACTTAATTGTCTCAAACAACGGGCGACAGTTCGACAAAAGAAGGTCACATACCTATGTGACGAGTTGGGAATAAAAAATTAGTTTTCTTCTCCACACCACCCCTAGACCAATGGACATGTAGAAGTTGTTAACATGACCATCAAATACACTCTAAAGAGGAATATGGATGCACCAAAAGGGATTTTGGTGAACGAGCCACCTCAGGTTTTATGGGAGATCCGAACTACTAGCCGAACAGCCATAAGGCAAACACCCTTCTCGATGACTTTTGCCTTCTGCACTCAAAGAATTCAAACTCTCTCACGTTTCTGCCATTTGCAATCCTTCTTGCCTTCATAACTTTTTTGTTACCTTCATTTGGAGAGTTTGTTCAATCTTGTAAGCATTTTCAAATTATTTTGATTATCTGAGCAATGGCCTCAACACCTTTTGAGAGGATAGCTGACCTGAGTGAAATTGCTTCCGAGATGGGGGTAGAACTTACGAACACTACTGACCTCCTCCAAGCCATTAGGGCTATGTACTTCCTCGGGTAGAGGGTGGAGGAGTGGAGAGTTGGGTTGGGTTGGGGGCTACCAAAATTCCGTCAATTGCAGACTCCATATAGTTAATGACTTGGAGAGAAAGATATTGCATCCTTGACGACATAGAACTTCTAGCTCCCCTCTAACGAACAAACCTGCTATTCGAGGTCGGGGTGTGTGACCATAAGTGAGAACATTTTGAAGGCAGGTCTTAGGCTACCTTTGCACCCCTACTTTAGGATTGTCCTTAGGTTGTACAAACTAGTCCCTACCCAACTAGTACCCAACGTCTGGGCCCAACCAGTGGGCCATACTTTTTATGGAAGGAGACATCCCTAGGTGAAGACCTGCCCCTCCACGTCTTCCAAATTATTCTTTGACCTAGGTCTCTAGGAAAATGGGATTCCAAACTAATTATATTTTGAAGTCTGACCCGCACAAAAATGTACAACTCAGACTTGGGGAACTATATTACACCTATAAAATACGTGTCATACACGTGACAGAGGGGTCCCACATTGGCCGACGTGGTATTGACTATTTACTTGATTCTGCCCATTTAATTAAGCAACATCGTCTTAAGCAATATTGTCTTAGGCCTAGTCTCGGCCCATGAGACTCAAGCCTCACATGGCTCGTTGCATTTCCTATATATGTGTGATTTCATTTCCCACAAGGGTATGTTATTCTAACCCTAACCAAATTCTCTCTCTCTCTTGTAAACGGTCGCATGACCTTTTTTCGACTGGAGACATTTGCCTTATAACGAGGTGCTCAATGTGCAGTTGATGTCTACGTGAGGTGAACGAGATCGAGATTCTATTGGCGCATTTTTTTAGGTCAATAGTTATGTCATTTATTTGTGAATATTGTGTACATGTAAATCTTTCAATGAATCAGACCTATAAAATTTTATTGAATGTATTTGCCCATTATCAAATAGTAAGAATTTTTTTATAAGAGATGATTCAAACCTTTTTTCGATATTATGATTTCAAAGAACCCATGCAACAAAAAGTACATAACTATCGTCCTTTCTAAAATACGAGTTGAGATCCGCTGTTCAACTTGTTGTCCACCTAACTATTCATTGGCACATAATTTTAAATTAATATGTCATACTTTTCTCTCACTACCACTTGTGCTTTAAAATAAATGTAAAATGGCGCGTCAATTAATTATTGGTGGACAGCAAGTTGGACGGTCAATTTTGGACAACAATCTCAACTCCTAAAATACAATAACCTCAGTGAAACTTTACATATCTTAAACAAAGCTTCACAATAAAAAAAACACTTCTTTGGTCAAAACTCCTTTTTGTTGCCTTGGATAACGTCATTTGTACACCTTTTGAACACCATGCATGATATTGTCATTGTTGTTAACAAATGATTGGGTGAAATTTTTGTTTTTTTTTTAAAATGTCCATTGGTTATTGCTATGTGGCAAAGTGTAAACCTTGGTGTATAGTGTATCCATAAAACGGTGCATGCTTAGAATGAAATGTGTAGGAGCGAGAGCAATTTATAGGTGTTTTACACCCCTTATTTATGAAAAAATATTACTTGTGAGCTTCGATATAACATTATATACTATCTTTACAAAAATTCACCATATATTTTAAATAAAAACATAATAAGGATAGTCTTTAATGACATTAAAGAATAAAAGTAGATTTAAATCTATTATGTTTTGTCCGCACAAGATATCCCATAAATTATCATTAAAAGATGGATATCTCTACTATCGCTGAACAGTGATTAAAATATTTCCGCTAAAAAAAATTATATTTTTCGGTGGAAATCATATCCCTAGTCTCTTTCCACTCCTTTTACTCTCACTTTTTTTTTTTTTTTAATATATCTATTAATGGAGCATACAAGTTTTTCTTTTTTCAGCTTTTGGTCCTTTGTCTCTTATTCGCTTTACGATTATGTCACGCAATGAACGTAGACTAAAGTTATCACGAGGCTAAGGTCCATTTCTCAATATATGTGATTTTATTTTTTTATTTTTCATTTTTATGTTGAGATTTGAAAATAATTTATGAAGCAAAGTAATCTAAATTATAAAAGTAATAGAAATTTACTATAGCATCCAACAATCATCGTATTCAATGTTATGATTTTAGCCCATTTAAATTTAGTACTCTTGGAGACGACTCCAATAATTTGAAGACTTTCAAGACTAATAAGAATGTTTTTATATTTTCATGGCCGATGCCCTCCTTTGTATAGATTTCCTTATCAATGAAGTGAATGTTTTCATATTTTCATGTTTTCAATAATTGAACTGGGACTCCAATAATGTGCATAACAAACAAAATTTAACTTGCCAGTGTTGGGACTTCAATAAGGTGCATCACTTAAACAATTTAACCAACAAATGAAACTGAAGTAAATATGATAACCTCCAAGACGAATGATCCTTCAAACATTTCAAATATGATTAATTTTGAGAACACATGAAACTTTAAACATGTTTTACAATATTGTCTCTACTTCACCAAAGTTCCCATTCTTCCACACATGGTGAATGGTTCATTCATGTGTGGGCTTCACCCATGACATTTAGCTTTGCCATATGACGCATGTGTTGTGCGTCTTGGAGAACCAAAGAAGTTATCCCTTTTGGAATCTGACATACTTCTCCGAGACGCCTATGCTTCCATATATGGTGGATGGTTCATCCTTGTGTGGGCTTTTCCCATGACGTTCAGTTTCACCATGGGAGGCATGTGTTGTGTTCCTTGGAAAACCAATGATGTAATCTCATTTAGGATGTTACCCTTTTCTCCAAATCTCTGATGCTTCCATACATGGAGGATGGTTCATCCATGTAGGGGTTCTCCCATGACATTCAGCTTCGTCAAGGGAGGCATGTGTTGTACTCATCGAAGAATCAATGAGTTAATCCCTTTTGGGATCTAACCTTATTCTCTGAGGTGCCCATTTAGCTTCCATACATGAAGGATGATTCATCCATGTGTGGGCTTCTCCTATGACGTTTAGTTTCGCCATGGGAGACATGTGTTTTACGCCTCGGAGAATGAATGAGGTAATCTTTTTTGGGATCTAACCATTTTCTCTGATGCATCCATGCTTCCATACATGGAGTATAGTTCATCCATGTAGGGGCTTCTCTCATGACATTAAGCTTCTTCAAGCAAGACGTGTGTTGTATACCTTGAAGAACCGATAAGGTAATCCTTTTTGGGTTATGGCCCTCTTCTCTAAGGCCCTCACTCTTCCATGCATGGAGGATAGTTCATCCATGTAGGAGCTTTTCCAATGTTCAGCTTCGTCAAGGGAGGCTTGTGCTTTAAATCTTTTAAACAAAACGTACTTTTATTGAATCACTTCGAAATATTTACAAAGGTTAGGAAAAATCTTCCAGCTATAAAGCTTATTCACTAGTAATATATCCTAAGATGTTCTATGTTCCACAGACGAGATTGCATTTTCCATCTAGGACTTTTATCCAATAAGTACCAGGTCTTAGTTCTTCTTTGATGAGGTATGGACCTTCCCAGTTGGACCTAGCATGCCTACCTTTGGTTATTTGGATGATAAGAAAACCCTCTGAAGCACTAGGTCGTTTATTCGAAAGGACCTCTTCTTAACTCTCGCATTATAGTAACGAGTCATCTTCATTTAATATAAGGCTAGTTCACTTGAGATTCGCCCATCTTTTCGTCGAAGAAATCAAGCTCGCATCTTCTCAACACATCATTGGGTATTTCATTGAATTGCAATCGATGAGGAGAGGGTAATCCGACTTCCACAGAGCTCATTGCTTCAGTACCATAAGCCATTAAGAAATAGGTTTCTCTGGTCGGAGTTCGGCTTGCAGTCCGGATTGCCCACAATAATTGTGGTAATTGATCGATCCATGCTCCCTTATAGGCATGAATTTTTCTTTTCAAAGTATACTAGATGGTTTTGTTTAAAGCCTCTACTTGTCCATTTGCTTGGGATGATGAGGTGTTGATACATGCTTCTCGATTCTTAACTTCTAACACTTGTTATCGAACTGTCGTCTATTATACAAGACGATTGAATGGGAAATATTTAGCTGACATATAATATTCTTCTACAAGAACTTGGAAGTGTTGGCTTCTGTAATTTTGGTCAGAGGTTCAACTTCAACCCATTTTGTGAAGAATCAATGGTGACGTTAGCAAAACTTGCACTAACTCTTCCTTTGGGTAAAGGGCTTATAAGGTCAATTCCCCATTTGGAAAATGGCCAGGGGCTAGATATTGTTGTTAGTTCTTGGGAAGGTTGTCTCATGATAGGAGAGAAACTTTGACATTTATCACACTTTCGTACAAATTGAATTGCATCTTTTTTTTAAAGTAGGCCAAAAGTAGCCCTGTCATTGTGCTTTTCGCGCCATGAATTTCACGAAGGTTGCAGGTGGTTTCCTCCCCTCCGACACATCGGATAAGAGGTATGGAAAAACCTCTTTTGTAGACCACGTCATCCTAGAATACAAAGTAGGTAACCCTTTTCCTAAGTTTGTAGGCTTCTTCTTTTTGTCGGGAAGAACTTGATCGTTAAGGAAAGTTTCTATAGGTTGCATCCATGTAGGTGTTCCTTCTATCGATATCGCCTCTTTTTCCTTAGCAATAGAGGGTTCTGAGAGGTGTTTAATCGACACAATCGTTAGTAGTTTCGAGTCCTTACTACTAGCCAGCTTGGACAGTGGTGTGGGCATTTTCAATGTGTGGATTTGATCTAACTCGAATTTTTCAAAAGATGGAGGTAGATACATCACTAATTTGAGGTACGAGGTCATGCCCTTGTCCCTTGCCAGGAAGTTTTCGTTATCCTAGCTAGTCATTAGCTGGAGTCACTGCAAATGAACAACCTCTTCACTTGTATTTCTTTAGACAACCTTAGGTCGGCTAATAGTGCTTCATATTTAGCTGCGTTATTTGTAGCCTTATGATAAGTGCAGGTTTTGCACTTATTTATACTATTAAACTTATGTCTTTGTGAGTTTTATTTTGTGTATTATTGCTTATTTTTGTTACTTTTTTTATTTAGGTGAAAACCCGGTTTGAGCGATGATTTGAAGGTATTTTATGCAAGAAAATAGCCAAAAGAATTGAAGATGCAATATTCCAAAGTTTGACATACAAGGCGAACATCTTTTGGATGAAAAATTGTGGCTTGAAGGGGGTGAAATTGATAAAGTTCAAACTAAATTACAGCAAGCCCAGAGCCATAGCGCCTAGAAGAAGAAAAAAATTAGCGAGCACGATGCCATGGTGCCGGAACTAGGCGCCCGGTAACGGGAAAACCCCGATTTTTGCACTTTTTCGGCCCATTTCGACTCCAACCTGTCTCCAATCTTCAACATAATATAAATACAAGCCGTTGAGCTCATTTCTAGGTCAAGAAAAGAGGGGGGAGCCGACCAAAAATAGAGAGAAATCTGGGAGCTCTCTCCTTCAACAACAATGGTGATTTTGGAAAGAAGAAGAAGATGAAGGCTCCTTGATATTGAAGATTACATCCATTCTTCTCTTCCAATAAGCTTTTTCTTTCCTTCAATCTCGTTTCCATCTATGTATTTTATTATTTTGTTGGTTATTTATTTATTTTTATGAATAGCTAAACCTAGTGTGATTGGGGGTGATTTTGAGCCCTAGAATGACTTTCTATTGTTTTTGTGCTATATAGTTCTCAAGATTGATGTGTTTAATCCATTGTGTTTACTATTTATATTGTTCTTCTTAATTGTTTGGGATGACAACTAGATGATTGACTTGATACAATGAATGCTATTTTAGGATTTATAGTACGCAATCGCTATTTATTCTAAAACCTAGTAGCAAGTACATTTCAATTAATCGTAGTACGTAATCGCTATTCGATTGAATATATGTGGATTAACACTTAAGTTAGTAAACTGAGCTTTCGAGTTTGCGCTTAATTCAATTCAATTTTCTGGTTTTAATACTTTTGTTAAATTAAATCTAGCGAACTTATTTTAGGTTGTTTAATGAATCGGATTGGATAGAGAGCTTATTTTATTCAACTAAAATGTAAGGAGAGTTTGAGGTAATTGAGTTTTTAATTATTCTCGAATTGTTGTTGATCTGGAGAACGAAAATCTCTTGCGAACATTGATAAGTAAATCATTCTAGCAGTGAAGAATTTCCCTCGATCACATTCCCATTACTTTGTTTCCTTTTTATTTTTGTCTTTTCTATTTTTCATTTATCGCTTTCTTTAGTTTAAATAAACCAAAACTTCCCCCCATTTACTTATTTCCTTATTTTACTTTTTACGTTGCAATTAATAAAATTGAAACAATCCTCTGCGGGAATGACCCTTACTTGCCAAATTACTACTTGAACGACAAATTTTAGAAAAGTAAGGAATATTAACTTGGTACGGTTTTGGAAGCTATCAATTTTGGTGCCGTTGTCGGGAATTACTTTGATACCTTTTCGAGGCGTAACACCTTAAACTCAAACCTTATTGTGCAATTATGCTTTCCTTAGGGCTAATTATGACCATACCCTCTCTTGAGCCCATTTCCCAATATGAACCATCCACGAACAAGTTCTCCATGAGAGGTTCTACGGGCACCATTATTTCTTCCATCTTCTGGACATCGACAAATTCTGCTACAAAGTCTGCGAGGGTCTGGCCTGTGATAGAAGTTTTTATCTTGAAAATGATATCAAACCCACTGAGCTCAATTGCCCATTTTCGCAACATTCCCAAAGTGTCGGTCTTCTAAAGCACTTGCCCATGTGGAAAGTTGGTTAACACAAGTATTGTGTGAGCATGGAAGTATGGACTCAATTTTATGGAAGCAGAGATCAAGGCTAGAGCTAATTTCTACATATCAGGATAGCGGGTTTCAACTGCCAAACGTTATTTACTTACGTAGTAAACAAGCAACTAGAGGGTATCTTCTTCTCTTACGAGAATCATGTTAATGGCTTCACTGACAGCCAAATAGTGTTGTACACTTTGATTTTGAGAGAAGGGGGCTTGCCCTATGAGCATTTTCAGCCCTTGGAATGTCTCTTCACAATCCTCCGTCTATTGAAACTTCTCGCCTCATTTTAAGATCTTAAAGAAATGGAGGCATTTGTCAGTGGCCTTCGAGATGAAATGGCCTAAAGCCTCCATACGCTTTGTTAAGGTTTACACCTCCTTTTATTTTTTAACAGACCTCATATCGACAAAGGCTCGTATTTTTTCTGGATTAGCCTCTATGCCTCTCTGGTTGACCATGTATCCTAGGAATTTGTCAAAGGCAACACCAAACACACACTTTAGGAAGTTCAATCTCATCATACACCTCCGTAGAATTCAAAAAGTTTCATCCAGGTGCATTACATGGTTGTTTGCCTTTAAGCTCTTCACAAGCATGTCATCCACGTAGACCTCCATTGTTTTGCTAATGAGGTTGGCAAGCCTCTGGAGAATACATGAGGATTTGATTATAATCGGAGTAGGAATCATGAAGCTTAAAAGTTGGTGCCCAACAATGGAGTCCACGAGTTGATCTATCCTTGGAAGAGGAAAACTATCCTTAGGACAAGCTTGGTTGAGGTTGGAAAAATCAATGCACACTCTCCATTAACCATTGTATTTCTTTACCAAAAATGGGTTTGAGACCCATTTCGAGTAGATGGCCTCCTTGATTAAGTCATTCTTTATCAGATTTTACATTTTCTCTTCTAGTGTATCATATTTCTTCAGGTTGGGTCTTTGAGTCTTTCTTTTGCCTCCGGTGGCAAGCCCTTTCCCACCTGCAATGACTTGGTGGGGTCTTGAAGATCCATCGAGAAATTTTTTACCTTTTCCACTGAGGCTGTTTGGGATTCAAACTCGATAGCACAACGGTCCAATTCATCGAGCATAACCCCTTTCCCGGGGGCATTCGTCATCTCAACATTTTCCCGCCCCTAAATTTGTCCTCTTGGACATCTACCATGTCCACATCCATTATTATCATATTGATGTCCTTGGGCTCGTCCTTTTTTATCGAGTTCAGGTAGCACTCTCACGCTCCTCTTTGGTTACCGCTAACTATGGCAATCCTATGTTTAGTAGGGAATTTCATGTATATGTGATGAATGAAGGTGACAGCCCATAAGCCTTTTGTGACGGGTCTACCTAGCACCCCAGAGTAAGCAGATCTGTTATCCACTACCATGAATTTTATGAAGTTTAGAGTTGTCTATGGTGGCTCTCCAACTTCCACTACAAGAGTTATTTTTCCTTGGGATGATGCTATCGCTAGTGAAGTCGTACAAGGGGGTGGTAATGTGAGTTAATTCATAATCGACGATCATCTTGTCAAAAGTGGCTCTACAGAGGATGCTGATGAAGCTACAATTATCCACTAGCATCTATTTTAACTCATTTTGAGCCACAACGATCGTAATCACAAGGGCGTTACAATGAGGAAAGTGAACACCATCAGCATCTTCTTGGGTGAAAGCAATGGTTGGTAGTTGCCTTCTTTGAGAATTGTTATCTACTATGTAGCTAGTTATTGGGGGCCTTTGGCCTCTCGAGCATAATTCTTTTAAGAGTTCCTTGTATTATCTCCAACGTAGAGTCCTCAAAAAATCGTATCGATTTTGTGGATAGAAGCTTCTTTCATATTAGCCAGGGTGTTCGTACGCTATCGTTGTCCCTTCCTAGTTTTTTTCTATCGCGCTTCCTCCTTCGTTCAGGGAATACCTTCCGATGGGAGGTCTTGCCTCTTCACATCTAGGTCGTTGGTCATACCTAGGCTGTTGGGCTATGTCTCTACAGTCTGTTGTGATATGATTGTAGGAATGATGATAAGTATAATATTGAGGGTGATTAGCCTAGTTCTAGGTTTCGAGCCCCACAATCGACCTCTTGTAAGCCAATGTGGGTTTCAAGGGTTACATCCTTGTAAGCTAATGTGGGTACTATGGTCAATGTGGTAGTAACAAGTACCTGCCCAGTATTGGGAACAATTGCAGTACCAGTTCGATTCCATAGGTGGTCTATTAGGTTAGAGGTGGGTTCTTTTCCACGCTATCTCTATGACGATAGAAGACTACTACTGGCTCTATTTTCGGTGATCAAACAACTCATTGTCAATGATCTCATGCCTTATCATTTCCAACAGAGCATCATAGCCGGTAGGGTCCTGATTCTGCACATCATTAGTAAAGTGGGTTTAAAACTCTTCAATGTTTGCCTTGTGTCCTAGAGACGTTAAATAGGAGCCACTTCGTCTCTTCTTACAACAAATCATTTCAAGAATGTAACTTTAAACTCTAGCCAGCTTCTAATTCTCCCTGGGGATAACCTACTGTACCCAATTTCTGCCGCTCCGTTTAAAGTTAGGTCTTCGCCTTGCATTTGACGGTGGGGTAGCACCTCTTAGGCTCATGTGTGTTTTGTAACCATTCAAGTGCTTAGCCGGGTCACATTTTCCATCATACTTTGGTATCTTTGGTGATACATAGTGATTGGGACAGGAGCATTTCTTAATTCTTGTGAAAAAGGCAAATTTTTGTCATCATCATTGATGTCACAAGATCTTTTGGATTTATCCGAGTCTTCCTCCTATTAGCTTGATATTGGGGTGGAGGATGAGATAGACTTGCCTGATCCTTCACATTTTTTCCCTCCTGTGGTGCCTATTTCTAGGAGGGACGGTATGAGGGACATGTCATTATCTCTCCTCCAATTGTTTGGCCTGAGAGGTGGTGATTGTGGCCTATTTCTAAGTATGGGATGGCCTGGGCCTAGTTCTCCTGGGACTTATCTTGTCAAACACACTAATGGACCTTTGCGGCATACGTTCTGGCTCGTACTCGGAGGGAAAATTATCTTCCATGTCACTCGATTCCTGGTGGGTTCGCCAAAAGCATAATTGAGGAGATATCAACTCTCACTTCCCTTTCAGGAGAGCTAATTGTATCCTTAAGGTACGAAAGGGAAAATTGGATGACTTCACTGGCCTTGTATTTGTATGAGGAGTTCTTGCATAACCATGCTATGACTTCTATCTCTTGGGTGAGTTGAGAAACTACTCTTAACCCACCACGCTTATGATGGTGTTCGGGTCGGTGCCGACCCATTTAAGCTCATGTTTGTGGAACCTCTTCATTAGTGTTTTCTCCCATCCTCTTAGGAGGGAAATCATGATCTGAACTCATTTTTTATTTGCTAAATTATCAGATTCTTCCCAACTTTTGGGGTCTCCACTTACTCTTTTTCAAGAAGAAATCCATTTTCAAGAGGGATGTCCAGCTATTTTCCTTCAAACGTTTTCCACGAGAATGTTCATGGTTATAGTGGCATTTTTCACGGACGACGTCAATCTGTTGACCTCATTTTTATACTGTTCACATGGACAACAAATACCAGTCTCACTCGCGTCCATGCAACCTAATTCCAACGCCTGTAGACAGATTACTAGTCGAGAATATTTTGGAATTGAATGTGGGAGAAGCTTGATAAAACGAAACAAATATGTTCAGGCACCGGCAAGAGATATACGAACTAGATTGTTTGACTAAGAACAATCAACAACACATAAACTAAAATCTATGATCAAATGTTAAACTCTCAAACTATTAAAAAGAGATTTTACTCAAGATAGTAAGACTTGTAGCTTTAAAATTGATATAGTTGCATTACCTTTCAAATGATATAAGAAGAGGGTATTTATATATAGCGTTACACAAGAAATGGTGTCCATTGGATGAGGCACGTGGCTTCATCTCTTTAATCGAAGCATTTTATCCTAGCCGTTAGTTTGACCTCACTAGCATGTGGTGCATTTAATGCTCTCAAAGGAAGCGGCCACCCTACCATTTATGGTGACAATATTTTGACATATCACTCATGCTACAACTTTAAGGTTGCAAACCCAAGTGCAGGTTGCCTCAATTAGTAAACTCGGAAGTCCGAGGTCGAACCACAGGGAATTGGAAGGATATAAACTAATCTATGTGTAGTAAATGGTTGGTCAAATTACGATGAGAAGAACACTAGAGCGTTGGGGATTCATTTTGGATAAATGAGTAGAACTTATTCTTGATCTTTTGTTTAACTCATATGAAAATCAACTATGAAGTGATCTCATACGAAAAATAAAACGTTGATTGCAAAATAGACTAAATGATAGTTCTCGTTAATTGTTTGAAAGAATATGTCATAATAAGTTATTGGTAGGTAAAGATTAACTAAGCATTCATTGTGCCAAATGATCGCCACAAAAGGGGCGTCAAAAATAAGTTCCTTACTCGGCTAAAAATATCGTTCAAGTAATACAATGCAAGTAAGAGTCATTACCCGCAGAGGATTGGTTCAACTACGTTAATTGCACAAAATAAAATGAACGGCGAAAGCATGTAAATTGGGGGGGGGGTTTGATTTGTTAAACAAAGAACACAACAAACTACAAATAGAAATGGCGAAAAGCTTGAAATGCAATAAAAATTAAATAACGAAGGTGAAAGGTCAACGAAAGAGAGAACGTGATCGGGGGATAATTCTTTACCGCGAGAATGATTTTCCAATCCAATTTTACAAAAGATTTTCGTTCAAATGATTAACAACAATTCGAGAATAATCACAAGCTCGATTACCTCAAACTCTCCTTAGATTATAGTTGAATAAAATAAGCTCTTTACCCAACCCTAATCATCAAACAACCTATGATAAGATCACTAGATTAAATTTAACGAAAGCATTTAAACAAGAGAGTTGAATTGAATTAAGTACAAACACACAAGTTCGGTTTGTTAACTTAAGCGATAATCCACCTACATTTAATAGAAAATTCCACATAATCCATCAAAATATAGTTACTACTAGGGTTTGGTCAAATTAGCAATTACGGACTAAAAATCTCAAATTAGCAAATATCGAAACAACCCAATCATCTAGTAGCACTCCTAAACAATCGAGAAGAACAATATAAACAATAAACTCAATGGATTCATCACATTAATCAAAAGAACTATATAGCACAAAATCATTGGAATCTCATTTCTCGGGTCAAAAATTACCCCCAATCACATTTAGGTTTAGCTATCCATAAAGTAATTATAAATAGCCAATAAAAACTTACAACCCATAAATGAAAAATAGATTAAAGAAAGAAAAGCTTATTGATAATGAGAATGGTTGAGAAATCTTCAAAATCAATGGGTCTTCTTCTCCAAACTATTCCACCATTGTTGAGCTCCAAGCTTTCCCAACATTTCCAAAGAAATCAAAAGAAAAAAGGAAGAAAGAAGAAAGGGGATTTTCTACCAACTTAGGGTTCTTGAGAGTGAAGAAGGGAGAGTGAATAATGAATGAAAAGTAGCTCCCAAAACCCTCATGAATGACCCAAAATCGTGATTTTTAATTGCAAAAGGGTCCCAAACAATTTAAATGAGCCAAACAGACCCTAATAACGTGCGAGGCGCCGCGGCGCTGCAAAAATGGCGTTGCGGCTCCCGCGCCTGAGCACATGGCGCCGCGGCGCTGCAGTAACAATTTTTTTTTTTTTTTTTTTTTTTTTTTAAAGAATCAAAACCCAAGTCCTCTTTTTTTTTTACTTATGATATTTTCTTCATTTCTTCTTCCATTTTCTTCTCCAAATTGAGATTTAGCATTGAAATACCTACAAAAATAGAATAAAATTATATTAGGTAGCAAAATGTTAATAAAAACTCACAAATATCTAAATTTAACGGCCCAAATAAGTGTGAAAAACCAACACTTATCACACCCCCAAACTTAAAATTTTGTTAGTCCTCGAACAAAGCAATACAAACATGCAAACACACCAATAAAAACCAAAAGATAATAATATAATGACCAACACTCCATTAGCTCGATAGTCCGCCATCTTGCTTCAATCCTCACATTACACATAACTTATGAAATGTTTACAAAATGCTACCACAAAAAGCTTTTTAAACTCATATCATGCTCGACTCGTGTGTGTGTAGTCATTCCAATTCATCGCAATGCACAAGTTGGTGGTAATCCCGACCCTCAATGGTCATATTTTTCCTTTCTCACTCGTGGGATGCACTCCCCCAAACTTGATATTTTCTTTCTAACCCAATAGCGTCAAGCTTAAGGTTGTTCTCAAATCACTCAATCTTTCTCGCTCAAGCTTAGTTGGATCGAACCGGTAAAATTGACCACCTAGTCATGTATTTATTCCCAAAAAATTTTAAGTGCCAAAAATCACGAACTTCCATTAGGTAAATAACGCCCAATCATCAATTTCTCAACAACAACAACGAAATTTTTTTTTTCTGTTCTTTTTGCTTCATTTTTCCCATGTAGGTAGTTCACGCACTGGTCCCTAAGGGTAGCCTTCTTCATTGGTAGATCGTCTCCCACACATTGAAATGCATATGGCCGGATTACTCAATGTTGACTCACACTCCTTAAGGTAGGCAACTTTTTCCTACAGATTTTTTTTTTTTTTTGGAACACAAGAACTAGAACAACAACCAACACACCAATGAAGTTCGAAAACACCCCCACAAAATCCATCATTTGAGTAGGGAATAAATACACTTCTAAACAATCTCCTTCACCGGTTCAATCACCCCCAAACTTATACTTTCATAGGTAGTGATTGAAGAATTTTTCATCAACATGGTCATTTAAGCTCCTATCAACCTTAAGTGTAACCAACAAGTGCGTGCAATGAATTTCATGACATAAGTGCTTAATTAGGAGTCCAACATGGCATAAGTGGATGATAAATAACGAATAACATTCATGTTCACACTTCATAAATCTGTGTGATGCGATGCTCGAAACCAAACTAGCAAAGCTATCCAACTCCACAAACAAGCACAAAACACACAATTTTAACACATATCACAAGCACGAGCACACACCACATCACCCCCAAACTTAAACTGTACATTGTCCTCAATGTAAAAGCATGAAATATAAAGAGCAAAATGAACAAGTACTCCCCTAAATTTGGTTTTGACGGCGATGATTGTGTGAGTGCTTGCTGCTCATTGTCATTCATTGGAGTTCAAAGTTTTTGATACGGCGCCATGAGAAACTGTTACATGGGAAACAAAAATAATCAAAAACAAAAAGATGTGATCACAAAAGAATGTCAAAAAGAATAACAATGGGTTGCCTCCCTTCCAGCGCTTCTTTATAGTCTTTAGCTAGACTTTTTCTCTTCAAAGTTTTTCAATTGGATCTTCTAGTTTCATTTCCTCTATGTCTTGCTGTATGAATGGTTCAAAATATGGCTTCAACCGATGCCCATTCACCTTAAACTCTTTCTCATTTTGGAGGCTTTTGATTTCAACTGCGCCATGAGGAAATATATTAGTAATAACAAAAGGGCCAACCCATTTAGAACGAAGTTTACCTGGAAAAAGCTTAAGGCGTGAATGGAAGAGAAGAACTTTTTGCCCAACAACAAAGTTCTTCCTTGAAATCATTTTATCATGGTATGCCTTAGTCTTTTCCTTGTAAATCCTCGAGCTCTCATAAGCATCGTTCCGGATTTCCTCGAGTTCATTGAGTTGAAGTTTTCGTTGATCCCCCGCGCCTCCAAGATCCATGTTTACTTGCTTGATTGCCCAAAATGCTTTGTGCTCAAGTTCAACCGGTAGATGACAAGGCTTTTCATAAACCAACCGAAAAGGAGACATGCCGATCGGAGTTTTGTATGCCGTTCTTTAAGCCCACAATGTATCGTTGAGGCGAAGACTCCAATCTTTTCTATTTGGATTCACAGTTTTCTCTAGAATGGATTTGATCTCTCTATTTGACACTTTCACTTGCCCACTTGTTTGCGGATGGTAGGGTGTGGATACCTTATGCGTGATGTTGTATTTCTTAAGCAGGGCCCAAAAAGAGCGGTTGCAAAAATGAAGTCCCCCATCACTAATAATAGCTCGAGGTGTTCCAAACCTTGCAAAAATGTTAGACTTGACAAAATCTACAACCACTTTAGAATCATTAGTCCAAGTGGCCCTTGCTTCCACCCATTTTGACACATAATCAACGGCAAGAATGATGAAAAGATTACCATATGATGAAGGGAAGGGTCCCATAAAATCAATGCCCTAAACATCAAAAATTTCAACAATAAGTATAGGAGTTTGTGGCATTTGATTTCAGGCACCCAACGTACCAACCCTTTGACATCTATCGCATGTTTTACAAAAAATGAAAGCATCCTTAAAAAGGGTGGGCCAATAGAACCCGCTCTCAAGCACCTTGAGAGCCGTCCTCTTGGCACCAAAATGTCCGCCACATGCATAGGAATGACAAAATGAAAGAATAGAGTGAAATTCATTTTCAGGTACGCACCTTCTTATCAATTGATCCGGGCAATGCTTCCACAAATATGGCTCGTCCCACACAAAGTACTTGGCATTTTTCTTGAGCTTTTGCTTTTGAGCATCGGTCAAGTCACTTGGAATCTTCTTTGTGACTAAGTAATTGACGATGTCTGCAAACCAAGGATGTGTGTCTGAGACTTGGAGCAATTGTTCATCAGGGAAGCTTTCTTGCAATGGTAGTGTCTCTCTTTCATGAATAAGGCGACTGAGATGGTCGGCTACAGAATTTTCACTCCCCTTTTTGTCTTTGATCTCAAGGTCGAACTCTTGCAAGAGGAGTATCCATCGAATGAGCCTCGGTTTTGCATCCTTCTTGGTGAGTAAATACCTAAGAGCTGCATGATCAGAAAAGATAGTTACTTTAGTGCCAATAAGATATGAACGAAATTTTTCTAAGGCAAAAATAACTGCTAAAAGCTCTTTTTCAGTGGAAGAGTAATTGAGTTGGGCGTCATTCAAAGTTCTCGATGCATAATAGATAACATGTGGTGTCCTCCCATCTCGTTGTCCTAAAACTGCCCCCAATGCAAAATCACTTGCGTCGCACATCAACTCGAATGGTTTACTCCAATTTGGTGGTTGGATGATAGGTGCCGAAGTCAAGAGTTCCTTCAAATTTTCAAACGCCATCTTACAATCCTCATCAAAGTGAAATGTCACCTCTTTTTGCAATAGCCTGCACAATGGTCTAGCACACTTTGAAAAGTCTTTGATAAATCTTCGATAAAACCCTGCATGGCCAAGAAAGGACCGAATCTCCCTCACACTAGTTGGAGAGGTTAGAGAGCGAATTAAATCAATTTTCGATTTATCTACTTCTATCCCCTTAGGTGAAATAACATGACCTAGTACTATTCCTTGATCAACCATAAAATGACATTTTTCCCAATTAAGTACTAGGTTAGCATCCATGCATCGCTTAAGTACAAGTGTGAGATTTTGCAAGCAATTATCAAAGGTATTACCATATACACTAAAATCATCCATAAACACTTCAATGATGCTTTCAATGTGATCGGAAAAAATACTTATCATGCATCGTTGAAATGTCGCTGGAGCATTGCAAAGACCGAAAGGCATGCGGCGATATGCGAATGTGCCAAATGGGCAAGTGAATGTTGTCTTTTCTTGGTCTTCCGGCGCAATCACAATTTGATTATAACCTGAATAACCATCAAGAAAACAATAGTGAGAATGACCCACCAACCTTTCCAACATTTGATCAATAAAGGGTAAGGAAAAATGGTCTTTTCGGGTTGCACAATTAAGCTTTCTATAGTCAATACAAACCCTCCAACCCGTTTGGACCCGGGTTGGTACAAGCTCATTCTTCTCGTTAGTTACCACGGTGATTCCGGATTTCTTTGGGACAACTTGCACCGGACTTACCCACTTGCTATCGGAGATAGGAAAAATAATGCCCACATCTAGCAATTTTAAAATTTTTTTCTTTACCACTTCCATCATAGGGGGATTCAAGCGGCGCTGAGGTTTCCTTGATGTCTTTGCTCCATCCTCTAGCAATATCCGGTGCATGCACATGGATGGGCTTATCCCCTTGATGTCGGCTATTGTCCAACCAATAGCCAATTTATGGCCCTTAAGTACCCGAACCAGTTTATCCTCTTGGAGACTTGTGAGATTTTTCGCAATGATTACCGGCAAGGTCTCTTTTTCTCCCAAATATATATACTTTAAATGTTCGGGGAGAGGCTTGAGTTCCAAAGTGGGAGCCTACATCATCGAAGGTAGAATTTTTTCTTCAAAAATTGGAAGAGTAATATAAGAAAGATCATACATCGGTGGGATACTTGGAAGTGTTTCAAGCGATGCCACCATCTCAACAATATTTTCACAAACTTGTAAATTCTTACTCAATTTAGTGAGATCATCTACATCAATGCTTTTAATCAAAGTGGTATTCAATGCATCTTCACTTGATAAGTCAAAAAGTTTTTGCACTAAAGGATCCACCATATCAATGGAGAAGCAAGTATGAATGTCACTAGGATACCTCATCGCTTCAAAGATATTGAAGCGGATAATCTCACCATCAAACTCCATTGTTAAAGTACCGTCATGTACATCAATCTTCGTCCTTGCCGTCCTCATAAATGGCCTCCCCAAGAGTAAAGGTGGCGACAAAGATGTCGACTCATCTTGCATGTCAAGCACATAAAAATCCGCCGGAAAAATCAATTGATTAACCTGTACCAAAACATCTTCCAAAACACCCTTTGGAAAAGCGTTAGATCTATCCGCAAGTTGAATTATAACACCGGTTTCCTTGAGTGTGCCTAGATTTAGTGAAGCATAAATAGAATATGGCATGACATTTATGGATGCTCCTAAATCTAGCATGGCTTTTTCAACCCTAGTGTTACCAATTATGCATGGGATGGTAAAACTTCCCGGATCTTTACGTTTAGGTGGGGGTTTTCTTTGCAAAACGGTCGAGACATTTTCTCCTACACTTACCACTTCATTTCCTTTTAGCTTGCGTTTATTAGTGCACAATTCTTTGAGAAATTTAGCATAACGTGGCACTTGATAAATAGCATCTAAAAGTGGTATGTTTACTTGCACCTTACGAAAAGTCTCTAGGATTTCTTGCTCATGTTCCTCTTTCTTAGATTTAGCAAATCTATTAGGAAATGGGAGAACGGGAACATAAGTGGAAAGTTTAGGAGTTACCTTGCATTCCGAGGTTGGAGGAGCATTTTCCACTTTTTCACTTGATGAGTCCTCCTCTTTCTTTTGCTTTGGCTCCTCAACATGAATCTTCCTTTCCCTTGGTGCCTCCTCTAAAAATTTTCCACTTCTAAGGGTCACGGCGTTGGCATTTTCTCTTGGGTTGATAGATTGAGAGGGGAGCTTTCCCGATCCTTGAGCTTCCAACTTATTCATAGAACTAGCCAATTGACTCATTTGTGTCTCCAAGCTTTTTATTGAGGTTTTAGTCTCTTGTTGGAATTGTATAGAGCTTGATGCAAGAGATTTAACCATGTCTTCGAGAGACATACTTGAACTTGGAGGTGGTGCTTGTTGGCGAGGTTGAAATTGTTGTTGTGGCCTTTGTTGGTTGAATCCCGGGGGAGGATTAAATTGAGCTTGCGGAGCTATGAAGTGATTTCCTCCATAGCTAAGATTAGGATGATCTCTCAACCCGGGATTATATGTGTTTGAATAAGGGTCATACCTTTGCCTTTGTTGCATTGGGAATCCCCCAATGGCATTCACTTATTCCGCGGTCCCTTCTTGTAGTGTCGGGCATGTATCGGTATGGTGACCCGAACTAGAACAAATCCCGCACACATTAACTTGTTGCATTGACCCACGTGCCATTTGTTGCACAAGGGAAGTAAGATCAAATAATTGCCTTTCAATTTGAGAAGTAGCACCCACTTCATTTACTTGTTTAATCGGCACATCCATTCTACTTCCAAATTGTTGAGAGTTAGCGGCCATGTTTGCTATCAACTCTCTAGCAACCGCCGGCGTTTTATCCATTAAAGCCCCACCACTTGCCGCATCAATCATACTTCTTTCTATCGGAAGCAAGCCTTCATAAAAATATTGCAAAAGAAGTTGCTCACTTATTTGGTGGTATGGGCAACTAGCACAAAGCCTTTTGAACCTTTCCCAAAATTCATATAGATTCTCCCCTTGTGATTGCCGAATGCTACATATCTCCTTCCTAATATTTGTAGCCTTTGAAGCCGGAAAATACCTCTCTAAGAAGAGTTTTTGCATCTCATTCCATGTGGTTATGACTCCGGAAGGTAGATAATAGAGCCATTCTTTAGTGGTGTCCGCAAGAGAAAAAGGGAATGCTCGCAATTTAACTTGGTCTTCCGATACTCCCGTTGGTTTCATGCTTGAGCAAACCACATGGAATTCTTTCAAGTGTTTGTTGGGATCTTCACCGGCAAATCCATGGAAAGTGGGGAGAAGATGGATCATCCCGGATTTTAGCTCAAATCCCCCTTCTATTGGAGGATATTGGATCCATAAGGGTTGTTGAACAAAAGTTGGAGCAGCTAGTTCCTTTAATGTTCGGTTTGCATCCGCCATCTCGGTTTCTATTTGTTCGGATTTACTTGAAGAGTCGATACCTAAATTCCTTAGAAGTTCGGTTGGAGAATCCTCTTCTTCACTTCCCGACGTGTTGACTTCTTTTCTTGATCTTAGATTGTAGTGGGATGTTTGCTTTTTGCTCATTCACAACCTAAAAGATCAAGGAAAGCAAAAATAAGAGAAAAGTAACAAAAAGAAAAATAACGCAATTAACAAATTGATAAACAATCCCCGACGACACGGCGCCAAAATTTGGTCGCCACAAAAGGGGCGTCAAAAATAAGTTCTTTAGTCGGCTAAAAATGTCGTTCAAGTAATACCCAAGTGCAGGTTGCCTCAAGTAGTAAACTCGGAAGTCCGAGGTCGAACCACAGGGAATTGGAAGGATATAAACTAATCTATGTGTAGTAAATGGTTGGTCAAATTACGATGAGAAGAACACTAGAGCGTTGGGGATTCATTTTGGATAAATGAGTAGAACTTATTCTTGATCTTTTGTAACTCATATGAAAATCAACTATGAAGTGATCTCATACGAAAAATAAAACGTTGATTGCAAAATAGACTAAATGATAGTTCTCGTTAATTGTTTGAAAGAATATGTCATAATAAGTTATTGGTAGGTAAAGATTAACTAAGCATTCATTGTGCCAAATGATCGCCACAAAAGGGGCGTCAAAAATAAGTTCCTTACTCGGCTAAAAATATCGTTCAAGTAATACAATGCAAGTAAGAGTCATTACCCGCAGAGGATTGGTTCAACTACGTTAATTGCACAAAATAAAATGAACGGCGAAAGCATGTAAATTGGGGGGGGGGGGTTGATTTGTTAAACAAAGAACACAACAAACTACAAATAGAAATGGCGAAAAGCTTGAAATGCAATAAAAATTAAATAACGAAGGTGAAAGGTCAACGGAAGAGAAAACGTGATCGGGGGATAATTCTTTACCGCGAGAATGATTTTCCAATCCAATTTTACAAAAGATTTTCGTTCAAATGATTAACAATAATTTGAGAATAATCACAAGCTCGATTACCTCAAACTCTCCTTAGATTATAGTTGAATAAAATAAGCTCTTTACCCAACCCTAATCATCAAACAACCTATGATAAGATCACTAGATTAAATTTAACGAAAGCATTTAAACAAGAGAGTTGAATTGAATTAAGTACAAACACACAAGTTCGGTTTGTTAACTTAAGCGATAATCCACCTACATTTAATAGAAAATTCCACATAATCCATCAAAATATAGTTGCTACTAGGGTTTGGTCAAATTAGCAATTACGGACTAAAAATCTCAAATTAGCAAATATCGAAACAACCCAATCATCTAGTAGCGCTCCTAAACAATCGAGAAGAACAATATAAACAATAAACTCAATGGATTCATCACATTAATCAAAAGAACTATATAGCACAAAATCATTGGAATCTCATTTCTCGGGTCAAAAATTACCCCCAATCACATTTAGGTTTAGCTATCCATAAAGTAATTACAAATAGCCAATAAAAACTTACAACCCATAAATGAAAAATAGATTAAAGAAAGAAAAGCTTATTGATAATGAGTATGGTTGAGAAATCTTCAAAATCAATGGGTCTTCTTCTCCAAGCTATTCCACCATTGTTGAGCTCCAAGCTTTCCCAACATTTCCAAAGAAATCAAAAGAAAAAGGAAGAAAGAAGAAGGGGATTTTCTACCAACTTAGGGTTCTTGAGAGTGAAGAAGGGAGAGTGAATAATGAATGAAAAATAGCTCCCAAAACCCTCATAAATGACCCAAAATCGTGATTTTTAATTGCAAAAAGGGTCACAAACAATTTAAATGAGTCAAACAGGCCCTAATAACGTGCGAGGCGCCGCGGCGCTGCAAAATTGGCGCTGCGGCGCCCGCGCCTGAGCACATGGCGCCGCGGCGCTACAGTAACAAAATTTTTTTTTTTTTTTTTTTTTAATTAAAGAATCAAAACCCAAGTCCTCTTTTTTTTTTTTTTACTTATGATCTTTTCTTCATTTCTTCTTCCATTTTCTTCTCCAAATTGAGATTTAGCATTGAAATACCTACAAAAATAGAATAAAATTATATTAGGTAGCAAAATATTAATGAAAACTCACAAATATCTAAATTTAACGGCCCAAATAAGTGTGAAAAACCCACACTTATCACCAAACTTGTCAACAATAAATCAAAATCTTTGACAAACCAAAACCATTTGGAGAACATATACTTCAACCAAGTAAAAAGATTAACATTGAAGAACAAAGTGAAAGATCAAAGATAAAACTACAAATTCATCAAAGTTTCACCCCTAGCTCTAGCTAAAGGTTTAGAAATACATAATGAAATGTAGCAAAGAGAAAAAGAAGGAAACTAGAATATATTGTAGAGGAATTGATCTCCCCAAACTCGTGGCCAAGGTCCCCTTTTATAGGCAAAGAAGCATTCAAAATGCTAGTGGACATTAACAACTTGTGCTCTGCCAGCTTGGAGACAGCAGGCTCATGCAACTTGACGCCACTTTTCAGATATGTTGTGCAGCGAATTTGGACTTATGATCAAGATAACGATTGTTTCCACTGGAGTTATCTTTCCATTGGTACAAATATCAGGTTCATTGGATCTCTATAACTCACTATATGTCCAAAACAATGAGTGCTGCTCACAGGTTGAAAAGCTGTATACAGCTAGCAACAGCCAGGTCTTTCAACGGTGAATTTGGCTGTCCTATTCTGCGAATTTGACTTCTTGTAAAACATGAAAGTTGTAGATACATATCTTATCCTTCCAGACCAACTTGAATCACCTTGTTTCGATAACTACAACTCAAGTTATGATCATTTTTCGGAGACAGCTGTAGATTTTTGACTTTTCAACATTTTTCTTCTCCACTTGCACCACTTGCTCTATTTTGGAAATACATTGAAAATATACCAAATCAATACTCTTTCAAAAGTATAATACTCATGCCAACATGTATGAAAATACGTATTTCAATTAATTTCACTTTTAACCATGTATTTACGCAAATTGAATTTTTGCCAAGAGAATTGAAATTAGAGACTAACAATAGTGAATTTGTACAAAATAAATGTGAAATGCCTTGTAAATGATAATCTTTAAAGCACTTTTAGACAATTATCATTTCCTTCAATTTTTCACAATTGACGTTTGGGGTGCCTCATTTGAGCACATTTTAACTCTTATCATTTCCTTCAATTTTTCACAATTGAATATTCGGCATCTACTACACATTTGGAAGTAAAGGTGTGAGAAAATAGGCATATACTCCAATTTAAGGTAGTGTGGAAAATGTAAGTGCATGAAGGAGGGTTCTGTATGGCTCAACATGGCTACTAGGGGTTGTATTTATTGAAAAGAAAGGTTTGAACGGTTCAAATATTGATCATGAATTGACCTTTTATCATCTCCCAAGTAATCCACCATCTTACCACAAACCATGTAGTGTTATTCTCACAAGAGGTTTCCAATTCACAAAACCAATGAATGCTTATTACCATTTTTCATATATGTAGGCCCTCTGTCCTCACCAATTTGCTCACATGAGAAAGCTTTAACAAGAGACTCCTTCGGTTACATGTGCTAACCATTATCTTACCACAAGGCTTGTGTACGCAAAGAGAGTTCAGCAAGTGTCTTAACATCTGGACTTTCATAACAGAATTAACTCCTATTGTCAATTTTCTCATTTACAAGTACAGCATGCAGCAAATTAATAAAAAAAAAAAATTCCCATTAGAAACAATTCACTACAAAATTTTATAATTATGTTATTCACATGCAATTTCCAATAAAAATCCCATTTTCTCTCTCCCCAACTTAAATGAAACATTGTCCTCAATGTGAAGAATAAACATGTAAAATTTATAAAGGACATTAAGGAGCAAAATTTTGAACAAAGAGAAGGATTTTGAACTTTACCTGGAGAGTTCGGATAAACTTGACCTAGGTGAACCTTCAGTTTCATTAGACAAAAAATAATAATAATAATAAAAGAGACAAACCTAAAACAAACACACGACATTAAAAAAAATATATAAATAAAATAAAAAAGATATCAATCTTTAGGATCATGCAAAGTAATGGACTCTTCTAAACTAGATAAATTCTCCAAAAATGGTTTCAAACGATGTCCATTAACTTTAAAAATATTTCCATTACTTGGATTTTCAATTTCTACTGCTCCATGTGGGTAAACAGTTTTGACAATGAAAGGACCAGTCCACTTGGAGCGTAATTTTCCAGGAAACAAATGTAACCTTGAATTGTACAAAAGAACTTTCTGGGAAGGCTCAAAAGTTTTTCTAACAATGTTTTTATCATGAAACACCTTCATTCTTTCCTTGTAAATTCGAGAGTTCTCATATGCTTCATTCCTAATTTCTGCCAACTCATTCAGTTGAAGTTTCCTTAGTGATCCTGCCTTATCTAAACTGAAATTAAACATTTTAATAGCCCAAAATGCTTTATGTTCCAATTCCACAGGTAAATGACAAGGCTTTCCAAAATAAGTCGATAAGGAGACATACCAAGTGGTGTTTTAAAAGCAGTACGATACGCCCAAAGTGCATCGGTTAATCGTAAAGACCAATCTTTTCTATTTGAATTCACTGTTTTCTCCAAGATGTGTTTAATCTCCCTATTTGCAAGTTCAGCTTGACCACTAGTGTTTGGATGATAAGGAGTAGACACTTTATGAGTAATCCCATATTTTTTCATTAGGGCCTCAAAAGGTCTATTACAAAAGTGTGAACCCCCATCACTTATAATAAATCTAGGTATTCCAAATCTTGAGAAAATATTTTCTTTCAAAAATTTCGAAACAATTTTGTGATCATTGTGTTTACAAGGAATTGCCTCTACCCATTTAGATACATAATCAACTCCTACTAAGATGTATAAATAGCCAAAAGATGATGGGAATGGACTCATGAAATCAATACCCCAACAATCAAATATTTCAACAACTAATATGGGTGTCAATGGCATCATATTTTTACGAGTTATCGCACCTAATTTTTGACAACGTTCACAAGCTTTGCAGAATTCATATGTGTCTCTGAAAAGAGTTGGCCAATAAAATCCAGACTGCAATATTTTTGAAGCAGTTTTCTTTGAAGAAAAGTGACCACCACATGCTTCAGAATGACAAAAAGAAATGATCTTATGAATTTCATTATTTGGCACACATCTTCTTATTATTTGGTCTGGGCAATATTTAAACAGATAAGGGTCATCCCAAAAGAAATTTCTTACTTCCTTGAAGAATTTATTCTTGTCTTGGGCATTCCAATGAGATGGTATTTGACTTACAAGAAAATTAGCAATATCAGCAAACCAAGGCAAGTCAGAAATACTAAAAAGTTGTTCATCAGGGAAAGTATCTTTGATTGATGTTGTCTCAAATGATTCATCAAAAGTAAGCCTAGGCAAGTGATCGGCTACAACATTCTTTACTCCGTTCTTTTCTCGAATGGTGATATCAAATTCTTGGAGTAAAAGAATCCACCTAATCAACCTAGGTTTGGAATCTTTTTTAGAGAGAAGATATTTTAAAGCTGCATGATCACTAAAAATAACAATTGGTGAGCCAACAAGATATGATCTAAATTTGTCCAAAGCAAACACTACAGCAAGCAATTCTTCTTCAGTGGTGGAATAATTCATTTGAACGCTATTCAGAGTTTTACTTGCATAGTAAATGACATGAGGAATTTTATCTTTTCTTTGGCCTAAGACCGCTCCAACAGCATAATCACTAGCATCACACATGATTTCAAAAGGTAAATTCCAATCTGGAGGTTGCATGATCGGAGCAGAAGTAAGCATGTTTTTAAGTTCAACAAAGGCTTCTTGACAAGACTTAGTCCATTCAAAAGGTATGTCTTTAGATAGAAGATTACACAATGGTCTAGATATAGCACTAAAGTCTTTGATAAACCTTCTATAAAAACCAGCATGTCCTAAAAAAGATCTTACCTTTTTAACACTATCTAGAGGAGGCAAATTAGAAATCAATTCTGTTTTAGACTTGTCTACCTCAATTCCATTAGATGATACAATATGACCAAGTACGATACCACTAGTAACCATAAAATGACATTTTTCCCAATTGAGCACAAGATTTTTTTCTTCACACCTGACTAAAACTTTTTGCAAGTTAGTTAAACAATCATCAAATGAATCTCCAAAAATAGTAAAATCATCCATGAAAACTTCCAAAGATCTTTCAATCATGTCGCTAAAAATACTAAGCATACATCTTTGAAATGTAGCTGGTGCATTACATAATCCAAAAGGCATTCTCGATAAGCAAAAGTACCAAAGGGACATGTGAAAGTAATCTTTTCCTGGTCCTCAGGTGCAATTTCAATTTGGTTATACACAGAATATCCATCTAGAAAACAATAGAATTCATGTTCGGCCACTCTTTCCAAAATTTGATCCATAAAAGGTAAAGGAAAATGATCTTTCCTAGTCATTGAGTTGAGTTTCCTATAGTCGATACACATGCGCCAACCAGTTACAGTTCTGGTTGGAATTAACTCATTTTCTTCATTTTTTACTACAGTAACCCCAGATTTCTTGGGTACAACTTGGGTTGGACTCACCCATCTACTATCAGAAATAGGATAAATGATTTCATTATCTAAGAGTTTAATAACTTCATTTCTTACCACCTCTTTCAAAATAGGATTAAGCCTTCGCTGCATTTCTCTTGTAGGTTTAGCATATTCCTCTAAATAAATCTTGTGTGTGCAAATCAAAGGACTAATCCCTTTTATGTCAGCTATAGTCCATCTTAAAACATTTTTATGCATTTTCAAAGTTTGTAACAACTTACCTTCCTGGTGCGCATCGAGTTTGGAAGAAATTATTACCGGAAAAGTTTCATTTTCACCCAAAAATGAGTATTTCAGATTAGATGGTAATGGCTTCAAATCAAGCTTTGGCATTTGATCACTTGAATTCATGGACATATTGGACCGTTGTGGTAGTTTTTCAAATTTCAGTTCCCAATGACTTGTCTTTTTGTCCTGAAAAGAATTTAACAAAGAAATCATATATGAATTTTCAGCATTATCATTGGATTCAAATTCTAGCACATCAGATGAAGACGTAGCAATAAATTGATCATCAACAAGTTGTCCAATAAAATCTACTTCATGCAAATCATCTTTACCTCCATGTTGCTTGCAAATGTTAAACATGTTCATTTCGACCGTCATGTTTCCAAAAGAGAGTTTCAAAATACCATTTCTACAATTAATCAACGCATTTGAAGTAGCAAGAAAGGGACGTCCTAAAATGACAGGTATTTGAGCATTTGAACTTAATACAGGATGTGTGTCTAAAACTATAAAGTCAACAGGATAATAAAATTTATCAATTTGAACTAGAACATCCTCTACAATCCCTCTTGGAACTTTTACTGAACGATCAGCAAGTTGAAGTGTTGTTGTTGTTGGCTTAAGTTCTCTTAAACCTAGTTGCTCATATACAGAAAAAGGTAATAGATTAACACTAGCACCAAGATCAAGCAAAGCACGCTCTATCCTATTATTCCCAATCACACATGAAATTGTAGGACAACCTGGATCTTTGAACTTAAATGGAGTGTTTTGTTGAATTATTGAGCTCACATTCTCTGTCAAAAATGCTTTCTGTTGAACATTAAGTTTTCTCTTAACAGTGCACAAGTCCTTTAAGAATTTTGCATATGAAGGAACTTGTTTGATTACATCCAATAATGGTATGTTAATTTTGACTTGTTTGAAAAGTTCAAAAATTTCAGAATTATGGTTAAGTTTTGAAATTGATTGCAATCGTTGAGGAAATGGAGCTGGAATGGGACATTTTCAACACTAGGTTCATAAATGAGTTTTTTCTCAGTTTTGGAAACATCTTTTTCTTGTTTTGAAGGCCCATCCATTTTTTGTTCTTTTGAAGGAATCGTTTTGTCAACAATTTTTCCACTACGAAGAGTCGTGATGAAGTTGGCATTTTCTTGTTGACTTTCTGAGGGACTAGAAGCATTTACATTAAATTGACTAGAAGGATTTGGTTGAGGTTGAGCAGGAAATTTACCTTTCTTTTGAGAATGCAAAGAAGATGTCAATAGAGAAAGTGTGTTCTTGATTTCATTGATAGCTTGTGAAGTTTGATTATTAATGTTTGATTGTCCTTGCATGAATGATTGCAATGTTTCCTCAAGAGTTTTTGATTGTGGTGGTGGGTAAGAAGGAAATTTTGAAAGCACGTGAGGTTGTGATACATGAATACGATTATCATCTCTCCAATTAAAGTTGGGATGATTTCTCCATTGTTGATTATATATTTCTGAGAATAGAGAAGAAAAAGGCTTTTTGAAAGTGTTCATAACATTAGCTTGATCATGGAAAACTTCTTTGAACACTGGGATATTAGGACAATCATGCGTTGGATGCCCAAAAGTTTCACATATGCTACAAATTTCATCATTTTGCACGGGTTTAACTTCCTTTACTTTCCTTAATTCCATAGATTCAACCTTTCTAGACAAACTAGCAATCCTAGCATTTAGATCATCTTCTTGACTCAATTGATATTTTCCTCCGCTAGAACTAGCAAGACTAGATCTAATTGAGTTTTCGATTGGTTTTTCTGTTTGCCAAGATTGCGAATTTTCGGCTAGATGATCTAGAAATTCTAAAGCTTCATCGGGATCTTTATCTAGAAATTCACCATTGCACATTGTTTCTACAAATTGTTTTGTTTCAGGAGTTAAACCTTCATAAAAGAAACTTATAGTACGCCATTTTTCAAAACCATGATGTAGACACGTATTTAACAAATCTTTAAATCTTTCTAAACATTGAAAGTATGCTTCATTGGTTTTTTGAGAAAAATTTTGGATTTGTCTTTTCAAAGCATTAGTTTTATGTGCTGGAAAGATTTTTTTCAAAAACTCGCTTTGCATTTCTTGCCATGTGCCAATTGACCTAGGTTTTAAAGAGTTAAGCCAAGTTTTTGCTTTATCTTTTAAAGAAAAAGGAAACAATTTCAACTTAACAATTTCATTGGGGCAAGTTTGATCGTTAAATGTGGCACACACTTCCTCAAATTTTTTAAGATGTAAATATGGACTTTCGGATTCTAAACCATGAAAATTAGGAAGTAATGGAATCATACCCGGCTTGAATCGAAAATTATTAGCATTAAGAGGGAAAATAAAACATGAAGGGGCTGAATTTCGAGGAGGTTGCAAGTAATCATGCATGGTTCACACTTGTTGGTTTTCATTTTCATCATGTACGCTTTCATTTTCAGCCATGGTGGAAGATGTGTGTGAGTGTTGGGGTGAGTTAAACAAATTACCAAAGAGAGTTTCACAATTATCTCTAACTAAATGCTAAGAATTAAATTCACGATACCAATTTGACTTAAACTAACATTAAGTAAATGAAAGAACGAAAATTAGGTGGCACGGCCAACCATATAATAAAGAAAAGGCATATCGGGAGGCTCGGTCTTCCCTTTAAACAAACAAAAAAAATGAAGGAGGCTCGGCCTTCCTTTAAAATAAAATAACTAAAGTGATAAGACAGGAAAAAAAAGAACGAGTGCACCTGATTTGTGAAGATTACGAAAGAGAAGAAAAACCTCACAGAAAGTAGCAGGAAATAATCCTTGACGCAAGTCCCCGGCAACGGCACCAAAAACTTGCTACAACTTTAAGGTTGCAAACCCATGTGCAGGTTGTCTCAAGTAGTAAACTCAGAAGTCCGAGGTCGAACCACAGGGAATTGGAAGGATATAAACTAATCTATGAGTAGTAAATGGTTGGTTAAATTACGATGAGAAGAACACTAGAGCGTTGGGGATTCACTTTGGATAAAAGAGTAGAACTTATTCTTGATCTTTTGTTTAACTCATATGAAAATCAACTATGAAGTGATCTCATATAGAAGATAAAACGTTGATTGCAAAATAGACTAAAGGATAGTTCTCGTTAATTGTTTGAAAGAATATGTCATAATAAGTTATTGGTAGGTAAAGATTAACTAAGCATTCATTGTGCCAAACTTGTCAACAATAAATCAAAGTCTTTGACAAACCAAAACCATTTGGAGAACATATACTTCAACCAAGTAAAAAGATTAACATTGAAGAACAAAGTGAAAGATCAAAGATAAAACTACAAATTCATCAAAGTTTCACCCCTAGCTCTAGCTAAAGGTTTAGAAATACATAATGAAATGTAGCAAAGAGAAAAAGAAGGAAACTAGAATATATTATAGAGGAATTGATCTCCCCAAACATGTGGCCAAGGTCCCCCTTTTATAGGCAAAGAAGCATCCAAAATGCAAGTGGACATTAACAACTTGTGCTCTGCCAACTTGGAGACAGCAGGCTCATGCAACTTGACGCCACTTTTCAGATATGTTGTGCAGCGAATTTGGACTTATGATCAAGATAACGATTGTTTCCACTGGAGTTATCTTTCCATTGGTACAAATATCAGGTTCATTGGATCTCTATAACTCACGATATGTCCAAAACAATGAGTGCTGCTCACAGGTTGAAAAGCTGTATACAGCTAGCAACAGCCAGGTCTTTCAACGGTGAATTTGGCTGTCCTATTCTGATAATTTGACTTCTTGTAAAAGATGAAAGTTGTAGATACATATCTTATCTTTCCAGACCAACTTGAATCACCTTGTTTCGATAACTACAACTCAAGTTATGATCATTTTTCAGAGATAGCTGTAGATTTTTGACTTTTCAACATTTTTCTTCTCCACTTGCACCACTTGCTCTATTTTGGAAATACATTGGAAATATACCAAATCAATACTCTTTCAAAAGTATAATACTCATGCCAACATGTATGAAAATATGTATTTCAATTAATTTCACTTTTAACCATGTATTTACGCAAATTGAATTTTTGGCAAGAGAATTGAAATTAGGGACTAACAATAGTGAATTTGTACAAAATAAATGTGAAATGCCTTGTAAATGATAATCTTTAAAGCACCACTCATTACAAGGGTCATATTAATCATTCGAATAAGATCTTCATGTAGAAGATCTCTTGGAAAAAGTGAATATGGAAGATGCTCATTTATAATTAGCAGACTATCGCTTCAACAATGTGGCCTCTAGCCACTTACACAATGCTTCGGCTCCAAGGCTTAGTGGACTTTGGTAGGTTCTATGTACTCCACGTAAGATACTACATAGCTTTGGCAAAGGGGTTTCAGTAGATCGATCACATAGGACACCAGTTGGCGAAGCGCTATAGATTGCATTCTGTTGGAAAACTAATTCTAAATATTTAATTTTTAAATATTATTAGAAAACCTTTTCAAAAAATTTAAATTATATTTTAATTGAATTTGATTTTAGAAATATTTTCAAAAAAATTATATTTTAATTGAATTTGATTATCGATAGATTTTCATAGTCGATATTTAATTATTACTTCATTTATTGAGACAATTTTCATCGATAAATTAAATTTATTAATCAATGACGTATAAACTCTATAGGTAATTTTCTTTTCTTTTTTTCTAAATTTTTATTTTGTTGATGACACACTTATTATTATTATTATTATTATTATTATTATTATTATTATTATTATTTTGTATTTAATAAATAAAAAAATTGAAAGCCATCTCTAGGTGTTTTTTCATAATGACAAGATTCGAGAGTTGTATTTTTTAAGTTTGGCCTTAGGCAAGCACAACAAATGTTCCGTCTATGTACTTTTGCAAAGGTCATATCATACCTATCATGGTCAACTATACTGTCCAAATAGAATTATAGATGCAGTTGGACAGCGTATGTGTTGGGTTTTGATAGGTGTTGCTCTCTCCCCTCCTCCCCCCTATTTTTTTAAAAAAAATTCACATCACATTTTGTCATGCAATCTGTAATGCAGGTTGTACAAGTAGCATCACACTAAATTAGAAATGACAAAATTTTGCCTTTGACCAATCCCACCCAATAATGTTATTCATAATGAAGACTATCAATAGTTGTCATCTGTGGAATATATATTAGAAGTTATTTATTTGAAAAGACATAAAATAAAGGAAAATTGCAATCACGGTCCCAAACCCTTACATTTATTGCAGACTTTACCTCAATCTTCAGTTTGTGTCACCACATGTCCCAAACATTTAAGAAATTTGCAGATGCAGTCCAAAATGACAAAAAACGTTACATACATCGTCAATTGACTTGAAAATGGAAAAAGACAAATTTTGACTAATTTAAATAGGGCTATTTTTGCCCAATTCTATTTCTTCTTTATTCACTGTACTAATCACTTTTCATTTTTCTCCTTTTTCAGGTCTTGTATATTCTTCTCTCTCTCTCTCTCTCTCTCTCTCTCTTTAATTTATCTTAAATTATTTTCAGCGTGAATATGGAGAGCAATTTATGTAGATGCGATGACCCAAAACTTGAACTCAAGAAGAAGATTTCTTACTTGCCCACAGTGTCAGGATGTCGGTGTATGTAACTTTTTTTACTGGTACGACCCTCCAATGTGCGACAAATCGATGGAGATAATCCTTGAATTTCTAGGTGTTAGAAGAGAAATGGAAGCCGAACTAAACACCCTATGTACAAAAAGTCGTGGTTCATGGAAGACTTAGATACTAGTATTTGTATGTGGAGTTTTTTGTGAAATAGGTCTGTACGTAGATCTATTTTAGGTTTGAGCTCAGAAGTTATGTTTGTATTTTGAAATGTCGGTTTCTGATTTAGAAATTGAGTGTTGTCTATGGTCCTGTAACTTATTTTCCATTAAATAAGACATGTTATCATTCAACAGTATTGCTGTAATTTTCGTTTCTCATAGTTTTCCCTATCTCCTTGTGAGCAAATGCTTTAAAACAAAGGGAAAATCTGTTTAAAAACCTTTTGTAGATGGTGCATTGCACCTCCCAAACGTTTTCAATTAGTCGTAGATAAAGATCTAAACCTTTTATTATGTCGCAACATATGTCCAAAATCTTTGTATTTGAAAGCATTGTAAGTCCGAATCCTTTTAAGGAGTTGCAACTTATGTCCTACTTGAGTCAGGATAGATGTTTGACTGTTTAGGTGCCAGTTCCAAATATTTTTCACTTCCAACGCACCCATAACACAATAATCCAACAATAGTCACTGATTAAAGATAACAAGCACAATTTTTTTTTTGGAATATTCACATTTTACATCATAATTTGTTTGTTCGTTATACAAAAGCAATTCTAATTTTGTTCTACCAAAGGTAATTACACAAAAAAACTTCATCATACAAAAAGCTATGTTTTTTTTTTAATTATTTTTCTTCTTTGCATGTGGCTTGGTAGGAGTAGAAGTCTTTTTCTTGCCCTTATCTTGTGATAAAGTCGGTGTTGTATCTTGCTGTGTAGAGGTATTTCTCTTTTTCTTACCATTTTATCGAGTTGGATGCATATCATATTGCGTATCTGCTTTAGAACATGTTCTCTTGTTATGGCCTGTCCCACCATATCTTTTACATATCATCTTCATTCCAGTTCTGAGCATTTTGATGCATGTAGGTATCTCTACTTGTAACATTTTTCTCAACTTCTTTGGTTTGTCCACCTATTTTTTCTTTATATGTGGATTCAGAGGATGTTTCTCCAGCTCTGGCCACAATTGAGGACCTGATATTGGTTGGATAACTGAGCTATAAGACCTCAGTAAATTTCTTTGTTATAGCATACATCCACATAATCATATATGCTAATGTTTCTCGATAACATACCAAACATTGCATGAGCACAAGGTATTCCAGTAAGTTCCCATTTTCTACATGCACATTCACGCTTCATTAAGTCCGCACTCCATCTCATTCCATCCCTATTGCTCACTTCAAAAATTTCACTTCCAATATAGTCAGCCTTCAAGAACCTTACATCTGTCTTTGCTTTCTCAATAATACTCATAACTTTAGGACCAAAAAGATTATCCCATCTTTGTATAACATCCCTTTTGGCATTCATCCTCGACATTTGTTGATGTCTTATCTTCTCAAGCATTGAGATAATGGGCTTTTCTCTTGCAATTGAAGAGTTGAATGCCTCACACAAGTTATCTAGTAGGACGTCACACTTTGAATGATCCAGGAAATGTGATCTACCCTACTGTGATTTTGGTTTCTCATTGAACCATTTAAACACTACAGCCAATAGCTGTCCATCTTGTGCAATCTTTAGGAAACATTCATCTAAATCAATCACATTCCTGCACCTAACTCTAAAACCTTATTTGCAAGCCTCCAAACATATGTATAGTATTTTGAATGTATGACCCTCCCTTGAATTTTCACTATACTACCAGGATTAGTTCTTTTCAACTCCTCACAATAGTCCCATACGGTCTTGTACAGTTTAGCCACAATTCCATTAACAACTTCTGTACATTTAGCTCTTGTCCTATAAAATTGATGCTTAGAGATCTTATACATGCAATCCTCCTCCATTGTTTCTATAAAACTATTCATAAACATTTTTGGATCAGATCTAAACTTCTTTATATATTTTTTTGCCAAGTAACCAGCATGCACTCTTCTATTCTACATAACCATTGTGCATGTATGTTCATCTCTAAATCGATTAATAATAAATCATTTGCGTGCTAGTTGGTAGGCATACAACTTCCATGGACAGATATATTAACATTTGACTCTTAGTCTTGTTTCTTCATTCTTTACATATATGACATGCCTTGCATTTTAACTGAATATTGTACAACTACATCCTTCAATGTCTTTGTGTTGTCAAACTTCAGACCTGTAGGATTAAACCAAGGCTCAGCCCCATTTGGATTCAAACAATTTAGTTTTAAATGATATGAACATACAACAACTAAATGATATCTTCATTGTACTTATTTGGAATGTTGGATCTTACATGTCTGTAGTAGGATTAAACCCATGCTTATCCTTGGCTCTTGAAGAGCCACCAACTTCTTCAGTGTCACTTGGAATGCTTCTAAGATGATCTGACTCGTCATAATCTGTTGTTCTATATCCATCTACATACCCGACTTCACTTTAATGTTCTGCCTTCAGATTTCCATCACCAATATCAAAACCCTCAGACAGCCTGAAGAATGATCTACAGGCACATCTTTTTCCTGCTCATAATCTAAATCACTGAACTCCTGCATTAAACCTTCCTTAAATTCAAACTCCCTATTTCCTTCTCTAGTGTCAATATGGTTCACATTTTCATCAACAAATAGTACATCATCAGGTGGTACATCTATAGGGGGTGTATCAAATGGGATGCATTTGTACAAGCTTTATTAACAAGGGATGCATCAACAGAGATGTAATTTTGTTCAACACTAGGTGACTCATTTTGATATGAAGCATATGACTCATTGTGATCTGCAGCAAGTGTCTCAATATAGTAATGCAGGTCCACCCCTGATTCTTCACCTACAGGTTGATCAACCATTTAATCCTCAAATGTGTTTGCTTTTACGTGAACGTCACTCCTTCCAGGGTCACCAATACTATCATCACGTGTAGGTATATGATCTTCATCTGCAAGTAAATCACTCACTTCACCTACAGGAACATAAAAAGAATTTCCTACATCTATTTCCATTTCATCAGTTGCACCATTACTCTCAGCATCATCCACAACATACAAGTTATCACCTTCCAGAAAATCATCATAAACATCCACTGCATAGCATGTATTATGCTCAAACTATATGTGAACATTTACTTTCCCTTTTTCTTCCACCTCTTCCAACACCTCATCAGATGAGATCTCAGTTGAGGAAATCGAATGGAACTCGCGGAATTGATTTGAAAATGCAGGGAAAGCCCAAATTCAGGTTGTAGACAATATGATCTCGAAGATTAATAAGCCAATCAACTAAACAAAAAGGAAGTTTGAATGACCTCTTGATTACAAAACCAACGAATCTCGATTTGCGAACGCTACAAAGGATGTCAATCCTTTGATAAGTTCTAGATTTGAACGTCACAAATATAACAATATATTTGATAAGTTCGAAAAGTTCATCAAGAACCATTGGAGAGAAAATTCTCAATTCATAATGTCAAATAACTTGTCCAATACAATGAAATAATAAACTATTTATATGAAAAACCTATAAACTAATTAAAAATGGAATAAAGTCCTAAAATATGGAAAGTTACCAAATATAAGAATTCTAAGCTAAATAAAACTCTCGCGAAAATAGAAAATAGTCTTCAAAAAATAACCATATGTCGGATCATATCATCCCCTCTCTCTTCGAAAGGATTCAACCTCAAATCCGAACCCAAGTTATAGCCTCTACTCCCAATCATGTCAAGAACATAGAACGGCCCATCTCCTATGGGATGCAATTTGGACCCCCTCTAAATTCGGATCTGCCTCTTTTGTAAGAACTTCCAATAACCAACACATAGATCAAAGCGTGCTCGTCCCAATGGCTTCCTTTTGCAAGTTTGAGATGCTCCAAAGACTGAGGAACCGTGCTTCCTCCATGTCTTACCCTGCTTAGGTGATTGTAGCAATGTCACTGCAAATGAACTCATCACTCCCTTAACTTCACCTTGGTAAGTCAACCCACCGCATATACATTCCGTCCATGGCGGCTTCTTTACCTCTTCAAGGATCACAAAGTCAACCTTCGCTAACAGAGAGATTTCCAAACAATGTAGGGTTGGTTAGCTTCTTCCACAAGTTGTTGTTCAATAGGCTTGTTTTTATGAACCAAGTCTTTAAAATCTTGTAAAACAGAAGTAGCAAAACTAGGGAGGGAATTATTAATTTTCACTAAAGCCTTCTCAACTATACTCTCATTTTCATTCAAGCTCTCTTCTAACTTTTCTTTTTTCCTCTGAAAACTCACTTTATTTTCCCTCTTGTGGCTCCACTTCATTCTTGGCCACCTCTCCACTCTCATTTTCACTCTTTATTTCCTTTCTCTCATGTGGCTCTACTCTTTTTTCATCACACTTAGCCACCTCACAATCTTCTCTCTTTTTTCTCACTTGCTCCTTGGTTTGATCATTTTGAGAATTAATCATGTCGCGAATCTTTGAATAATCTAGTTTATAATCTAAACTAGTTTGTTTATTTGACATACTACTAACATGCTTCACAATAGGTATTTTACCCCTCCCCCCCCCATTAACTTCTCAACTTCACCCCACCTTCTAGGATCCTCTAGAAACCCGCTTCCACGCCTATCGCTCCTATACCCAAAATAATGATTAGGTGCACATCGTTTTCTCATAACAGCCCTTAACTTACCCCACGTTCCTATATGTCTCTCATAATTTCTCCGCTTAGATATTATAAACTGATCCCACCAAATCATAGCATAATCTACAAATTGAGTTACATCTAACTTTACTTTTCTCTCCTCAGGATCTCGACCCAAAGATTATTGAATTAATCAACCAAACAAAAATGGAGTTTGAATGACCTCTTGATTACAAAACCAACGAACCTCAATTTGCAAACACCACAAATGGTGTCTAATCCTTTGATAAGTTCTAGGTTTGAACGTCACAAATATAACAATATATTTAATAAGTTCGAAAAGTTCATCAAGAACCATTGAAGAGAGAATTCTCAATTCATAATGTTGAATAACTTGTCCAATACAATGAAATAATAAACTATTTATATGAAAAACCTAGAAGCTAATTAAAAATGGAATAAAGTCCTAAAATATGGAAAGTTACCAAAATATAAGAATTCTAGGCTAAATAAAAATCTCGCGAAAATAGAAAATAATCATCCAAAAATTACTCTATGACATATCATATCATCTCCAGTGTCAACATCAACCACTAAAATAGCATGCCCTACTTTGTCATCCTATAGCAATTCCAACACTTCAACTACGGGCACATGCCACACCTCAGTAGTCCTATTCTCACCAAGTAACCTAACTACATTCATAAACTCTACATTTTTCATCACCCAGAACGATGCCTCACTCAATCTCTTTTTTTCAATCTTATACACATACCTCATGTTCTCAAAATAGCCTAGTATCTTCATAGCATTGTCCAGAAGAAATCTATTAAACAAATCAAGGTGCACGTAGTCTAGTTAGGCTATTTTCCCAAGTTCGTAGACAAAATTTCGCATCTTTGTGAATAACACACCGCCGTAATGTAGTTTTATGGTGAAATAACTTGAATTTTTCTCTAGGCAAAAAAAAAATCATAACAAACCACCATCAACACCAAACCCTAGTTCAATGAAAGGAATGCAAAAGCAGCACGAATAATATTGCAAAATTTATGTCATTCCAAATCAATAATATGTTTAAAACAATAGAAATATGTACTACACGATCTCACTTCGCAACCTACTATGAGGAAAACATGTCTACAACTAGAAATTTTGAAAGAATTTAAAAACTTACGATATATAGGTTCGGGAAGACGGCCTCGTATATGACATGGAATAGCATCTGGAATTTCATTAGATTGTTGTCTATTTTCGATCGACATTCTAAAAGATGAATGTTCAGGTTTGTATCTTGAAAGAGAATGGAGAGGGAGTGATAGTATAACTAACCAAATGATTTTAAAGGGGAAAATAGAATTAGACGAAAATGCCCCAATTTAAATTGGTCAAAATTGGCCTTTTTTCATTTTTTAGGCAAACTAGCGGTGGAACTAACGCTTTTCATCATTTTGGATTGCATCTACGAATTTCTCAAAGTTTTGGGACTTGTGGTGGCACAAACTGAAGATTGAGGTAAAGTCGACAAAAATGCGAAGGTTTGGGACCGTGGCTACAATTTTCCCTAAAATTAATAATATATTTATCTTTTTGCTTAAATAATAATCATCCTCATAAAATTACTAATTAAGCTTATCAATCTTGTTGAGTAGCATATGTAACTTATCTTAGTTGTGTATCTAAAAAATTGGAACATACAAAAAAAGAAAAAAGTTAACTAGAAAATATGGTTTACATGTATACAATTAAAAGCCCACAAACAGTCGTGTACTCACGTCCGTGTACCAATCATGTATGCATATCTATATATAAATTCCTCTTGGTTGAGTCAAGTATATATAAGTTTCTCAACAAGGTTAATACGTTGAAACTATTGAATTATAAAAGTTTATTGCCGATGATTCAAGATACCAATCGCATGCACCTAAATATTAGAAAGTATATTTATTGAATTGCAGAAAATGAAAGTGCACTGCAAAAATTGATTGGTTCTTTTACAAAGTCTCTTTATCTTGTAGTTGATTGAACCATACAAAACTTAGATGTCAATGTTACAAGAAACACTATTCTTTCAACACACTTTCAGATCACACGTATTCAAAATTATACAATTTCTAAACTAAAAAGGAGTTGAATAGTTGAGACCAAACAAATTGATTTTCTGTCAAAGATTAATGTTTGTGACGCATAATATTTCAATCATTTAGACATTCAAGTCATGGCTTTACAACTTTTCCTATTATTTTTCCCTTATCATCAACTAAATAAACATTAAAAAACTTTTTTAAAGAAAGTAGATGAAATTGCTTATTTTGAAAAGCTTTAAAATAATGTAGGAGACACTAATGATCTTTCGCTTTGAAATCATGCATTATGTTTATCGACCATGATTGATATTGGGACAAGTAAAAGTTGAATAATGACATTTGTACATAATAAAGTTATATAATGGTTTACATACAGATGAGATATCAAAAAGATAATGAGAACGTTTTTTTTTAATTTTATTCAAGAAATTTTGATCCAATCATATCTCAAAACATCATGTGTATGTAAACAATTATGTAAATCATTATATAAATGCAGCACAATCGGTAAATGTTTTGAGTTGTAATCTTCTTATCATAGATTTAATAAAATTGTGCGTAAATAAATTTAGACACACATCACAAGATTCTTGAAGTTGAGAAATAAATTTACTAAACAATATTTATTATGGTAAACTAGACAAGTTATGACATTTTTTTTTTAAAAAAAAAATCATCTAAAGATCGGGCATCTCTATTATCTCTACCACAATGAATTATTTCAATTGAATATTAATTAATACTCCCTTTTTCCTTAATTTTGAGAATTATATCACTAGTCTCTATCCACTGCTTTTACTCTTTTCTTTGATGTGCGTGTGTTTGTGGAACTTTAATGATATAACTTTTCTTATTGTTTTTCCCCTTCTTTGTTCCTTTGAGGCTTGACCATATCGTCACGCAAAGACACTTGGACTAATTTTATTTTGAGGTACATTTCAACATAATCCACCCTACCGAAGAAGAGAAGAAAGTATTTCGTAAAGTTTGAAATTTGACATTTACATTTCATCACGCTTTACATTTTTATTTTTATTTTTTAAATGACTAAAATTGTGTCTAAATAAATTTAGACACACGTCATAGGAATCTTGAAGTTAGGAAATAAATTAACTCGACAGTATTTATTAAATTAAACTAGATAACATTTGACATATAAAAAATAAAAATAAAAATTAGAAGAAGAAAAGAAATTTAAAATCTTATCTTTTATTGTGTTTGTGTAGTGTTTAGTACATAATATTTAGCCTCTATTTGATTAAAATTTAGATTTTAATTTAAGTTAAATCATGTATTTTATGAGATTCACAATATTTTAATCATATATTTTATCAGCTTAGTCAAAATTTACTAAAAATATTATTTTAATTCCCATCAAACATAGAACATGGTCTGGTCGCGCCGCCACGCGTGTTGACTCCGTCGAAATCTTTGATTCTTCTATCAATTGCTTGTTTGTCGGGAATTGGAAAAGAGGAAGTCAGGACAGGAGGAAGGAAGAAAAAGACAGTGAGATTTGGGGAAATTGGGGCAATCCTAATTTTTATTTTTATTTTGTGTTTTGGGCTTATGATTTTTTTTTTTTTTAAAATAAAACCCCTATTGCAATGGGCAATGGCCCAATGAGAGCTGGAGGATAAATTAGTTGAAGCAATTAATTGGTCCAATTATCCAAAGGACCAAAGCATACAAACAATTTGGGGGAGAATTCGTGGAGAGTGGAGACTGGGGAGTACCGGAGACTACGGCTTTTGTCCAAACAATTTGGTTCGATTTTTGGTTAAATTCAACAAATCAATCTTAGGTTTTATTATATTTGAATTTGTTAAGTGAAATCTACATGGCTGAATTTTTAATAGAATTTGTGTTTTGTTTGGTTATTGGGTTTCTTTACATTTTACTTCAGCAAATGTGTTGTGAGCGATAATGTTCTCTTTGACTCTTTGTTTTTTAATTTTTATATCTTTATGAATACATTCTTTGTGTTGGTGTAATGGGATGAATTTCGAAGGATTTTTCCTGGGTTCAATTTTCGATTCACTGGATATATTTCTACGAATTCTCTAAGAGTTTTGCTGAATCTTTAATGGAATTTGAGCTTTTAGTGTTTGGATTGAATAATTATAATTGATAGTTATGGGTTTCCTTTTCATTTTATGTATTATTTTTTCAACAATTATGTTTCTGTTATGGTTGGAGCTCAATCACAACCCAAACACAAATTTAAGCCCAAATGGAAGATGAACTCACTGGGTACCAGCTACATAATTGATTAATATTGAAGAATTTACAGAAATGAGGAAGGATTACAGAGAGAATTACAAAAGAAAAACGAAGAGAAAAGATAAATGAGAGAAGAGGAGGATAACAGAGAGTACTCTGACACAATTTTCTTCACTCCAGTTCTGCCTCTTCTCGACTGGTTTTTAACAGTCAAAAAACGTGTTTCTCCTACTTAATAAAAGCGTAAAATAGGAGTTGACCAAAAAAACGACACTGTTTCCTTTCCTGTTGCTCCCGCCCTTTTAGTTAACTTCTTTGTGGCTGACAGACCCCCTCTTTATCTGACCCTTGTCCCCAAGGTTCGAATTGTGGATAGTTCTCTTGGACCCAAGCTGCATCCTCCCAGGTGGCATTCTCAGTTAGGGAGTGTGTTCATTGAACCAACCACTGTGTTACTGTTGCATTGTGTCTCTTAACAATTCTGGTCTGTTTCACTGCCATCGGCTGCTTAGTAACATTACCTTCTGATTTTATGTCAGGTAGGTGCATTATTGGTACATCGTGTTCACCTATTTTCTTCTTTAGAAGTGAGACATGAAAGGTAGAGTAGACTTTGGCCCCTGCAGGTAGATCCAACTGATGGGCAACCTCTCCAACTTTCTTAATAATTTGGTATGGACCATAGTACTTAGGGGCCAATTTGTTATTGTTTCTTATCTGTACTGACTCTTGTCTATATGGTTGAAGCTTCAAATACACCCAATCCCCTTCATCAAACACCCTTTCAATCTTGTGTCTATCGGCAAAAAACTTCATCTTTGCTCTAGCTTTGGCTAGATTCTCTTTGAGCTGCTAATCCATCATACGTCTTTCTTGCAAGATGTCTTCTACTGCTGCTACATTGGATTTCTGATATGGCCCCAGAGCTAAGTATAGGGGTTTAATTCCATAGAGTGCCTCAAAGGGACTCATCTGCATGGAGGTGTGAAAGGAGGTATTGTACCACCACTCAGCCAAAGACAACCATTTATACCATTGTTTGGGCTGTAGGTGAGTCATACACCTAAGATATATCTCCAATCATTGATTTAGTCTCTCTGTTTGGCCATCGGTTTGTGGATGATATGCTGAGCTCAAATGTAATTGTGTCCCCAGTAAAGTGAATAGTTCTCTCCAAAATTTGCTAGTAAAGATTTTATTTCTGTCGGACACTCTACTTTGTGGCAAACCATGCAATTTAAAAATGTTCTCCACGAATAGCTTAGCCACTGTAGCTGTTGTAAAAGGATGAGATAATACTAGAAAATGCCCATACTTAGTAAACCTGTCTACAACCACCAATACAACACTTTTACCATGTGAGGGCGGAAGTCCTTCAATGAAATCCACAGTGACATGACTCCAAGAATGTAAAGGCTCTGGAAGAGGCTGCAACAATCCCAGATAGGCCACATGTTCTCCTTTACACCTTTGACAGACATCACATTGAAGAACAACATTCTTAATTTCTTGCCTCATGCCCGGCCAAAAGAAATATTGTTTGGCCCTAAATATGCTTGCATGAATCCCTGAGTGTCCTCCATCTTGAGAAGAATGGATGTTTTGGATCAATTTTTCCCTAATGTCGTTTCCATTTCCCAAATATAATTTTCCTTTGTACTTTAGAAGCCCATTCTGGAATTGGTAATTAGGCTAGCTGTTAGGGTCAATCATCAGTGCTACAATTAATTTCTCTGCCTCTAGGTCTCCTTGGTAGCTAGTTTCCAACTCTTGAATCCATAAGGGAACAACTGAAGATATAGTTGTACAATCTGCCATTGTTTTATGCCTTCTGGACAAAGCATCAGCTACCTTATTCTCAATTCCCTTTTTATATACTATCTCATAGTTGAGCCCAAGTAACTTGGTAAGCCATTTCTGTTGTAAAGGAGTAGTGATCCTTTGTTCTAGTAGGAATTTGAGGGCTTGGTGATCAATTTTAACAATGAACCGGTGTCCCTCGAGGTAATGCCTCCACTTACTAATGGTAGTCACTAAAGCCAGCAACTCTTTTTCATAAATTGAGAGTCCCATGTTTCTCACACCAATGGCCTTACTGATATAGGCTAAAGGCCTCCGTTGTTGCATCAAAACAGCCTCAATTCCTCCATTACTTGCATCAGTTTCAATGACAAATGGCTGGGAAAAATCTGGAAGGGCAACAACTAGTGTAGAACACATAGCTTCCTTAAGCATTTCAAAAGCCTCTTCTGCAGAAGAATTTCACACAAAGTTGTCTTTCTTTAGTAGGTTTGTGAGAGGCTTTGCAATGGCCCCATAGCCATTCACAAATTTTCTATAATATCTAGTTAAGCCAAGGAACCCTCTCAATTGCTTAAGGTTCACTGGTTTAGGCCACTTGGCCATGGCTTCAACCTTCTTAGGGTCAGCAGCAATCCCATCTTTATTGATAATATGTCCCAGGTACTCAACTTGAGTCTGTCCAAATGAACACTTTGACCTTTTAGCAAACAACTGGTGTTGTCTTAGTAAGCTCAATACTATGCTCAGGTGCTCACAATGCGATTGTAGGTCAGGACTATATATTAGAATGTCATCAAAAAAAACAAGCACAAATTTCCTTAGTTGCTTTTTGAAGACCTCATTCATCAGACTTTGGAATGTTGCAGGGGCATTAGTAAGATCAAAGGGCATGACCTTGAATTCGTAGAGCCCTTGGTGAGTCTTAAAAGCTGTCTTATAAATGTCCTCCTGAGTCACCCTGATTTGATGATAGCCTGCTCTTAAGTCTACTTTTGAAAAATACTTAGACCCATTTAATTCATCTATTAATTCATCAATGAGAGGCATAGGATACTTATCCTTAACTGTGAGGTTGTTAAGTTGTCTGTAGTCCACACAAAATCTCCAAGTGTCATCCTTCTTTTTAACAAGCAATACATGTGAAGCAAAGGGGCTATTACTTGGCTGTATAATTCCACTGTCAAGCATCTCTTGAACCATCTTTTCTATTTCAGTCTTTTGGATGAAAGGGCATCTATATGGCTTAATTTTGAACGGTTGTGCTCCTCCTTGTAATGGAATTCGGTGATCATGGGCCCTAGCAGAGGGTAGCCCTTTTTGTTCTCAAAATACTCCTTCAAAATGCTCCAGAACTTCCAAAACTTCCCTAAATATAACTTCTGTCCCTTCTTCAGTGATTGCATAGAGGTGTGCCATCAACCCATACTGTTGCTTATCAAACAATTACCTAAGTTCTTTCCCTTGGAACATTACCAGTTCATTTATTTCTTGGTTGTCACTCAGCGCCACCGTCTTACCTTCATGTTGGAAGATCATCCGTCTAGTATTGAAATTAAATACAATTGGACCAAATTGACTTAGCCAGTCGACTCCTAGCACCATATCACTCCCTCCTAATTTGAGGGTTCTCATTTTGAACTGAAATTTCAGATCCCACATCCTCCATATGAGAGGGTTACAGATTGCCCTGCTCTCCAGTTGCTCACCCCCTGCTACTGATACTTTCAAGGTTTTAGAGGAGTCAGATAGGAAATGTAACTCCTTGGCTAGCTTTTCATCAATGAAACTATGGGTACTTCCACTGTCTATGAGGATAGACACCTTCATCTTCTTCAAAAATCCTGGGATTCTTAATGTTTTATGTTTCTTACTTCCAGCCAAGGCATGTATAGAAATTTCCATGATCTCTTCCATAGCATCAACAACCTCTCCTCCTTTTTTTTCTTCTTCTTCTGTCTCCACTTCTTCCCTTTCTTCCTCATTTAATAAGATATATTGCAACATCTTATTCTTACAAACATGGCCAAATGTATATTTCTCATCACACTTATAGCAAAGACTCAAGGCTTTTTTGGTTTGGTAGTCTTTAGGAGTGATTGTTTGAAAACTGGTAGGTAGTTTGGGTGAGGGTGGGGAGATAATTTCTTAGGCTTTTTGAGCTTGGTGTGTCCAGGTTTTAGAACTGGTGGGGTATGGTTGAGGTTTTTGGGCTCTTGCCATAGCTATGATGGTTGCTTCTTGTAAGGATGCAATCTCAAAAGCTTTGGCAAGGGTCTTTGGTCTCAACATTTTGACCATGGATTTTATTTCTGATTTTAGGCCACTGGTGAAAATGGACACATAGTAAGATTCAGGCAATTGGGGTAGGGATAGCATAACTTGGGATTTGAGGTCTTCAAATTTTTCTTGATACTCAGAAATTGATCCAAACTATTTGATCTTACTGAAAATTTCGATCACCTCTTCCCCAGTAGTTTTAGAGAACCTCTTGCTCAATTCTTCTGAGAATAAAGTCCAATTAGCATAGGGATGGCTTGCAATGAAGCCATGGAACCTAATGTCTGCTTTCCCTTTTAAATACATTTTTGTTATTCCTACCTTCAACTCCTCTGGAACCTGATAAATCTGGAAGTATTTCCTTGATTTCCTTACCCACTCTCTAGGCCCCTCTCCACTGAAATATGGGAAATCTATTTTTGGAAGTTTGGTGTTTGACCTAGCATCTCCCATCCCTTTCATATTTCTAGAACTATGGTCACTCCCTTGAGTGAGTATCCCACTGCTGGTTGGAGATGGAGTCATAGAGCTCTCAGCTTGGTTATCCTTGTTACCCACTGTTTGCCCATTCATTTGTGCCAACATGGACACAATAGACTCATACTTATTGTTCATATCCACCATCAATTGCTCCATCCTTTCTTGTTTAGTACAACCCACCTTCAAAGTCTGGTCTGAAGTCTTAACTGCCACACCCAAATCATTCTTAGCCCTCATTACTGCTTTGATACCAAATGTTATGGTTGGAGCTCAATCACAACCCAAACACAAATTTAGCAGCCCAAATGGAAGATGAACTCACTGGGATTAAGCCCCCAGCTAAATAATTGATTAATATTGAAGAATTTACAGAAATAAGGAAGGATTACAAAAGAAAAATGAAGAGAAAAGATAAATGAGAAGAGGAGGATAACAGAGAATACTCTGACACAATTTTCTTCATTCCAATTCTGCCTCTTCTCGACTGGTTTTTAACAGCCAAAAAACGTGTTTCTCCTAATGCAACTTAATAAAAGCGTAAAATAGGAGTTGACCAAAAAAAGACACTGCTTTCTTTCCTGTTGCTCCCGCCCTTTTAGTTAACTTCTTTGTTGCTGACAGTTTCTCGGTGTGATAATGTTCTCTTTGTTTATGTACTTCCCATATCTTTATGATTGCATTCTTTTGTTGCATTTGGATGAATATTGGAGGATCTTTTGTGGCTCTTGTTCTTCAGATGATGATCAATTCTGTGTTTCCCTGGATTTAAATCTGTGTATTCTTTGTGAGTTCATTTTCCAATGTAATTTGTGCTTTTTGTGCAGTTTGTGGTTCCTTTTTATTTTATGAATGGTTATTCTAGAAATTATGTTCCTAGAGTGACAATGTTCTCTTCGCTCCTATAATTCCGTTATCTTTATGATAATCTTGTTGCATTTGGATAAATTTTGAAGGATCTTTATTGGATTTTGCTATTTGGAGCGACGATCAACTTTGGCTTCATTGGATTTCTTTATATTTTTTGTGAGTTGATCTTCAATTTAATCTATGCTTTTATGGTATGTGCGGGTTCCTTTTGTTCAAGAGGAGGAACTTGTTTCCACACTTAAATGGGGAAGGAAGAATGTCTTGCTGTATATATAGATTCTAGTCAAGTAGTGGTCTCGTAACAATCATTATTACATTATATAAAATGACTTGCTGACTTTTATTCATATAGTGTAAAACTTGGCGTAATGAATAGTGTTATATCAAATTTGGTGTAATACTATTTATTGACACCAAATTTGAAGTTTAGCACCCTTTTTTTTTTTTCATTTTGCGCTCTCTTTTCCTTTACCTCCTTTACAAACAATTTTTGTTCCATCTATATCTTTTTCTTCTTCTTCTTTTTTATCTTTTAGAATTAATTTTTGCTTCGTATATATTTTGAGCCCCGTTTTCTTTTAAGAATGTATTTTGGAATAATAGATTGATAGAGAAAATGTGGTTAAAAAATAAATAAAAGTTTTAGATTTGCTTGCAATATTATTTTATTAAAGAATGTGTGGTCGACATGTAAAGAGAGAAAACTATATTTGAAAATAATGTGGATCAAACAAATGCTTAATGTTTTTCATTTATTATTTATGCAATATTTTAATTCATGAAATATAATTTTAAATTTAAAGATTTTAGTAATATTATAATTTGTAATTAAATCATTTAAAATGAAATTTAGTATAAAATTTGGTGAAACCATTGGAGAAGTTAAACCAAATTGCATCAAATTTGATATAGATCATTGGATATTGTCTAAGTTTGAGAACCAGAATGTACTCCTTTATCTTTAATTTTAGAAAAAATAAAATTTTAGTAGGTTAATTACTCATCTAAATTAGCCCACGTTTCGTACTCTTGATTAGGCTGAATAAGGAATTTAATATAAAATTTTAATGGATAGTAGTAAGTAGATTATTGTGGTGAATTAAGGTAAATAATGCATTTTGATCTTTTTATTCAAAAGAATATCATTTACTATTTCTTTCTTATTCGACCTAAATCTATCTCCAAACACCATATTATATTTAGGGAAGAATTCACAAACCATGTATTAAGTATGCAGAGTTCAAAAATCAAGTTTTAAGTTTAGTTAATGCAAAAATTAGGTTTCTATCTAATTAATTAAAAATATTTATTAATTAAATAAATTAAGGTCACAATTATACAAATAATATTCACATGTACATAATTATAGGTCACAATTTAACTATTAGTCACATATTGTCAAATTAATTGATCACAAATCAAAAATTTTATAGGTCACAGATTATGTCGAGATCACAAATCAAAAAATTTATAGGTCACAGTTTATCTCATTAATCACAAATCAAAAAAATTATAGATTACATTTTATTTATCGATCACAATTTTCACATTTATTAGTCACAGATTATTATTTTTAGTCACAAATTAATTTTTTAGTCACAAATTATCGTCATTTATGGTCACAGCCCGATCCTGATCCCAATTCACCACCGTACTTGGTCACAAATCATAGTCCCGCAACCGTTGCCTACACGACACCACCACTACCACCAGCAAATATCTCGACCCCACATCGTCCCACCCACCACCATCGCCACCAACATTACCACAACTGCACCCACCACCGCACCCACAGCACATACACCCACCAACACTCCAAAAACCAGAAAATTCACAGCACACACACCCAAGACTAGGGCTATAAGCAAAAACCGCCAAACCGGAAAATCAAACCGAAACCGCATTTTGGAAACCGTCGGTTTGGTGCCACGTGGACCCGTCAACGAAATGGTTTTGAACTAAACCAAACCGGTCAAAAACGGTTTGGTTTAGGTTTGAGAAATTTTATGGCGGTTTAAAACCAAATCGGACCGGTGAAAAAATATATAAAAATTAAAAAATTAAAAAAAATGAAATTTTCTAATTGTAACTTATAAGACTTTTGTGTTGGACTTTTTATTTATTTTTAAATGAGGTTCATATATTCCATAGACTTTTAAACTAAAAGTCTGAAACGATTCATCAAGCAATCCCATGTTATATTCCATATAAATTACTATCATCAACTTCTATAAACTGCATAGTACTCCAATGATTAAATAAACTTCAATCAAAATCAAAATCAAAATCAAAATCCTATATTGAATTGGATATCCTTTTAAAAATTATTGCAACTTCTGGTTCTGTCGATTATAATTTGTAGAAATCTAAATGAAAAGTTTTGATCGGATCAACAACTATGTAATCAAAGTGAAAACAAAATAAAAATTTCGGATCTTAGAAATGAAATTATATATTGTAAATAAATTTATTTAGGTATAGATTTACCCAATATTCTAATTTGGTTTGAGAATCAATTAATCAAATAATTATAAGAAGAGAGAAGAAAAGAATCAAAGAGAAAAAGGAAAGTGCTAAGGTCTAAAATGAAAAAGGAATCTTATTATTTTTTTTTATAAAAGTGATTGGAGATTGAATCATATATTTTACCAAAAAAAAAAAATATATCATATGAGAATCATCCGGTTCCCAGTAGTTCCCATACTAGAATCGAGAACTGGACCGAAACTGGTTGGTTCTTAATAATTTGTCCCAAAATTAAATTATTTTTCTAAATGGTTCCAGTCCGATTCCACCGGTTCTTGAAAAATTGTCCACTCCTAAATAAATGACATAAAAGTAGATAGACAAAAAAATATACGGTGAAATCGGTGGTTTAAAATCGGACGACGGGCAAAAAAATATATATACGACGAAACCGGCGGTTTAAAACCGGACCAAACCGTTAGGTTTAGGTTTGAGTTTTTTTCAAACCGTTCAAAATGGTTTGGTTTAGGTTTGAGTTTTTCTCAAACCGGTGTAAACGGTTTGGTTTGAAAATTTGTCAAAAACCGGTAAAATCGGACCACTTACACCCCTACCCAAGACCACACACACCATCGCCACCACCAAAAGCGCAGAGAAATCTCACCGACTGTTTCGCGTGGTCTCGCTTTTCAGATCCACCCCTACAAAAATCGTCACCTCAAAAACACCTTAATTCATTTTTAATCCATTCAAACCATAAGAACATCGCCACAAAAACATTGCACATCACACCAGTGCCCCCCCCCCCATCACGCAACGATCGCGAACTCAAACCAGATACGCCCCTGCCAGCCACCACGACCACACACCATCACCACCATCAAAACAAAGATAAATCTCGTGTTGGAAATAATACCTTTTTGAGTAGGAGAATAAACAAACCGAATTAGCAACAAGGATTCAAGAACAAGAACTTCGATGCAAAGGCTCAACCGCGTGATCGCTGTCCTCAAACAATATTTGCCCCTTCTCCGGTAAATTCGAGATGTTTAAAGGTTTTCCGGCAAATGCTTTGAAGGATTGATAAAGCCTTGTAGTAGAAATATAAAGCACAAAATATTTCTACCAACAAAACTTGAGAAACACAATAAAATGTAAGAATATGAGTAAGAAATTAGTTTGATCTTGTATATGGAGATTGTAATGATTTCAAAGTGTTTTTTCATTGAACAAGACCCCTCTATATATATGCCTAGATCATATTCACGAAATAGTGACAAAAACCAAGTGAAAAGCCTCCAAAAATGAATTCCCAACGGCAAAAAATCGTCCAACGGTCACAGATTTCGGTCGACCGATTGGTCCACCGAACTTTTTCAGTCTACCGAATGGTCAACCGAACCTCCATTTCGGTCGACCGAATGGTCAACCGAAAACTCCTGCAGCTTCTTGGTTGAAATCCTGCAGAGTTTCGGTCGACCGAAGTTCAGTTCGGTCGACCGAAGTTGTTAGCTATTTTTCACTTCTTCCTTTGTTGGTTTTGAACAACCAATTTCTCAACAATCCCCCACTTGTTAAAAATTAACAAGTCTCATATTCAACATGAACGATACTCATGCCTAAGGATTAGATATCTTTCGATTTGAATCTAACCGTAGTGTAATTCTAACAAAGTAAAGTCGGAATCAAAGGTAGCTCGAAGCTTTGAACCAATTATTCCATTTGACAATACCGGTAAGAACACACACACGAGTACCACGTGTTCTCAAGTTCCTCAAACTCGCTTAGCGCTTTTATGGCCTTGCGCTCATCCTTTTCGACAAACTTTTAAGAGAGTAACTCTAGCTCTCTATTGAGGCGGCACCACCTCGAAATTCGTCTAGGTGAAGTTCTTTCAGCATCTTTGTTACTTTTAGAGATGCTTGTGCTCTTAGCACTAAACTTCATTAAGAGCTTGAAGCTCAACCCTCACTTCAGTAACAACCAGCATTATATAACTAGGATAGGGTTATCGCGGATTTGAATAATGCTGAAGCTATCCACATATCAAATGACTTGTTGTTACCCTTTGAACCCGTGGATTACCTTTTGAGTAATGACAGGTAGGGTTGCTGTCATTGGTGAATCTTTCTATTTTAAGAGTTTCAACCCCATCCTACTCCATGTAGATGTTACTAAATCTCGATTTAGAGGTTTAGTTAGAGGATCCGCTAAATTCTCGATAGACTTAACATAATTTAGGAAAATTATTCCATCTTTGATTAATTTCCTTATGTAGTCATGTCTAAGACTCATATGTCTAGACTTTCCGTTGTATACCTCATTGTATGCTTTTGCTAATGTGGCTTGGCTATCACACAAGATAGATATTGAAGATGTATTCTTCGGTCCCAAAGGTATCTCATAAAAGAGATCCTTAAGCCACTCAGCTTCTTTCCCGGTATCCGATAATGCTACGAATTCGGATTCCATGGTCGAGTGCGTTATACATGTTTGTTTCTTTGATTTCCAAGAAACAGCTCCTCCTCCAAGAGTGAACACCCAACCGAAAGTGGATTTATTCTCACCCGTGCTAGATATCCAACTAGCATCGGTAAATCCTTCCAATACAGCCGGGAACTTAGTATATTGTAAACCTAAGTTCTTGGTTTTCTTTAAATATCCAAGAACCCTTCCAATTGCCTTCCAATGGTCATTGCTTGGATTGCTAGTAAACCTACTAAGTTTACTAATTGCATATGCTATGTCTGGTCTTGTGCATTGAACTGCATACATAAGACTCCCAATGACACTTGCATATTCTAATTGAGCAATTGCCCTTTCATCATTCTTTACAAGTTTTGAACTTGGATCAATTGGGGTACTTGCTTCCTTTATGTTCAAGTGTTTGAACTTATTTATCACATTCTCAACATAATGTGATTGACTTAAATGGTAACCTCCACTAGTCTTTGTGACTTTGATACCCAAAATGGTATCCACTTGTCCAAGATCCTTCATCTTAAATGTGGAAGATAGAAACCTCTTTGTTTCTTTTATTCCATCCATGTTATCACTCATAATCAACATGTCATCAACATATAAACATATAAATATCACATAATCATCACATACTTTTGAATATAAACATTTATCTACACTGTTATGTTTAAAACCGAACGAAATTATAGTTAAGTCAAATTTCTCATGCCACTTTTTAGGTGCCTGTTTTAAACCGTATAACGGTTTTACTGACTTGCACACTTTATGTTCATTTCCGGGTAGAGCAAAACCTTCAGGTTGCTCCATATAAACCTCCTCATTGAGATCCCCATTTAAGAATGCCGTCTTGACATCCATTTGATGAACATGCAAGTCATGTATCGAAGCTAGTGCGAATAATATCCTTATCGATGTTATTCTAGCTACCAGTGCATATGTATCAAAATAATATATTCCTTCTCTTTGTCGATATCCTTTAGCTACTAATCTAGCTTTAAAAGTGTTTAGAGAACCATCAACATTATATTTTCTCCGAATACCCATTTACATCCAATAGGTTTGGATCCGGGTGGTAAATCGACAAGTTCCCAAGTATTATTTGACATTATTGAATCCATTTCATCTTTGATTGCATCTTTCCAAAACATGCTATCACGAGAAGTCATAGCTTCTCTATAAGTTTTAGGATCAGTTTCCACATGTAGAACAAATGGAGTTGTTATTACTACATTCAATTCATTTCCTTCTACTAAGTAAAAAGAAATTCGTTGAGAATCAATTTCATCCGGTCCTAAAGACTTCTCAATTTGAGTTCTTTTGCTTCTTCGTGGCTCACTTGACTCATCAACACCTTTAGAAGATGTTTCATCTTGTGTTCCACTTGAGCTAGGGATATCTAAGAGATTTTCCCTCAATTCATTATCCGAAGATAACGAATCCTCAAAGAACTCTACGTCACTTGATTCAATAATCACATTAGTCTCCAAGTTTAATAATCTATATGATTTGCTATTGCTAGCATATCCAACAAAGGCACATTTAATGCCTCTTGGACCCAACTTGGTCCTATTAGGATTTGTTCTTACAATAAGCAAGACACCCCCACACTTTGAAGTATCCAATGTTAGGTTTTCTTCCTTTCCAAGATTCACAAGGAGAAACCTTAGTTTGTTTAGAAGGAATTCTATTTAATATCCTACATGCACTTAACAAGGCCTCACCCCACAAATTAAATGGCAACTTAGCATAGGTAAGCATGGCATTTATCATTTCAACTAAAGTTCTATTTTTTCTTTCAGCCAAACCATTTTGTTCCGGTGTTCTAGGTGCCGAACATTGGTGAATTATGCCATGTTGTTCACAAAATATGTTGAAATCACTAGAAAAATATTCTCCACCTCTATCACTTCTTAAGGTTTTTATTTTCTTATTTAAGTGATTTTCAACCTTATTTTTATATATTTTAAACATATCAAATGCTTCACTTTTATGTTTCATTAAGTAAACATATGTGTATCTAGTACAATCATCAATAAAGGTAATAAAGTACATATTTCCACCTCTAGTTAACATGCCATTTAATTCACAAATATCCGTATGAATTAATTCTAAGATACTAGATGTTCTTTTTACACTTTGATAAGGCTTTTTAATCATTTTTGCTTCTACACAAGTTTTGCATTTAAAAACATCATTTTCATCATATAAAATTAAGTCACATTTCATCATACGTTTCATAGTACTTTTTCCAATATATCCTAATCTAGCATGCCATAATGAAAATAAATCAACAACATAAGCAAAGTTATTTTTATTTTCATTCAATTTGTCAACGGTACATAATTTGACCATTCCTTCACTAGAATAGCCTTTTTCCAACAAATTTCCCATTTAGGGATAATACAAGGTTTCCGGATTCAAATACACTTTTGATACCCGGTTTTCCTAAGAGATTTCCACTAATCAAGTTTCTAGTCATGTCGGGAACATGTAGTACATTGGTCAAGGTAATGGTCTTGCCGGAAGTGAAGATGATATCCACACTTCCCTTTCCAATCACTTTAGATCGAACCTCATTACCCATTTGAATCTCTTGGTCTCCATCAACTTCATGATAAGTCTTGAAAGAAGATTTATCATATGATACATGTATTGTAGCACAAGTATCATACCACCATCCGGGAACTTTTCCCTTGATTGCATTGATTTCACAAATGGTGGCCACAATTCTATCTTCTTTGATGGAGTTCACTTTGCCCTCGAAGTTGTTTTGTTTTCGGTGTCTACAATCTTTTGCATAGTGACCAGATTTGCCACACACAAAACAACCTCATTTTGTCTTCTTCTTGAACTTGTTGAAGTTCGTTGAAGGCTTTCTCTTGTTGGATTTTGTTGGCAGTTCTATTTTCTCTATTGCATTTGCTTTGGAAGTGCCTTCATAAGAGGTTTCACTCTTATCACGCATTCTTGACTCTTCCTCAATGCGCAAATGTTTTTGCAATTGTTCCAAGGAGTGATCCTCGAAACTATGCATAATTTTCTTCCGATATCCTTTCCAAGTACCGAGGAGTTTTGCAATAATTGCCCCCACTTGAAAGGTCTCCGGGATTTCAATCTTCACCGCCTTCAATTTGTTGACTAATACTTGCAATTCATGAATTTGGGGAAGCAAGGGGATGTTTTCAAGAAATTTAAAATCGAAGTACTTAGAAATTAAAAATTTCTTGGTACCTTCTTCTTCTGCTTTGTATTTACTTTCCAATGCATCCCATATTTCTTTTGGTGATGTTGTGTTGGTGTATAGATCATACAATCGATCCGACAAAGAGTTGAGAATATGACCACGGCATATTAATTCGTCCTCTTCACGCTTCTTTCTATTCACCCTTGATTCATCGGTGTCTTTGTCGGATGGTTCGGGTAGATCTTCCAAGTTTGGATCAAGTACATAAAAAATCTTTAACGCCGTAAGAAGAAATTTCAACTTATCTTGCCATCTTGTGAAGTTCGTGCCATCGAAGCGATCCAAACGAACCAAGTCTTGATTCATCAACTTTATGGTAGCCATTGTTGTTTCACTCTCCATTGCAGGATTATTGTTTGAGAGATTGTTGGAAATAATACCTTTTTGAGTAGGAGAATAAACAAACCGAAATAGCAACAAGGATTCAAGAACAAGAATTTCGATGCAAAGGCTCAACCGCGTAATTGCTGTCCTCAAACAATATTTGCCCCTTCTCCGGTAAATTCGAGATGCTTAAAGGTTTTCCGTCAAATGGTTTGAAGGATTGATAAAGCCTTTTAGTAGAAATATAAAGCACAAAGTATTTCTACCAACAAAACTTGAGAAACACAATAAAATGTAAGAATACGAGTAAGAAATTAGTTTGATCTTGTATATGGAGATTGTAATGATTTCAAAGTGTTTATTCATTGAACAAGACCCCTCTATATATAGGCCTAGTTCATATTCACGAAATGGTGCCAAAAATCAAGTGAAAAGCCTCCAAAAATGAATTCCCAACGGCAAAAAACCGTCCAACAGTCACAGATTTCGGTCGACCGATTGGTCAACCGAACTTTTTCGGTCGACCGAATGGTCAACCGAAAACTCCTGCAGCTTCTTGGTTGAAATCCTGCAGAGTTTCGGTCGACCGAAGTTCAGTTCGGTCGACCGAAGTTGTTAGCTATTTTTTGTTGGTTTTGAACAACCAATTTCTCAACATCTCGCCGGCAGCCTTGCCCGGCACGAATTTGCAGTGAAGAGAATGGGTTGTCGGCGCTGATAGAGCATGGAGAGAGAGAGAGAGAGAGAGAGAGAGAGAGAGAGAGAGAAGAGAATGGGTCGTTGGTGCTCAGATTTCGCAGCAGCCGCGGCGACGCTTGGTGGATTGTTGTTGTGGGCGGTGGATTGTTATTGTTATTACTGGGAAACGTTGGTTTATTTCTTACCACACATATGTCATGGGAAGAAGGGAAAATATCTGGGGAAAATAATGTTGTGAGTATAAGCCAGAAAGATAGCTTGAAAATGAGATTTGCAAACAAGAAAATCCTTTCAAATTTCCAGTTTTTCATGTCGGGCCGAGACAGTGTCTTGGGAAAGATATGGCTGTTAGTGATAACGATAAGATCATTCAAATATTCAAGATAACTCAAAAGGCAAGCCAATGAACTGCATTTCCGAGTTTATCTCCAATGGCTCTATCCTATATTTGAATATTTGTAATCTATGTTTAGATGTTTATCTCTTGTAAAAATCTTTGATTTTCTGAGATTTTGATGAAATTATTCTGCTATAAATATATGCATATATTGTATCTGGTAAGCTTTTCCAGAACAATTTTGGTTTCTTTCATGGTATCAGAGCTTTTCAATAGCTAACGCTACAATCGATCTTATGGCTGCAAATACCTCTACCGCTGCATTTCATTTTCCCGCTCAAGTTATCTCCATCAAACTTGATGGAACTAACTTCCTTGCCTGGAGTGCTCAATTGGTTCCTCTTTTTCGGAGCTATGGTCTCATGGGAATCGTTGATGGTTCCGAACCATGTCCTCCTCAATTTTCCAGCGATGAACAAAGGGCCGAAGGTATTCTGAACTCTGCTTATGTGGTTTGGCAGTATAAGGACCAAACGGTGCTTGGCTAGATTATTTTTTCCTTGTCTCCGGCGGTGGTTTCCACTATTTATGGCCTTGAGACTTCTCGTCTTGCTTGGCAAGCTCTTGGCGCACATTTTGCAGCGTCCCCAACCTCTCGTATTTCTCTTATCAAGAGAAAGTTACAATCTTTACAGCAAGGTTCTATGTCTTGCCAAAATTTCTTGGATGAAGTTAAGTCTCTTGCTGATAAATTAGCTATTGTTGGGAAACCCATTGATGATTCAGATTTAATTCCATCTGTTCTCAATGGTCTCAACTCTTCCTGTCATTCATTTGTCACAACGTATATGCTTCTTGCTAAGGAGAAATCTATGCCATTTTCGGATTTTCATGCAGAGTTGCTGAATTTTGATCTAATGCAACAATTTCATAATCAATCTCTTCAGCCCAAAGCAGGCTCATTTGCTCTCTACTCCCACAAACCTGGGTCTAAGCCAGGATCTCGCAACAACAACAACAACAACAAGTCTCGCTTCACAGGAGCATCTAAAGGCTCAGGGACCAACTCTTCTCCATTTCGGCATCCCCTACCTCACTTGTAGTACTCTTCTTCGGCTCCACCTACTTCTTCCGAGTCCTGCTCTCGATCTCTGTGTCAAATATGCAAACGAGAGGGACATCAGGCACTAGATTACTTTAATCGCATGAATTATTCGTTTCAGGGATGTTACCCTCCAACCGAATTAGCTGCTATGGTTGCTGAGGCCAATACCACCTACCTTAATCAGCATCGATTGTACGCTAATAGTGGTGCGAATATTCATGTTACTTCTGATGCAGCTAATTTGGCAACTTCTCAGCCTTATGACGGCATAGATACCGTGGGCGTAGGTAATGGGACAGGTTTGATAATCTCACGTGCTGGCAATGCTACTATTAAAACTTCTTCCTCTACTCTTGCCTTAAATGACGTTGTTTATTGCCCTCAAGCCTCCGCCCATCTTCTTTCCATTAATAAATTTTGTAAGGACAATAATGTGTTATTTGAACTTACTGGTTCCGATTTTTCTGTGAAGGACCTCAAGACAAGGGACACGCTCATGAAGGGGCCCAGTGATAGAGGATTGTACCCGATCAACCTACAACAGCTATCATCATCTAAACTTCAAGCTTTCTCCATGACTGTTGGGGTCAAGGCCTCTACCGCTACTTGGCATTGTCGTTTGGGACCTCCTTCGTCGTCTACTTTGCATACTGTTCTTCATAATTATTCTCTACCTGTTAGTGATTCTTTCAATAAAAAGTCTGTGTGTGTGTCGTGTCAACTAGGTAAGTCTAAGCAGTTGCCATTTTCTGATTCCTCACGAGAGTCAACTGCTCCTCTAGAGTTAATTCATTCCGATGTATGGTCCACTTCCACTCCATCTTTGAGTGGTTGTCTCTACTATGTTATTTATTGATGACTTTACTCGTTTTTGTTGGCTATATCTCATTTCTAATAAATCTAATGTTTTTGCTACGTTTGTAAAATTCAAAATTTTAGTAGAACAGCAATTTAATTATCCCATTAAGCAATTACAAAGTGACAATGGGGGCGAATACTGTTCTACCATTTTTAAACAATTTCTAAATAATAATGGAATTTTTCATCGGCTCTCTTATCCACATACCTCTCAACAAAACGGTCTTGCGGAGAGGAAACATCGTCATATAGTCGAAATGGGACTCACTCTACGTGCGCAATCTGGATTACCTAAGAAATTTTGGGTCCATGCTTTTTTAACTTCCATTTTTATCATTAATTGGTTGCTCACTAAAGTTCTCAATTTTTCTTCACCCTTTGAATGTCTATTTCATCTTCCTCCAGATTTTAGCTATTTTCGTTCCTTTGGGTGTCAATGCTTTCCGTGTCTTCGCCCTTACATGCCTAATAAACTCTCTTACCGTAGCACACCATGCATTTTCAAATCAGAAGGGATTTCGGTGCTATGACCCTTCCTCCAGGCATGTGTATATTTCCAGAAATGTGATCTTTGATGAGGCTGTGTTCTCTGCTCATGTACAATCTCCTATCATTGACTCTGGCAGCAGTGTTCCCTCGACAGGTAATTTTCCACCCTTACTTCATTCTCCTCATTCACACATGTTTCCCTCATCTTCTTCTATCTCTCCAATTTCACCGCCTTACACTACTCCTATATTTCCCACTGACCATGACTTTTGTACTCCACCCGATACTCCACCAGACATCACCTCTCCTATTACCTCTTCTCCTAGCAACAGTCTTGAGCCTCCACCTACTGCCCGTACCGGTTCAACCATTCCCTATCATGTTGTCACTAGATCACAAACTGGTCATCTTAGGCCTCGCACATTCCCTGACTGTCATCTCTATTACTCGACACGTCACCCCCTTCTAGCTTTGCATGCAAGTGTGAGTATTTTCGAGCCCCGTTCCTATGCTCAGGCTGCTGCTATTGAATGGCATTCCGCTATGGAATCTGAATTCCAAGCTTTGTTGAAGAATCAAACCTGGACTTTATGTCCTCGTCCACCCGGCAAAAATGTTGTTCCGAGTAAGTGGGTTTTTAAATCCAAACGCGGACCAGATGGGAGTATTGAAGACTCAAAGCACGACTAGTTGCAGTTGGTTATCTCCAGCATAGTGGTATTGATTTCTTTGACAGGTTCAGCCCAGTTATTAAACCTTCCACAGTTCGCATGGTACTCTCTCTTGTTGTCTCCTTTAATTGGGATATTCGGCAACTAGATGTGTCTAATGCTTTCCTTCATGGAATTTTGGATGAGGAAGTTTATATGGCTCAGCCTAAAGGTTTTGAAGATCCTACCAATCCACAGTTTGTGTGTAAGTTGCATAAATCTATTTACAGTTTAAAACAAGCACCTCGGGCTTGGTTTAATCGCTTATCCACTGCCCTTTTATCTTTCGGATTTGTAAGCTCTCAGGTAGATCCCTCTTTGTTCACCTATCACCATGATTCCACACATGCGTTCCTGCTAGTTTACGTGGACGACATCTCGTGACATCTAATGTTCGGTCATTTATTGATGAGTTGATCTCTAATCTTCAGCTGGGCTTTGCTATGAAGGACCTTGGTCAGTTATCATACTTCCTGGGTATTGAAGCTACCCGTGATTCTTTCGGTTTACATCTTCGGCAAACAAGATATATTATTGATATCTTGGATCGTGTCAATCTCATTGGCATACATCCTTATCGTGCCCCATGTATTTCGGGTACTATGCTATCCAAATTTGATGGAGACCCCCTGCTTGATCCTTCAGAATATCGTCACAGTCGGTGCCTTACAATATGTAACTCTAACTCGCCCAGATATCGCTTACTCTGTGAATCAACTTTGCCAACATATGCAAGCACCAACTACAGCTCATTGGACAGCAGCCAAGCGTGTCCTCCGTTACCTGAAAAATACTCTGGACTTTGGCCTCTTTTACAGACCTGGTTCTTTCTCCATTAACGCATATTGTGACTCGGATTGGGCCGGTGATCCCGATGATAGACGTCAACGTGTGGCTATGGCGTTTTTGTTGGTCCCAATCTTATTTCGTGGTCAGCAAAGAAACAATCAGTGGTTTCTAAATCAAGCACCGAAGCCGAATATAGATGTCTGGCTCTAGTTACAGCTGAAGTGTATTGGCTGCGTATGCTGTTATGTGAATTGCAAATTTCTCTTGATTCACCTCCTGTTGTCTGGTGCGATAACATTAGTGCCCTTGCACTTGCCTCCAATCCTATTTTTCATGCACGTTCTAAGCATATCGAGGTGGACTACCATTTTGTGCGTGAGAAAGTCGCACACCGAGACATCATTTTGGAACACATTTCGACTTCTATTCAGCCTGCAAATATTTTCACTAAAGGGCATACAGCTGATAGATTTTGTTCCCTTCCTGACAAACTGGCTATCTACAATCTTCCCGCCAATTTGCGGGGGAATGTTAGTGATAACGATGAAGATCATTCAAATATTCAAGATAACTCAAAGCCAAGTCAATGAACTACATTTCCGAGTTTATCTCCAGTGGCTCTGTCCTATATTTGAATATTTGTAATCTATGTTTAGATGTTTATCTCTTGTAACAATCTTTGATTTTCTGAGATTTTGATGAAATTATTCTGCTATAAATATATGCATATACTATGTATCTGGTAAGCTTTTCCAGAACAATTTTGGTTTCTTTCAATGGCCTATATATTTAGATGAAATCCATTACTGCTTCTGTTTTGGGAAGGTTTGGAATGGGTGAGTTATTGGAGAAGGTTAAGTGTCCTGAGCATATGTTATCGTTGACTCTAAGGATGAAGGGTGGATTACCAGTAAAAGTGAAAGAAGAGAGATCAATGTAAACGCTAAGCATGTTCGGTTCGGCATGCAGTACTTGATAGAACTCTGTAAACATTACAAATGCGTTGCATAGGCAGTAATGGACCGTATAACTTTTCCCGTACCTTACAAACAAGTCTGTATTCTAAGTTGTCTTCGTACAATAGGGGTAGTTGATGAACCATTGTCAGTGAGTGCTTTGATTTCTACTCTTTGCTTGATTATTGGCTGGCCTTTTCTCCCTGTACAAACATGAATTGGATTCCTCAATAATTATCTTTTACAATCAAAAAATGTAATTGGGATACCATAAAATCAAGAAAATATGAAGAATATATTTCCTGCTTTCAGACTTGGGGATATTGACCGGTCATGTATCATATCGTAATCAATCACAATAAAACAAACAAATTGCGAGTTTTCATGCAGCACGCGAAATTCATCATTAGTGGTGATCATCACATGAATTGCGTGCTCCACAGAAAAGTAAATGCCCAAATATGTTCTCTACATTGGGGGACCTTTGGATTACATAAAATACTCTCATTAACAATCCTAATTCGAATGTTTGCTGAGCAATACTGAACAAAAGGATTAGTACAACATTAATTTTTCATTCTTAATACAGACGAGTTATGTCCAGACTACCTGACTAAACATGTCAGTCAGATCTAATTTCTCACTAGCTCTACTTCCTTATCACCTTTGGAATCATTTAGCAGTGGTTTTGTATTGTCAGAATATTCAATATCTTCTTCCCTGCTTTCAGTCTCAGTCAGCACCTCTATCGGCTTATACGTGTAAAACCAGGCACATATGACATAATATATAAAATTTACTACTTGAATGACTGTCACAAGCCAATAATAATTCTCCAATCTTCCCCGATTAAGATTACGGTCCGCTAGCCAGTTCCTTTCCTCACCAGTATACTTGTGAACTGAAGATACCATGATGGTGCTTACATAGTTTCCAATTGCTATAGCTATCCAGTAGAGTGCAGCAGCAGTGCTTCTCATGCTTTCTGGGGATTGATCATAAAGGAATTCTAAGTGACCAACAGACATGAAAACTTCAGCCATTCCATTAAGGCAATACTGTGGAAGTAACCAGAAAGCACTAATGGGAATAATGGCAGTCGGTTTATCCAGAAGGTTATGATCTGCTGCCGCTGCTTTTCGTTTGATCTCAATAAATGCCGCAGCGATGGTGGCAAAAATGCCAATGAAAAACCCGACTCCCATTCTTTGCAGGCACGTGATGCCACTGGGGTTTCCTGTGAACTTACGAGCAAAGGGGACAAACACGCGCTCATATAAAGGAAGGCCAATTAGCAGAGTAAGAGTACTGAAAATGGTCATACTAGCCGGAGGTATCTCAAAGGAATGGGACAGTCTACGGTCCATACTACGCGCTTGTAGGATGGTAAAATTGCTGAGGTGAGAGTGTGAAGCGATAAGCAATATTGCTGCTGCCCAGATAGGCAACATTCTGATGATCGTCTTCAGCTCTTCAACTCTATGGACAGTGGCTAGCCTCCATAGATTTGGTTGAGACAACTCATTCATGTCGGAATTTGTTACTATAGCCGCACGATCTAACCATCTTCAGATAGCAGCATATTGAGAAATAAATAAGATCATCAGGATTTTCAGGTCATGGAAATGCAACAATTTACTGACTTCTTGTAGGTATCTTGTATAGCTTTTAGTTTCACAACCTAAATTTGGTTGCCAGTTTGGTTGGGTTAAAAATTAGTGTTATCTGGCACCAGTAGTGCTACAACACCAGTCCAGATGGCGTGGTGTGATAAGCTCAATGAGAGGTGCAATTAAGTGAGCCATTTAATTGTCTTATTTCAGTTTTGCTACACTCACAATTTTGTTCACAGTTTTGTTGACATTACATGATGTAGCAGACAATCTGACCACTGATTTGAATAACACTTTATCAAATCAATAGCTAGATTTTTTACACATCATGGAATGTCAATCAAGATGTCCAAAATGAATGTTAAAGTAGATTTATTCCTCTTATTTAATGTCATATTAGTGCCACCTAAATTGGTGTTTTAACACCAATGGTGCTAAATAGCATTACTCCGAGTGACATGTATGTTATTACTTACTTGAATTGGTTCGAGTGCAGAAGCCTCCCATTGGAAGAAATACCTGCATCAAGTTCTCTGTTTTCATACAGGACACGATGATCAGTCGGAGCAACAATCTTCCTTTTCTTCACAGCTGCAACAATTACCTGTGTCACTCGAACAAATGGACTACCTCCTATCTTTACTTTCCTATACAAAGGGGAGCCTAAAATAAAAACTATAATAGAGAAGCCCATGGCAATTGTTGGAATTCCAAGACCCCAGCCCCAGCCCACCTTGTCTTGGATATAAACCACAATTGTTAGAGCAGCCAAAGTGGCCATTCCCATACAGAAATAGTACCAATTGAAAAAATTCCAAGTTTTAGCCTCAGTTTTTGATTTAGTCATATCGAACTGGTCAGCCGCAAATATAACAACACAAGGCCTTATTCCACCAGTACCCAACGACGTCAAGAGAAGAGAAATATAGAGAACCCATAGCTGTAGATTGGAAGCCTCCTGGCAGTTCACCTGAGTCGGACATGGCGGAGGATGGAATCGAGGCAGGAAAGCAGATGTTGTGATGCAAACCATTCCCTGTTACATGTGTTGTTCGGTTATATGATATTGCATTCTAGTAATCCAAAAAAAAACTTGAGACGATTATCATTCACTTCAAACGCATGCAAGCTTGTGAGCTTCATAAGTCCCACTGTGGATTTGCGACGTGCGAAATAAACATCCAAAGGTTGAATTCAGTTTCGGGGATTTATAAACACATAGAAAAGATTAAAGGAATGAAACTTTTTCAGAACTCATGTCGAAATGAAAAATCCACGAGTACTACATATTATCATCATCTGAGATTTTTTTATTTTTTTTTTTTCAGAATGAAGAGAGGAAGGGACAAACCAGCACATAGATGATGGAACCGACGACAATTGTCCAATACCGTCCAGCGAAGGAGTCCGCAAAGAAAGCACCAATTAGCGGGGTGAAGCTCGAGGTTCCAGCAAAATTGCTGAGAGTGTTGGTTGCTTTGACATTAGGCAAGTTCAGCACTTGAGTGAGGTATGAGATCATGTTAGCATGAAAACCAGCACTAGCAAATCTGTCGCATATTTCATTCGCTGCCAAAATGGACATTCAGTTTAAATTCATCCTATAAAGGATTTGTTATGCAGGTAAGCTCTACAATAACATTTGCAATTGCAAAAGATCAACACGAAACTAATAAATCTACCTCCCAGCCTCAAGTAACATAACCTTTTGACATACAGATTATATTTTGATTATTGCAATTTGCTTAGAATCAAATTTCATCAATCCATGTTACTATTAGGCATTTCATCGAATAGATCTGGTATGATATCACTGATGTTAAGGCATAAATTTCACATCGACTAATTATCGAAACATAAACTAACATATAAGTTATTGGGCTACTTTTCTTAATATAGCCGATCATTTAAAATGGAATTTCAAATCTTAATATGGTATCAGAACACATTAAGCTACAACGAACTATTCAGTTCGATTAAGACTCAAAAATGAGCAAAGGAATTTCAAGATTTATCTGCTCTTATGAGTCATCATTTTGTGGGAACATGTTAAGGTATAAATTCCACGTTAACTAGTTATTGAAATATAAACCAACATATAAGGGATTAAATTACTCCTTTAAATGAAATTGATTTTTTAAGATGGAATCTCAAATCTTAATAACTGAAACATAATATTTCCATTAGCTCAACAGTGGTTTCAAATTCATGCCTTCTCTTAGGTAAGAGTATTTATAAATTTCCCTAGGGGTTTGGGTCATTCTAGAGATATCAGGTGACAAAATTTTAGCGGTGGATTGGTGACTGGCTATGTTATGTATTCACGTGTTATTCATTGGTTTGGAAGTCGTGCTTTTCAAATTTATCCACGTATGTTTAAATAACATTTTTTTGCTGCCACTGGGGGGGACGATTCCGCCTCTTTCCTTCTGCGAGCTTTCTAATTATTCTTGCGTCTCTTAGGCTTCGCCTAAGGGGGGATGAGTTCGCAGAGAAAATTTATTGATTCACACAAGTAACCTTATTGTCTTCCATTATTTTATGAAAAATGTATTAGAAAACAACACATTACACTTAGGAAGAATTAGATCAATTAATCCTGAACAATTGGACATATTAACATCAACCTGGAGACAACGTGTTGATTATGACAAAGCTATATTACTAATTAATACCAATGGAAGTGGCTCCAAATATTTGTTCTAATGTCAAGAACAATGTAGTTAACTTCAAACAAGACAAGCCAAATAAAGCATTTTTCATGTCCTACGTAAAGTAATTTATACAATAACTCCCATCATTTACTTATAATTATAATATACAGATAAGCAGACAATATCATTTACAGAATGTTGCTATTGCAGTATTCAGCTAATATTAAATAATTAATGATTATTTGAACACATAAGTGACAAAGAATCCATTTTATATTCGTGAAAAATAAATAAATAAATAAATAATTCATATGGGGTTGGTTACACGCAAAGTTTATTGAGGTATTTTTGACAAAAATTTTAATAAAATTTTAGGATAATGCAACATGTACATTACGATGTACGCACAAGTTTACAACCTTCTCATATGAGGGAGCCCACATACAATAAATTATGCGTGGACCCCTCCATGTGAGATGGGTGTAACCCGGAGTACAAGCAGCATTACCCAAAATTTTAACAGATTTTGATTAAAAATTGTTAAAAGATATAATTAAAAAATAAATAAAATTTGTGAATTTTATAAGATATATAGTTAAAATTAATTATTAACTTTAATATATTTTTTATCCCAAGCCAGCACTAAAAATCCTCGTGCAATTCTTGTATTTTTTATTATAGGAATCCTATGTAGTATATAAAATTATAAATGACAACATTTAGGCTTTGTGTTCTGTGCGCTAGATGTGCTTGGAAAAAAACGCCATTTCAGATCAAAACTTATCCCTTTTCTTCAAACGAGGGCCCACAGATATTGAAAAATGGTTGGAAAAATTGAAAAAATGGGCAAGAATGTGAACCAAACACTAGCTAATTATGAATTCATGACACATCAAAATTTAACCCTTTTCGTGTACAGTCCAACATATGAAGCGATGGTGCAAAGTATAAAAAGCTATGCTCGTGGCTGGATGGAAAACTCTGAAGTTGAGAAATTTTATGTGTGTTTTGAGATGAAGATTGTGAACTTACCAAGAATGAATGGCATTGTTCTAACACCTCCAAGCTTTTTAGTTTTGGAAGTAATTACATCAGTCTTCTTCTCTTCCTCCCCATTTTCACTCTCCTTCTTCTTCTGCAACTCAATAATTTCATTCTCCATTTTCAGTTTCTAGTGTGAGAATTGAGAAGCAATGCCAAGAAAGAGCAGTATTTCTATAAATGTAATGGGCGGAAATTCAGAGAGTGGGAACGACAAGAGTGACATGTTGTGATGTGATGATTTGTCTCTTATTATTACACGATATATCTGTTGCTCAAATTGTCTTTATTAAGCCATTGTTCCGTGGGGATTAAACTCAATATTTTAATTTAAGTCAAAGTCGATAATTAATTTTAACCACATATTTCATAGAATTCACAACTTTTCAATTACACACTTTCATCAACTTTTATCAAACAACGGCTAAAAAATTAATCAAGGGAAATATCCTTTGTGTATGTGTGGAGTGCGGGGATGGGGAAATTTATTATTTGTATATAGACCGACAAAGATCGAGATTTTAACTCTTTTTCCTTTTTATAATTTTATTAAGGTAGAGTCTCACATGTCAAAGAATCTTTTAGAGTAAGGGTCCGTTTGATAGAAAGATGAAAAATGGGTGGCAAATAAAATATTTGGCAGGGAAGTAATTTGCCTGAAATTTGTTTGAGATGAAAGGTGTTTGATTGGTATAATTTTTTACCTGACAAATTTTTCGTTTGGCTTTATATTTTAAGCAAATTGTCAATTAAATGAATAATTTTTTTTACCATTGACTTTGGAATGTGTTTTAATTGCTAATATATATATATATATATTTGGTCAAAAAGTTAGAAAATATTTTTCCACCAAAATAGTGGAAAAATATTTTCCAACTTTTGTGCATCAACAACTTGTACCTAGCAAACATTTTTCATGGCAAATAAAACGTATCAAACAGTCAAAAGTAGGAACTAGGAAAATATTTTCTAGTTCCATGGTAAATAAATGGTATCAAACACAGCCTAAGTTCAAAAAGGAGAATGAATTTGTGTCCACTATCATCATAATTAGAACCAATTTCGCAAAGGTTACATTTTTGTTCCTTTATTCATTTTAACATACATGTATCACACAATATTAAATTAGCTTGTGTTAAAAAAAAAAAAAAAATTAAATTGAATTTTGTAGAAAAAAATAAATAAATTGATTTGTGCATATATTTTTGGTATCCAAAAAAAAAAATGAAAAATCGAAATGGAGTTCTCTCCCTTTCAATAACGTTGAACCCAAAAAAAATTGATTTTGTGAAAGGGTAACATCCCATAACCATTCTCGTGGATTTTCCCACGGCAAAAATTGGAAATGAAACGAAGAGTCAAACACCAGAGCGTTTTGGTAAAACTGTATACTTTTTTATTGGATGGAAAGTTTAAATAAATAAATAAAAATAAAAAACAATGAGTTCTTACTCGAATAAAGTATTATTTCTTGACAGCAATGATGTTCTCGAGTACATCAATAGAAGGATGGGCAGCTTACAAGATTAGTCATTTAGGGCACGTTTGATACGCGAAATTTGTCATGAAATTAGAAAAATATTTTTCTAGTTCTTATTTTTGGCTGTTTGATTAGTCAAATTTGCCCTAGAAAATATTTGTCACCAATTTCTAATGTACAATCCCTTGAAACACAAAAGTAGAAAAATATTTTCTTATGATTTTAGTGGGAAATTATTTTCCACCTTATTTGATATTTTTTTTTCTTTTTTCTTTTTTATAAATTTTTTGACAATGAAAACATCAGAGCTGCTCTCTTCCCCGAATTGAGAAGAAAACAGCTCTTCCCGAATAAAAAAATGGCCTAAGGGCCAAAATTTATTATTATTTTTTTTTTTTGAAATTTTTTTTGGCAATCCTATCAAATATTATACTCAATTGTAAATTTTTTTTATCCCTTTTGGTGTTTATTTCGATAGAAAACAAGGGTAAACGAACCCCAAAAGTTAATAAAAATTATTTAACTTTTCGTGTTCGTTTGAATTTGTTTTATACTAAAATTTTTATCTACAGGGATAAATGTTTTTACAGTTGGGTATAGAATATGACGGAATTGGCAAAAAAAAAAAAAGAAAAAAAAAAATTGGCATTTAGACCAACTTTTCCAATCAGGAAAGTTATCTCTTCCCCGAATCGGGGAAGAGATCTTTTCTGATGGAAACATATTCTAAATTCAATGGTAAAAATTTTTATCCATTTAATTGACAATTTGCATGAAAAACGAAGTCAAATGAACATAAAAATTTTATGAAAATATTTTTTTTATTTTTTTTTTTACTTTTTGGCAATCCAAACAAATTTTAATACAGATTGTAAAAAAAATTATCCCAAAAAGTAATCATTTGCATGAAAAACAAAGCCAAACGGATTATGTGAAAAATTATACCAATCAAACACCATTAATTACAATTCTCTCTAAAACAAATTTTATATCAATCAAACACCATTAATTACAATTACAATCTGTAAAAAAATTTGTTTGGATTGTCAAAAATAAAAAATAAAATAAAATTTGAAATTTTTTTGTATTCGTTTGGCTTTATTTTTCGTGCAAATTGTCAATTAAATGGATAAAATTTTTACCATTGGATTTAAAATATGTTTTCATTGCCAAAAAGTTTTTTTTTTTAAAATGAAAAATCACATTCCCACCAAAACCATTGGAAAATAAAAGGTGGAAAATGTACTTTAAATGATTGTACCTAGAATTTGAGTAGAAATGAATTCCATGAAATTATTTGACAATCAAACATCAAAATTAAGTAAAGATTTGGAATTGATTTTTCTTTTCCACCCATTTTCTAGGCTATCAAACATAGCCTAAATGAATAGATCGATGAGCTAAATTTTGTGCACATTTCCATGTCTTTAAATTTTTAAAACTTATCATGACCCACAAATTACAAGAGTGTTTCTTTGTGATGGCATAGGTCTATTATTTTCAAAAGAATATTATAAGATGATACATCTATTTTGAGTTTTCAACTGGGACAGTACTTAATACGTTTTAGCAGAAATACCAATCATGCATTAATGAAACAAATTAGACGGTAATTAATAAATAAATGTGGTGGGTACACTTTGAAAATTTCATTCTAAATAATTCAAGTTAGGTCCATGAATATAAGTAAAAAAATGGGGTGGAATAGATTTGGAGAAAATGAAAGAGTAGAATACAAGTAGTCTTAATGATTGAGTCTTAAAATATAAGATAATTCGACAAGTTAATTTTAATAAAATTTTCATTAATCTTATCTGATAATGTTCCATCAAACACGTCAATAATGTTTGCATTCGAAGAGAAACAATATCCATTTTGCATTTAATGGTTACGAAACTAATATTATACCTCGAATTAAGTGCTTATTTTGAATAACACGTATATTCTCTTCTTAATATTAAACCGACCACGAAGAATCAAATATTTTTCTAATTGTCACATTTTATGGGATATTTAGTACGCTTTATATATAATTAAGGGGTAAGTTGTGGTTACTTCTGCTGACATATTTGCTTACGTACACGTTACTAATTAATTAAAATACAGGACAAGAACCATATCTTTGTTTGGGTCAAAATGACATTTTATTCAATAAAGCCCGTGCCAACCTACTTACACATGTCCCACCCCCACGCAAAACCATGTTCTTGTTCTCCTTTGAATGTCACACAGTGGGTACAGTCGATCATAGTTCTTGAAACTAAAGTTGGATCCAGCTTCTAGAATTTTTAATGCTGAAATTGTTTGTTTTTTTAAACATTACAGTTTCCATGAGAGGTAGTAGCCGTGGACGAAAAAAATACGAGGATAATGGAGTTTTACCTCTAGTAAACGAGAAAACAAACTGCCTATTTAGTTTGTATTAAAATCTTATTTTAATCTAAGTCAAAATCAAATAATCAATAACAACCATATTTTTCATGGGTCTCACAATTTTTCAATCACATTTCAAAAACTTCTATCACAATCTACTAAAAAATCTAATTTTAATCTCCACCAAACACCCTCTAAATAACTCGGTGCGGGAAAACTTTTTAGAAAAGTATGCCACGTCATAGTTCACGGTGGACAGGAGATCATATATGTAAAAGTAATATCAACTCGTTCACCACACTCTGAATCTCCATGGAAGAGGAAATTGAATAAATCAAATATCCAATAGCCTAATGAACAATTAACTTTACAGAAAAATGAAGATATAAATATACAAATTACAGAAACGTTTCACAATAATAAGAAATAATAAGAAACTTACTGTCAATGCACCATCATATCTACCTTCTATGCAACACCATGGCCTATAAGATATTTCATCATGGTCACAAACTCAGCTAAGTATTCTGAAATACAACAAGTGAATTGAAAATCTGATCCAAATTTCTGATGTCAAGATGTTACCTCCATAAATAAAATGTACAATCTTTTAAGATCAAAATTGTCAACAATTCCACTGCAATATCAGTTGGATTCACAATGTACCAATATGATTCGAGGGGCTTTCTTCTCTTTTTGCCTCCCAAGAGAACTCCAGCAGTCCACGAAGTCTTACTCCACCATTTTCTGTCAGGGAAAATGCTTCATTGCCCAGTTTTGAGCAAAGAACAATGCCAGCCGTTTCAAGCAAGCAAGGAAAAAATGTCCAGCATGCATTGATTCACAATACCTGCAAAATAATTACACACAAACATAAATCCAGAAGGATCCCAAATAATTTGAGCAGTCCCAATTTTTGCTGAAGCTCAGATTTTACTGTCTCAATAAAACTAGATTTCACTATCAGAATAAGAAATTGTAAGATGATATTATGGTTGCACTGAAAAAATAATTCAAGAAACGGGGCAAGACATATACGAACAGATGCATTCGTAATAGTATTTTTATTTTTTAAAGATCCATGTTTAAGCTTAAATTTTTTAGGCTCCCGCTTAACCATTGATGGGAGTTTGGCACCATCAACTACCCATAGATTAATAATCAAGTGAAGTAAAAAGAAGGTGACATAAGACCTTACCTTCAAAAGTAAAAGAGGAGCTAATGAAACATAAACAAAGAAGTATTGCTCCCCTTACAATTTTAATGCATATAAGCAAGTTTTGCAAAGATTAAACCCCTGTTTGAGCCTCATTATCTAAAAACTCATTTTTCCTCAAATTCATTTTCAACCACACATTCTTCCAATAAAATAATTTTGCACGTAACCCAAAATTTTCCTTACTTTTTAACAACACATTCTCCAAAAAAATCACTATTACAAATTCTATTTTCCCCCAAAAAATGGGACTCAAACAGAGGCTAACTTTGGGAGCACTACTGCCACTACAACCATTACAATATATAAGTTTCTTAGGAGAGCACCAAGTCGAACAACTAAGCCACCATTATAGGTAATATAGCATTCAAAGTGTAAGATAGACACAACCAGAAATCACACCCTGGTGATGTCATACATAATTATACTTATAGGACAGGCACACAATCAGAGAACACACTTGTACATCCTTGATGTATTATATAATAAGCACATATTATGTTTATCCATAGGCGAACATAAAGCATACCAGCACTTTATATGATTAAATCACACTAAGAAATCATTCAAGCAGGGCTTAGTCATCTAAAAAGATAGTCTCCTCGTCCACTTTCATCTTATTCAGTGGAGTTATCAACCTGTTTCCTCTTCATCTTAGTCAGAGGAGTTATCAACATCTTGTTTCTTCTACATCAGTCTCTTCAATCTGAATATAGCTATTTGTCCCAACAATTTCCATCTCTTGATTGATGTATCTCGTCAAGACTTTTTCATCCCCTCGTTACTGGTTCCTAAATTTTAAGAACATTGCTTTTTGATTCCTTATGGTCCTTACTTAGATAGGGGATACCAAGCACAAGCAGTCCCCTTTTAGAATCCCATTCATTTTTTCCTTATAAATTGTTTCTTTCCACGATTCTGCTTAACTTGGATATATACTTTATTGGTAAACCAATCTACTGCAGCATTTGGCTCTCTACACTCAATAATAGATAAATCCAATTTGTGGCGGAAACTATTTCTTCCAGTAGACAGATTATCTCCCAAAGGCTGTTTCCTCTTTTTCTGCACAATGTTAGCTAAACTTTAGGAATCTACCTCAACCTGTCATAGAAAACACTGGCACATAGACGCCAAAGAAATATGATATCTAGCCTGCACAATGTCATCAATAGGTCAAAAGAAAGAAATTTTAAGCGGAATAGCTTTATGCCATAAAAATTTAAAAGAGTGTTGAATGCTCTTTTTGTTACTAACTCTTTTCCAGGCTTCCAGCAGTGTTTTTAACTAAATTCCCCATTGCTGGACGAAGTCCAATGAATCTGATATTTGCCGAACCAATTTAATTGGGAATCCCGTTATCTCCTATCCAGCCATAAAGGTGTCTTTTTTGCCCTTGGGAAAGTGACACTCCCAAATATTTAATAGGCATTTGTTTGTTAACAAAACCAATCACCTCCGCCACTTTCATTATGGTATCCGTAACTACTTTTTTGTCCATTATAATAATAATTCAATCTTGTGAAGCAGCTATAAGTTCAATTGGAAATATTGTGATGCATCCACTCAAATTTGACGATTGCTGCATCTCAGTTTCAGAATTGAGTAATTGAAAATTCCACAAATAAAATTAACTAGGCACTTAGCATGCCTTCAAAATGCAGGAATGTTGCTATTCCACATATTAGAATTGTCAAGACTAGAACTCAGTAGCAATATTTAGAGCAATTATGAAGACAGACATCATCAGTTGTTTTTCTGACTTGATCTATAAACATTAATGAATTAAAGCTACATTGTATGAATCTTGGATTCCAAGTCCTACGCTAATATTTTAGTTTCAATGCCCAGTCATAGCAAAAGTTACAGGGATCTGGAATAAATTTCCCTCAGTTCGATAATTCAACAGAAAAAATGAATAAGGTAAACTACAATTAAAAAATAATTGCATTGGAAGAGAACAGTATTTTACCTTATGACCAGAATTTTATGCAGCTACCTTCTCCAGCCTCTGTTTAGGCAAAAACTTCACGTGCATTTTTCTGCGTCATGGAATAGATAACGAAAGTTTCAGTCTGGTGTTCAAAGAGATGATTCTGTGTAATTGCTAGATAAGAAAAAGTGCAGTTGGATAGCTAAATCATGAAAGCTTACATATTAAAAGGAAATTACACTTCATGAACAAATTCCTACTACACTGATACCCTCTTCAAGTCCTTGCTAATAATCTAACCTAAATGCTCAAAACAATTACTGTAACGCCCCGAGTTCCGCGGACCCGGAACGCTACGTCATCTTCTCTTTGCCCTAATTTAACTGAAAAATTTGGCGGAATAACTAACTTTTGAAAATATCACATTTAAAATTTTTGAACTTTAACGGTAACAAATGCCATTCGAATTAACTTAAGAAAAATTTGATTAAACATTTAACTCAAGTTTGAAAATAGCGGAAACGACAAGGTAAATTTCATAATGTTCAAATGCGTGAAATTTCAAAAGTAATTTAAAACGATTAACTACATTTATTCCACCACTGCCCATCAGACTCGGCCGTCTCCAAAATCTGCAATATTGTTAAAAATAATAGAATGAGCATTTCGAAGAAATACTCAGTAGACTCATCGCCAGTAATTAATCTACAGAGTAATTTAACACATAATTATGCAATCTATACAGTGATATTCTCATGGGCTAATTTTCTTTGAAAATCATAGGCTCTTTAAAATCATAGGGTGTGGGTAGTCTGTCTCATGCATTTAAGCACGTAAGTTATGCATAACATCATCTTATCTCATAAGAGATTCTCTTTCTTCTTATGCAATTAAGCATATAAGTTATGGCAAGCATAACAACATAATCTATCTCGTAAGAGATTCTCATCTTATGCATTAAAGCATATAAATCACATAGAATCACATAATACATGCAATTACAATTTAAACTAATTAATGGGGGCGAGTCTACCTCAATTTATCGCGAGTCGTAAAAAGTTGAGCGGAAAGAAATCTCAAGCTCTATCGTCCTTACGTTTCGTCTAGCCAAAAATAGAAAAGAAACCTTGAATTAGTGTTTCGAAACTTTTAAAAATTAAAAACGATAAAAAATAAAGTTTAGGGACTTAATTGAAATTTATTAAAACTGAAAATAAAAGTTTAAGGGCTAAAATTGAACTTTTCTAAAGTAGGGACTAAATTGAAAATTTATTAAAACTGAAAATAAAAGTTTAAGGGCTAAAATTAAACTTTTATAAAATAGGGACTTAATTGAAAATTTGCTAAAACTGAAAATAAAAATCCAGGGACTGAAATGGACTTTTTTCGAAATCTGAGGGCTGATTTGTTTTAAAACATAAATTCTGGGGTTGTTTTCGTTAAAAATCGAACTTTGGGTTGAAAATAAATAACTTAAAAGTTTGGGGGACTAAAATGAACTAACGCCTAAACTAGGGGCCTAAAAATAAATTTTCAAAAAAACAAATTTTATAAAACTTCTCTCTCTCTCCTTTCTCGCGTTCGAGCAGAGAGAGAGAGGAGGAAGGCGACGGCGAAGGGGCTTCGCCCCTTCGCTCGATTCCGATCGGCGACGCCAGCGCCGGCGTCGCGCGGTGACGCCGGTGGTGTGGGAGTGGCGATTGGGGTGTGATTTTTGGCGTGTGGTCGAAGAGAAACCGAAGTTGAAGCTCGGATTTCTTGGATTTTCCGGTGATAGCCGGCTGGGAAATAAGTCGAGGCATGAGGTAAGTACGTGGGTTCGCTTATTTCTTGGTTTTGGGTTTTGATTTGGGGTTCGATTTGGGCGAAATGGGGGCTGCCTATTTGGTGGTGGGTGGCGGTTCGAAAATTGTGAATGGCAGGTGGGCTGGGTATTCTTATGGTGTTGGAGGTGGTGGTGTTGATGTTGAGTTTTCTGCTGCTTTGGAGGCTCAGAACGGTGACTGGATTGTGGCCGTGAGTGTGGGGTTGCAGACGGCGACTGAGGTGGTGGTATTTTGAGACGGTAGAGCTGGTGGTGGCTCGTTTTGGCCTTGCGGTGGTGGCTGTGGTGGAAATGGACGGCTGCAGTTGGTGTTGGTGGTTCGATTTCCTTGGTGGCTGGTTCGAATTTGCAGCTGGGTTTTTTGGGTTGCAGTGAGGAGGTGGTGTTGATTGAGTGAATCTGTTGATTCTGGGTTTTGGGTTTCTGCTGCAGCTCGTGTGTGTGAATCGTTGGTGCTAGAAACTGGTTCTAGCATCAACGTGAGCTGGAGAATGAGTGATGTTGGTGCTAGAAATGGAGATTCTAGCATCAACGTGATTTCCAAATGTAATACTGCACATTTTCTTACCCAGAATGGAGGTTGGCTGCGTATGGTGAGGAGGAGGAATGGGGGGGTTATATGAACAGTAAATTTTCTAGGGCACAGAAACCTAGGCGATAAATGGGCTAAAATCTTGGGCCAAAAGAATTTTCTAACCGGACTTGCAGAATTGGGCTGAAAAAGAATACATTTGGGCTTAAAGGATTGGACTAAAATAACTTATTTGGACTAATAAGTAATTGGACCTTAAAGATTACTTAAATTATTAAAATGATAAGAAATTCGATACCAAAAAAAAAAAATATTCGGAATTGAACTCGATTTGAATGAATTTAAATTGATTTCATAACGGCTAGACGAACGCGTTTTTATTTAAAACTCGGGATTTAAGATTTTGCGACACGTTTTTCAAGAAACTTAAATAAAAATTCTCGGTCGCTACAACCTTATCCCCTTAAATTAATTTCGTCCTCGAAATTTAAACTTACTTGATCTATAATATCTGGATATTTAGCCAGAATCTCGTCCTCCTTTTCCCAGGTAGCTTCATTGCTATCCTGTCTACCCCATTGGACTTTGACTAAATGAACTTCTTTGTTTCTTAAGACATGGACTTTTCTCTCCACAATGCACATAGGTGTCTCCTCATAAGACAGATTCCTCTTAATCGAAATAGTCTGAAAATTTACCACATGGCTAGGGTCGTGGATATATTTTCTCAATAAAGAAACGTGAAAAACATTGTGTACTGCCGAGAGCTCTGGTGGTAACGCTAAACGATAAGCCACGTTACCTACTTTTTCTAAGATTTCAAATGGTCCGATAAAACGAGGTCTTAGCTTCCCTCTTTTGCCAAAACGAATGGTACCTTTCATAGGAGCTACTTTCAAAAAAATACTTTCTCTCCAATCTCAAATTCCAAGTCTTTTCTCCTTCGATCGGCATAACTTTTCTGTCTATCTTGGGCGGCTTTGATCCGTAGTCTGATTTTCTCAATAGCCTCAACTGTCCTCTCAATCAATTCTGGACCTAAAATTCTCTCTCTCGCCTACTTCATCCCAATAAACTGGTGATCGACAACGTCGCCCATATAACGCTTCATATGGTGCCATACCAATAGTAGCTTGAAAACTGTTATTGTAGGCGAATTCCACTAATGGAAGATGAGTCTCCCAATTACTACTCAAGTCTAGCACACAAGCTCTAAGCATATCTTCCAGTGTCTGAATAGTGCGTTCAGACTGTCCATCTGTTTGGGGATGGTAAGCTGTACTAAAATTTAATTTAGTACCCATTGCGACATATAAACTCTTCCAAAATCTTGAAGTGAATCTCGGGTCTCTATCTGAGATAATGGAAGCTGGTACTCCATGAAGTCGAACGATCTCTTTAACATACAATTGGGCTAATTGATCCACATTGAGAGTCATTCTGATTGGTAGGAAATGAGCTGACTTCGTAAGTCGGTCTACGATAACCCAAATAGCGTCATGACCTCTTACTGATTTTGGTAACCCTGTCACAAAATCCATGGAAATTTTCTCCCATTTCCATTCCGGTATATCCAAGGGATTTAACAATCCTGATGGTCTCTGATGTTCAGCCTTGACCTGCTGACACGTCATGCATCGAGAGACAAACTTTGCAATGCAACCCTTCATATTTCTCCACCAAAAGGTATTGCGCAAATCGCGATACATCTTTGTCCCTCCTGGGTGGCATGCATATGGTGCTGAATGAGCTTCTGTCAAAATCTCATTCCGGATATGTTCATCTTTCGGCACACAAAGACGTCCTTTGAACATAAGCGCTTTATCAGCGGCAATCTCGAAACCTATTCTCTTGCCAGTCTCAACTTCGGATCTGATCTTTTCTAAGAATTTATCTCCGGCTTGAGCTGCTGCAATCCGACCTCTCAAGTCTGGTTTAACGATCAGATTTGCCAATCTATTAGATCCTTGGACTGATGGGACTCGCACTTCGATTCTTAAATTCTGAAAATCTCGAATCAATTGATCTTGCGTTGTTCCCAAAGCTGATAAATGTCCAGCATTCTTTCTGCTCAAAGCGTCTGCAACTTTGTTTGCTTTACCCGGGTGGTAAAGAATAGTGCAGTCATAATCTTTCACTAATTCTAGCCATCGTCGTTGTCTCATGTTCAGTTCCTTCTGAGTGAAGAAATACTTGAGACTCTTGTGATCGGTGTAGATTTCACATTTACTCCCGTACAGATAGTGTCGCCAAATCTTAAGAGCATGCACGACAGCTGCGAGCTCTAAATCATGGGTCGGGTAATTCTTTTCGTGTGGCTTCAACTGTCTTGAAGCATATGCGATCACCTTGCCATTCTGCATCAATACACAACCTAAACCATGTTTGGATGCATCGCTGTAAATAACGAAACCATCGGACCCGTCTGGTATAGTCAACACTGGTGCTGAGACAAGTCTGTTCTTAAGTTTCTGAAAGCTTTGTTCACATGGTTCTGTCCATTGAAATTTAACTCCCTTCTTGGTCAACTGGGTCATAGGACCTGCTATTTTAGAGAAACCCTCTATGAATCGTCGATAGTATCCGGCTAATCCAAGAAAGCTTCTCACATTTCCAACATTTGCAGGAGTTGGCCAATTCGTTACAGTCTCAACTTTAGAAGGATCAACTTCGATGCCTTTAGCTGTAACGATATGACCTAAGAAACCTATTCGCTCAAGCCAAAATTCACATTTCTTGAATTTGGCGTACAACTTTTCTGCTCTCAGTGTTTCCAACACAGTCCTCAAATGTTCTTCATGTTGTGCAGAATTTCTGGAGTAGATCAGTATGTCATCGATAAAAAACAATAACGAATTTATCGAGATACTGATGAAAAACTCTATTCATCAAGTCCATAAATATTGCGGGTGCGTTCGTGAGGCCGAAAGGCATTACTGTGAACTCATAATGCCCATAGCGTGTCCTGAACGCCGTCTTTGGTATGTCACTTGGCGAAACCTTTAGCTGATGGTAACCAGACCTCAAATCAATCTTGGAGAAGACAGCTGTACCTTTCAGCTGATCGAACAAGTCTTCGATTCTGGGAAGGGGATACTTATTCTTTATCGTCAACTTGTTAAGTTCTCGATAGTCGATGCACATCCTCATGCTTTCGTCCTTCTTCTTTACAAATAGAACAGGTGCTCCCCATGGAGACACACTTGGCCTGATGAAACCCTTCTCTAGCAATTCCTCCAACTGTACCTTCAGTTCTTGCAACTCTTTCGGCGCCATGCGGTACGGAGCTTTAGAAACAGGGGCAGCTCCTGGTACCAAATCAATGGAAAATTCCACTTGCCGATTCGGCGGAATACCGGGTAGATCGTCTGGAAAGACATCCCTGTACTCGCATACTACTGGCACTGAGTCCAGAGTAATCTCCTCTACGGGTTTGTCTTGGAGACTAACCAAATAGCCATGACAATCATCCTTGGCTAATAGCTTCTCCGCTTGTAAAGCCGAGATAAGGCGAGGGAGTGTTTTGATCCTCGTCCCGTAGAACCTGAATACTTCTTCACCATCTTTGTGAAAAATAACCTCTTTTTCGTGGCACATGATTGCGGCACGATTGGTGCTGAGCCAATCCATACCCAGAATAATATCGAAATCGTTCATTCGGATAATATTTAAGTCTGCTTTCGAAACTTGGCCGTCAAAATCTATTTGTACTGCTTTGACTATCTTATTAGTATCGATAGTTCCTCCTGACGGTAAACTAACCTCGAGAGTACTACCAGTTTCTTCTCCTATTAAGTTCAGTCTTCCTAAACATGCTTCAGCTATAAATGAATGCGTAGCTCCTGAGTCTATTAGAACATATACAGGAATACTAGAGATAGATAGTATACCTGCAATCACGTCAGAATCCTCAGCGGCATCCATAGCAAACACTCTTGCCTTTCCTTTTCTGTTCTGGTCTGGGTTCGCCTTCTGATTGGAACCCTGGGCGGATGGGGCACGACAATCCGTTGCAAAGTGGCCCGGCTGGCCACACTTGTAGCAGACACCCTTTCCAAAAAGGCATTCTCCTTTATGCGGCCTCTGACACTTAGGGCAGGGTGGAGTGAAAGTGATCATCTGTCTCCCTGCTGGTCCTAGATTCGGCCTCTTGGTAAATGCTTGATTTCGGTTCTGATTTTGATTGCGATTTGGGCCTTGCCACTTTCTCTTCCCTTGATATCTTTGCTCGCTATGGTTGCCTTGGTTCCCGATTCTCACACCGGCATAGGCTACTGCTTGAGCCTTCTTCACAACTTCTCCGTATGTTGGCAGTTCATGTGAACTGACGATCTGTCGGATATCAAGGCGTAGACCCCTCTCAAAACGCCGTGCTTTCTTAAACTCAGTCTCCACCAGATGTGGAGCATAACGCGACAGTTCCTCAAACTTTCTCTCGTATTCGGTTATGTCCATTTCACCCTGTACCAAACGTAAAAATTCGGACTCTTTGTGATCTCTGAGGGCTTGTGGGAAAAATTTATCCCTGATCTCAGTCTTAAACTCGTCCCAAGTCAGAGCCGCTAGCTGCTCTTCACTCCTTGTTCGGGATGCAGATTCCCACCAGAAACCAGCTCTTCCAATTAACATGAACTCGGCACAAAATTACCTTTTTATCTTCAGGACATGATATGTGCCTGAATATCTTCTCAATGGCCTGGAGCCATTCTTCCACTGCTAGTGGACTTTCTCCACCATCGAACGTAGGTGGCCGGTATCTCCGAAATTGTTCTATTGCTGGTGTTGTGGGGTTAACCGGTTGCGGAGCTTGTCTCAGTTCTTGCACCACATTAAGTAATTCCCGGATGATATCGGTTTGAGTTGGTGGTGCCATAACCTTCATAAAATTTTAAAAGTAGTTCATAAAGGTTGAATTAAGTGTACCACAACGTAAATGGAAACAGATAACTTCTAAAAATGAAAATTAGAACCCAAATATCATTTCATTTAAAACTCGACTTCATTTGATGAAGATACATGGGTAGGAAGGCACGTATGCCGAACATTTTTTTTTTTTTTTTTTTTTTTTTTTTTTTTTTTACAGCAACATGTCGAGCCTACTCTAATTTCTATCTCTCTATTCTCTTTTGGTTACGCCTGACTCAGCGTCCGAGATCTCTCCTAGCGCTGGTTCAGCGTTTTCCTCAGTTTCTTCTTCTTCTGAGTCTTCTTCAGGAGCAAACCCATAGCGATACTCAAAGTACATGGGCCAATATGCCACAAATCTCGTGCAGAAGGCATCATACTCCATATCCACATTCAAAGACACCAGAGCATCTACATATATACTATTAGCTACCTCCGCATAGTCACTTCGAAAAGTTGAGAGCAAGTGACGGATCGACGGTGATCATTGGTCACGTAGCCATGTTGTATGGCCCGTTCACGTACAATATTCAACTGCTCTATATGTTGGGCAATTGTCCACTCAAGTTCGGGCCTGAAGCGGTCATAATCCCTAAAGGCTTGTTCTGCTTCACTGAGTGTCTTTCTACGAATGGGTGCCATGTCCTAAATCAATTATGCAAAGTCCAATTAAGCGGGGTTATTCATCTCTCCTAGTTAAAATTTTGAGGACGTAAAAATTAAAGGAAACTTTTTCAAATTATGCTCAAATTCGTCTTTCTTTCTTTCTTTCTTTATAATTCGGATACACTTTCTTTCTTTCTCTTTCTTTCTTTCTTCTAAGTCTCATAGAGCATCAAAATAAGTATCCGAATTAAAATAGCATTTAAACTTCATAAACTTCTTTACCTTTGGAGTCGGCCGATCGAGTGATGGCAGTGGCAACTTTCATTAATAAGAATTAAATAATGTAAAATACCTCTTTGAAAATTATTATTATTATTATTATTTTTTTTTTTTTTTGAAAATTTGCCAGTCTACAAAAACGCAGACTGGCTCTGATACCAAGCTGTAACGCCCCGAGTTCCGCGGACCCGGAACGCTACGTCATCTTCTCTTTGCCCTAATTTAACTGAAAAGTTTGGCGGAATAACTAACTTTTGAAAATATCACATTTAAAATTTTTGAACTTTAACGGTAACAAATGCCATTCGAATTAACTTAAGAAAAATTTGATTAAACATTTAACTCAAGTTTGAAAATAGCGGAAACGACAAGGTAAATTTCATAATGTTCAAATGCGTGAAATTTCAAAAGTAATTTAAAACGATTAACTACATTTATTCCACCACTGCCCATCAGACTCGGCCGTCTCCAAAATCTGCAATATTGTTAAAAATAATAGAATGAGCATTTCGAAGAAATACTCAGTAGACTCATCGCCAGTAATTAATCTACAGAGTAATTTAACACATAATTATGCAATCTATACAGTGATATTCTCATGGGCTAATTTTCTTTGAAAATCATAGGCTCTTTAAAATCATAGGGTGTGGGTAGTCTGTCTCATGCATTTAAGCACGTAAGTTATGCATAACATCATCTTATCTCATAAGAGATTCTCTTTCTTCTTATGCAATTAAGCATATAAGTTATGGCAAGCATAACAACATAATCTATCTCGTAAGAGATTCTCATCTTATGCATTAAAGCATATAAATCACATAGAATCACATAATACATGCAATTACAATTTAAACTAATTAATGGGGGCGAGTCTACCTCAATTTATCGCGAGTCGTAAAAAGTTGAGCGGAAAGAAATCTCAAGCTCTATCGTCCTTACGTTTCGTCTAGCCAAAAATAGAAAAGAAACCTTGAATTAGTGTTTCGAAACTTTTAAAAATTAAAAACGATAAAAAATAAAGTTTAGGGACTTAATTGAAATTTATTAAAACTGAAAATAAAAGTTTAAGGGCTAAAATTGAACTTTTCTAAAGTAGGGACTAAATTGAAAATTTATTAAAACTGAAAATAAAAGTTTAAGGGCTAAAATTAAACTTTTATAAAATAGGGACTTAATTGAAAATTTGCTAAAACTGAAAATAAAAATCCAGGGACTGAAATGGACTTTTTTCGAAATCTGAGGGCTGATTTGTTTTAAAACATAAATTCTGGGGTTGTTTTCGTTAAAAATCGAACTTTGGGTTGAAAATAAATAACTTAAAAGTTTGGGGGACTAAAATGAACTAACGCCTAAACTAGGGGCCTAAAAATAAATTTTCAAAAAAAAAAATTTTTTATAAAACTTCTCTCTCTCTCCTTTCTCGCGTTCGAGCAGAGAGAGAGAGAGGAGGAAGGCGACGGCGAAGGGGCTTCGCCCCTTCGCTCGATTCCGACCGGCGACGCCAGCGCCGGCGTCGCGCGGTGACGCCGGTGGTGTGGGAGTGGCGATTGGGGTGTGATTTTTGGCGTGTGGTCGAAGAGAAACCGAAGTTGAAGCTCGGATTTCTTGGATTTTCCGGTGATAGCCGGCTGGGAAATAAGTCGAGGCATGAGGTAAGTACGTGGGTTCGCTTATTTCTTGGTTTTGGGTTTTGATTTGGGGTTCGATTTGGGCGAAATGGGGGCTGCCTATTTGGTGGTGGGTGGCGGTTCGAAAATTGTGAATGGCAGGTGGGCTGGGTATTCTTATGGTGTTGGAGGTGGTGGTGTTGATGTTGGTTTTCTGCTGCTTTGGAGGCTCAGAACGGTGACTGGATTGTGGCCGTGAGTGTGGGGTTGCAGACGGCGACTGAGGTGGTGGTATTTTGAGACGGTAGAGCTGGTGGTGGCTCGTTTTGGCCTTGCGGTGGTGGCTGTGGTGGAAATGGACGGCTGCAGTTGGTGTTGGTGGTTCGATTTCCTTGGTGGCTGGTTCGAATTTGCAGCTGGGTTTTTGGGTTGCAGTGAGGAGGTGGTGTTGATTGAGTGAATCTGTTGATTCTGGGTTTTGGGTTTCTGCTGCAGCTCGTGTGTGTGAATCGTTGGTGCTAGAAACTGGTTCTAGCATCAACGTGAGCTGGAGAATGAGTGATGTTGGTGCTAGAAATGGAGATTCTAGCATCAACGTGATTTCCAAATGTAATACTGCACATTTTCTTACCCAGAATGGAGGTTGGCTGCGTATGGTGAGGAGGAGGAATGGGGGGGTTATATGAACAGTAAATTTTCTAGGGCACAGAAACCTAGGCGATAAATGGGCTAAAATCTTGGGCCAAAAGAATTTTCTAACCGGACTTGCAGAATTGGGCTGAAAAAGAATACATTTGGGCTTAAAGGATTGGACTAAAATAACTTATTTGGACTAATAAGTAATTGGACCTTAAAGATTACTTAAATTATTAAAATGATAAGAAATTCGATACCAAAAAAAAAAAAAATATTCGGAATTGAACTCGATTTGAATGAATTTAAATTGATTTCATAACGGCTAGACGAACGCGTTTTTATTTAAAACTCGGGATTTAAGATTTTGCGACACGTTTTTCAAGAAACTTAAATAAAAATTCTCGGTCGCTACAATTACTCTTTGGAACAACAGGATCCTATATATGACACCACTACCATCCTTATTCCTACTATGACCAATAGACAGTCTATCCATTACATTACTCCAACCAGTTCTGCATGAGTTAAAACATTTATATTCCGAAGCGCTTTTCAAAGTTCATAGTTCCTCATCACCACCACATGATTAAAAGAAACTACAGATACCTAGTTGACCATTACAGCTTTATTGAAACTCCAACAAATTTGTGCCGCTGATATTTGCACCAAAAAAATAAACCTATATACAGCTTTTCTATAAGTGAAAAGGAAAAACAACTTTGGAAATTCAATTCAGAACCATAACTCTCAATGCATTAAACTATCCTCTCTACAGAATATGGTAAAGAAAGAGATATCATACAAAAAGACAAATGAAAATGAGAGCTTGCAGAAAATGCATTGAAATGTGAAAGTGAAAATGAATAAATTGTATTAGGAAACAAGTGTGCTCAATGTTGCTAATTTTCAGAAGTAATTATTCTTGTACAAAAAAACAAAAGAATGCAAAGAAGTCAATACAACTTACTTTTCCTGTAACTTAACCAGTGACCTTGGCCTCTGATAACCATTCTCCTCCTCTTGCAGCTTCGATTTACATGCATTCCTTGAATCTAGCTTCCAGCAAGCCTTTAAGAGTGATTCACCCAATAACTGAGCAATATTTGTAGCCATTGTCTCGGCCTTCTTAATATATGGAAACCGTTCCTCCTCAAAGTGATTAGACAACCATAGGTACATTGACAATACTTGGTGCCTAGTCTCAAGATCCAAGAGCTCTGAATCACTATGAGCGGAACACTTGGGCATGCCCATTGCTATATTGACGGGAAGCTTCTGGGCATACGATGAAGCGAACCTCAAAAGATGGTACATTGCTTTTGGATCCCTAATATTGCAAGGGGCAAAGCAAAAATTGAAACGATCTTCCAGAGATAACCCCTGAACCTTCTCCAACATATTAGCTATTTTCTTCACATGGTGGTGCTGACACAAAAAGTAAGACCCATCCAATCTGCAATTCTCCCCAAATTCTACTAGGAGCTCGGAAAATGTTACATCGGAAAGTTGCGCTCCAAATAGCTCGACTTGCTCGAAAAAAGGAAAAAGTCCTACTTTCTTAACGTCATCAAAAGGCTTCTTTAAGCACTCTATTAAGTACTCCAAATCATCAAGATGCAAAGTAGTAGTTAGTCCATCAGGATAGCGACTGCCTCTTCGCCCAGCTCTTCCGGCAATCTGTTTCACCTGCGATGCTGGCACTGGAACCATTTTATCACCATCGTACTTCGAAAGGTTATAGAAAACAAACCTTCTGATATTTAAATTCAAACCCATTCCTACAGCATCACTTGCAACTAAGACATCAAACTCATTATCCAGGTCGTTAAACAAAGTCGCTTGCTGTCGCCGAGTCTCTGGTGGTAAAGCACCATATATGACGCAACAACGGTGATTAGTATACTTCTCAATTGCCAATTTAACTTCAAATATCTCTCTCCTTGAGAATGCTACAACACAGTCCCCAGAACTCACATTTTTCAGATCTCCCAATAGGGTTTTTGCCTCAACCACAAGAGGCTTAAACCTGTCGTACTGTTGTTCTACTAATTCATCCCCAGTATCAGAACAAATATTCCTAACAATATGCAGAACACTTGGATCACCGCATAAATGTATCTCATCAGCTTTCAGCCCGAGCAATGCCCTAGTCCAAGCATAACCTCTGCTAGAGTCGGCCATCATTTGAATCTCATCAATGACGGCCACGTCATACAGCTCATCTGTTGACACCATCTCAACAGTACAAGCAACATGGTTTGAGAATGGAAAGTCCTTCCTCTCTTGTCCAGTAAGAAGACTACAATAAACCCCCAATGTGTTCACTTTATCAAAAACCTCCATTGCCAACAACCTGAGAGGACTACAGTAAACTCCCTTCTTTGCTGCCATAAATCTCTGCAATGCATTATATGTTTTGCCACTGTTAGTTGGTCCACAGTGATAAATAATCTTCCTCTTCATTGCCCTAGCAAAGGGGAACCAAGTGTGAGGCCTTGTCAAGTCAGCTGTGTCCACCATTTTCCTAAATTTCTTAATCTCATCTGGAAACTCTTCAATACAAAACTCAACAAAAACGGGGAATAAAAACTCATTTGCCTCATCACCGGGGCCAAGCGATACCAAGTACTTGACAAAATCAGTTTTACAGTTCTTGAAGAAAAACTTGCGGAAATCGTGAACAGCAGTGGGGAAGAAAGAGGCACCAATATAAACAGCTAGGGCCTGGTTTGATGCCCAACCAGACATGGAAAATGACCTAAAAATCCCAGTTAAAGCATCCCAATCAGCCCGGCTTTGCTTTTCAGACTTCACACCATCTCTAATCTCTTTATATATTTCCACTGGATCACGGTTCACTAGTTGGACAAAATTCAATCGTTCCTGTTCTGACCCAATATCTTCAGTTCCCGGTTCTTTTATCCTCTCTGCAAATCCATCACCACTGCACTCGGACTCGGGTTCAGGTTCTAACTTTTTTGATAAGTTGTTTTTTACATTTTCCGAAAGTGTGCAAATCCGGTGAACGCCGGAGTATGGGAAAATGTAAAAATCAGAAAATTGGGTGAAGTAAGATGGCATAAATTGTGCCGGTTTGGTAATTTGAGGACGAGGAGAAGGGTAAAATCTGAATGCGGATGGACGTAAATTATGGAGGAAACGATGGGAACAAAGAAAACTTGTAACCCCAGAAAATTTTTCTTGGAGGAATACAGAATAAAGAGGTGTCTTACAGGGCCTCTTGACATATTTCAATACCTGAAAGAGAAAAAAAAAAGGATGCTTTAATATTCAGATAGAAACAGGATGAGTGAACATACAGAAGAAAGTAGGCGAGAGGCATACCTGGTTGAGATGCAGAGGGAGCGAGGGAGGGAGGGAACGGCGGGAAAGGGATGGTTAGCTTTTTAACAGCAAAACCCTGAACCCTGCATTTGGCTTCAGAGGCGAATTCGACGGGTATTGTTATTGACATTGTATTATAAGCCTCGTTTCTTCCCATTATTTTAAAAATATATTTTTTTTCTTTCTTATTTTTAATTATACTTTTTTAACGAAATAATAACATACAAATTTAAAACTTTTTTTATTTTTTAACAACACATTCTCCGTCAAAGTATTATTCCAAAATCCATTTTGGACCAAAAAAAAATTAGAGTTCAAATGTAACTATCAAATTAATTCCAGGAAAAAAAATCATAGATTAATGGCACTCATGATCATGGGCAAAGTTACATGGAGGCTAGTGTAGGCCTGAGACTTCTCGCAACAGTTGAATAGGCCGCACTGGATCTTGCAGCAGTTGAAGAGACCTCACCTGGGACTCGCTGAGAAGAAGAAGCTTGAAGCACAGGCGCAGAGATGAAAGCTTGAAGATGGACGACATCAAGTATGTCAAGAAGTCACCACTGACTTTGAATTACCTAGAATTTTTGGGTTCATATCATGGTGAAAAATCTAGAGCCTCAAAACTGTCGATATTAGAGAAAAACACAGAAGCTTGCTGCCCCTTTTGGCTCTTCACCACCATTTGTATAAAAGTCTGGAACTTGGAGCACCGTCCTACTAGAATAATCTATCACCAACTTCTTTGCCTATATATATATATATATATATATATATATATAGAAGTGTGTTCATGTCTGTAGTTACTAGTTTGTATATATAGAAGTGTATGTGTGAGTAGAGAGATAGAGAGGAAGAAAGGCAGTCGTGTGAGTGTGTTGGAAAGAGAATTTTTCTTTGAGTGAATATAATATTAGATAGTGGCCCTGGTGAGTGTGTGTGTGTGTTCAAAATTGTATAATTTCATTTCATAAATAAAATTTCACTTTTTTGTGTTTCAAATTAAACAGTATGCAAGCCATGCTCCATCTGCTGCCACAGCTACTGGTTTCTACCAGGTTCATGTCAAAGAGCAGATCGAACTAGTTCAGAAAGTTGTACAGCCTGATCCAATCCAATCTCCATAATCATTCAGTGGTAAACAAAAGAATTTCGAAGAGAGATTTCTTGTTAAGAAATTTTTTAAGAACTTCAATTTCTGCTGGTTCTTTGGAAAGGTATTTCAAGAGATGCTATTTTGTTAGACTAATTTTGGCGAAAAAAACACTGTAGTCGATTTCTAAAATTGTGCCCGCACTGGACAAAATGTTTGGCTTCGCCCCTGCTCATGATAAAAATGTGAATATTTACTACTTATTTTTATATAATTACTGACCACTGAAAATAGGAAGAATTGTAGTTGAAGTCCCAAACCTTTCATTTTTACACCCATAGTTTCAAATCCATTGCAGCTACGAAACATATAGATGAAATCTATCCATTTGATCGTTAGTCATCCCAAAAAATTCAATTTGACTACATCGGAATTTTGTATTTTCTCAAAAAAAAAAAAAAAAATCAAAAAAAAAATGAAAAACAAAACAAAACAAAACAAAACAAAACAAAATTGAAGCTGTCTTCAACTCTACATCAAAATCCGAGATAAGTTTTGCACTATTTTTTGCCAAGTCTTACACTAAACTCAAAATTATATCCAATCCAATACATCAAAAATTTCACCAAATGAACAATGTTTAATTGTTTTCTTATTTTTTTTCATTCTTAAAATTTTATTTTATTTTTAAAAAAATTATTACTACACAAATTACTAAATAAATAATTATGTTTAGTTAATGAAAATATTGAATTCATTAATAAATTTTAAAAAGTAGTACAATTATTAGAAATACCATAACTAAAAAAATATTAAATCGTGTTATTGAAAAAAAGAATGTAATACATTTTTGTACGTGGTTGTTATGACATTTTCGTCTTAATTTTAAATAATCGTGTTTATTACATTTTAAATTTCTTGAGTACTTTTATTTTAATGCATTCCTTAATTCTTACTGATTGCTTGATTAAACTTTATAATAATAATAATAATATACCAATATTATTATTATTATTAGATTAAAAATTATTATACAACAAAATTTGACACAAATACCTTGAACAAGAATTTGGTGCAAAGTGGTAATAATAATAAAATTAAAATAAAATAAAAAAAGAGCAATTCTTCTCAATAGACACGTCCCCCATAAAAACAAGGCCTACTTGGCCCTTTTTTGTAGCAGAACTTTTAAAAAAGGAAAAAGTACTTAACTATTTTGGTGAAAATGGTGCAATGGGTTCGAGATCAATTGCACCTAGTGGTGGCAATCGACTCGCGCCATCCACCCACGAGTTTGAGCTCGGCTCGTCCTCAACGATTGCAGCCATCAAACGTCGTCACCAACACCGATAATCTATGGTCACCACACGGCAATAATTCGAACTTCTTCCCATAATCTTCGCCAACATTTCAGCATCCCATTAAGCCTACCACTGATACCAGATGGCTAGAGTACAAATTAAGGTGACCCATTTCTGCTTCGTCCACTTTCTTCAAGAAAAAATCTACAACATACTATTACCATTTTCCATACATGGCTCAGTCCGAAAAATTCCTTAAATACAAGAAATGTTGCCAAATTTTGTACAGAATTTTGAATTGGAAAAATCCTGAGTGTATCTGTATGTTTCCCTCCTCCATGTTTGAATCTAGTCTATCTATTTCAAATTTCTGTGTGCATTCTATCATAGGCGGACCCAGGATGTTAAAGTTGGGGGGTCCTAAAATGAAAGATGTTGAGATGAAGGTGGGGGGAGTACGGGTTCGGGGGCAGCGCCCCCGAAAATTTTTTTTGGATCTCAAGATAGCACAAACATTTTCTAATCTCAAATGAATGTTGAGTGAGAAGTCAAAATCATTTGTCAACTTCTTTTTTAGTCATTGCAGACACTAACAAAATGCCTAACAATGACATTATGGCAGATTAAACATATTTGCAGACACTAACAATAATCAATAATAGCTAAAATGGGTTTTGGGGTTAAATGGGTTGGGTTAAATGTTTTGGGTTAAATAGATTGGGGGTTTTTCGAAAAAAAAAAAAAAATCTGAAAAAAGTGGGGTGGCACTTGCCCCTGCGGGACCCCCCCTGGGTCCGCCTATGATTCTATGAAATTTCCCATAGAATCATTCGGCTCGATCCCTCAATGGTCGGTTGTTGGAGGCTTTTATTTCGAGTTTGAAATGTGATTTTTTGTTCATTTGCAATTGCTTCATCGAGATGAGACCTGAATTTTTATATTCAAATCAAAGAGATGACTACCTATTCTGGTGAGACCTCTAATTGCATCGTCGGGGAAGAAACCTCCAATTTATGAATCCTTCTTTGTTTGACTCCTCTTTGTCTTCACCACCTTTTTCTTTTTTGATTTTCTCTTCAGTTTTTTCCTCTTGTTTTCATCTAGTGTTTCTTTTTCTTTCTTTTCCTTCAGCTTTTGTTCTTCAGTTTTGGGTTGTGTTACAGTTTTAGCTTACATTTTGGTGCTTTTGTAGACATAATCGATGTGCTTGGATGCATCCATAGTACTTGTAAGCTTAATTTTTTCGGAAATAAGTTATTTTTCCGACATTGATGGATGGAAGTTTGGTGGAGAAAATCAAAAGCCAATTGATTAATGAAAAATAGATTAAAATGGGGCAGGCAGAGAAGGTGCCAAACGATGACGACTGGTTTGGGTTGGTGAAGAAAGAAGAAAAGTTCTCAAAAAAAAAAATGTATTTTAATTTTTCCTTTTTAAAATTAATCAAAATATGATCAAATTGATTTTTTGGGTTTACTAATGATCAAATGGATGGATTTCGTTCATATATCCTCCTGCTACAATCGAGATGAAATGTTTGCAACTGAGGATGCAAAAATGAAAAGTTTAGGTATAGGCTGTATTAATTTGAAAGGTTTGGGACTCAACTGCAATTCTCCCTTGAAAATATCTCAATTATTAACTTAAAGAAAGTTATGATAAAAAATAATAAATATAAATGCCATAGATAATTAAAAAAAATGGGTTAATCAATTTAATAATCATGTCTTAATTGTAACGAATTATTTGCAATGTACATCTTTAGTCGAAGATTTTGGTTTGATCAACATTACAAAATTTAGATCACGCCGAAAATCAATTCTCAAAGATAGAATCGGTTCAATTATGTTGTAAATTTGTACAAAAAAATCGGTAGAAAAACCATTCAACCTACTCGTATAATGTCTCGATGTTTTTTTAAATTGTCTGTGATTATAATGATATTATTTAATTTAAAATCGGTGGAAATTATTATTTTTTATAACAAGCATGAAAATATTACATTTACATCAAGCCAAATAACAGTTTTGCAAAATACAGGACATTAATCAATGACATTTTGCTCAAGTACATTAAAATTTTAAAATCCTATAGTCAACGCTCTCCACAGATCATGACATCAGTATAAAATAATTTTATGTAGAAAAATTTTCATTTATGCAAATCATTTCCCACCTAAGCAATAAACATTTAGTAGCTTAAATACAAATTATCATTCACCTACACTGTTGGAAAATATGGGTAATGGGTCGCCCACGTGGGATAACCCGACCCATAAGATATCAAAATGATTAGAGGGAGTGGTTCGAATGTCGAATTCAAACCTACAACCCCTCATAACTCCCATTTTAACATCCAATTTATTAGTCTATCATTTAGGAGAGAGAAAAATGACAATAAAAATGGTGAAATTTGTATGAAAAATATCACCAACATTTATATTTGTATTCACCGTCCGGACAATAGTGTTTAATCATATATAACACAATTGTAAATACAATGATATGATGTAGGGCTCAAGTATATTTCATAAATACCCGAGGGATCGAAAATACTTGAATTAATGTAAAACAATGAGTTTCGGGTATAGCGAGATGGAATGTTCCTCTAATAGAGCTACTATATATCCTTAACAAGATTATAGTACCATGAGCTATAATTAGGGGTGTGAATGAGCCGAGTTGAGTCGATTTGCGGGCAGAAATTTGAGGCCCGGGCTCGAGGTGTGGGTTTTTTTCGAGCCAAACTTTTGTTCGCCCAAAAAAAGAAGCTCCACTCGAGCTTTTCCGAGCCAAGCCGACTTTTTTTTTCCCTCCTGTGTTACTACCAAATATGCTGCCAATTAAATTTTTTTTTATATTTCCAAACTCACGGGCCGGTTCGGGCTTTTCACGGGCCGAGCCGACGAGCCTTTTTGTCATCCTTAACTCTAATATTATTCGATTGTCACACGATCTATTTGTCATATGAATTTTTATGAGATAAACTTTAAGAAGAATCTAACATGTGATATTTATTGTCACTTGTGATTCGGGTCAAACCTATCATGTGCGAGTGTGAGATGTTGAAAAATACGGGTAATGAGTCTCCCATATGGAATGACCCGACCCATATGATATCAAAATGATTGGAGGGAGCGGTTTGAATGTAGAATTCAAACCTACAACTCCTCATGACTTCCCATAACTCTCATTTTAACATCCAATTTATTCGTCTATCATTTGGGAGAGAGAAGAATGACAAGAAAAATGTTGAAATTCGTATGGAAAATATCACCAAAATTGAATGGTACTTGGTACCACTACTTTGGCATGAAAACTCATAAAACTTGGCACTTAGGTTGTGATTAGTAATCTCCTTCCATTGTGATTGGGATTGAGACAATTGGAGTGCAAGAAAATTGCAGATTTTGAGTCTTGGAAGGCAATGTGATTCAACCATTTAAAAGATCTTGGAATTCATTCATTTTAAGTAAGATTCTTGGCCCCTAATTTATGTTCTAGTTATGTTAAAAATTATTACATACAGAATTTGTAACTCTGGAAAGGCAACAAGCAACTGTTAATTACTAGTTAAACAACCAAAATAAGAAATGCTTAGAGCAGAATCAAAGCTTACTGCCAATAGAGCCTAGGAACACGAGAATTGGTGGGGGGACACAGCTTCCTTAATCCGCCTTTGAGGCTTCCCAAAGGGATTACTGCTTCTCTGCACTAGATAACACTTAATAGAATTAATACAAGATGGTTTCAGTGCCTCTGATTTTAGGCGCTAATCGACTGAAATAAGGTATAACCTTATCCAGAAGTACAAGGCAACCAGAATACACGCTTGAACTAGCGATCACAAAGTTACTGTTCTCAACTGAACTGGGAAAATTGATGGATTTCCTTGATGAAATATAATCAATAGAACAAAAATAAACAACAATCTCAAAGCATAATCGATGAATGAACACAAGAAAACCAAAAATGTTGACCCAGTTCAGTCAATTGGCCTAATATGTAGGGCTCAAGGACTGGAGCCCGTTCCACTGGTGCAAATCTGTCATCCAAGAAAGAGTATCATGTACATCAAACTACTCAGAAAATCAATTTTGATTATCGATCCATATGGATCTACAAAGCCACTACAAATCCTTTCTGATAATCAACCTAACCAATCATGACTCAAACAAAAAACAACAAAAACTCTACCAAGCCTAGAGTTATTGTAGTAAGATAGTTTTTCAAGGATCAATCTCCAACAAGGATTAAAAGAGAATATTTTTAACAGAAAATGAAAGAAGAATACTGCACACAAACAAAAAATTAGAGTAAAAAAGTTGAAAAGGCCAATAATGAAAATGACGTGTAAAAGCCGCATAGAACCAACAACCAAGTCAATTGGGTTAATAACCCAAGAATGAATCTTAGTCATCCATCTAATCAGATGGTTCACAACCCTTCTCAATTAGCACAAGAATAATGCTATATAGCCACATTGGGGGTTATAACCCCAGTTTAGGTGACATTAAATGATAGGCTAAATGAAAGGTGAAATTAAATGACTTATTTAATTTCACCAATCATTTAACGTTACATTAATATCACCTAGACTGAGATTGTAACTCAAGTGAGGCTAAATAGAATTACTCATTAGCACAATCCTTGCCATAGTCAATAACCCATTTGGAGATTGTCACTTAGGCCATCTATAATCCAAATAATCAACTAAAGCAACTTTTAAAAATAGCACCCTTTTAATATTGTTTTTGAGAAACACACTTTTAATCTTCACCTTGATTCTCAATAACACCCAACCCTCTCTGGTTGCTGAATTGCATATGGAAAGTCTGTCCATCATCATAGTCCAATATCTGCAAAAGAATTTAACTTGTATCAATATGTAGTAAAGTCAAACAAGATTTAAATTTTTCAACAAATAAAACTTTTATCCTAATGTCTGGGGGATATTTATCAGTATAAACTTTAAATAAATTAACTTCATACATAAGACCCAGATTCAAAGTACTAACAATGTATCTTAACAACCATTTCAAATTCGCCCAATGGAGCTTACCAAGATTGGACATAAATCTGCTCAAAACACTAATTAAATAAGCTAAATCAGGTCTAGTTATAATCATGGAGAACATAACAGAACCAATAGCATTAACATAAGGTATGTTCCTCATCTCCTTTAATTCTTCCTTGTTTTAGGAGAGTGTGTGATGCGAATCCCGTAGCAACGGTGACTACGAAACTCACAACTAGATTGATGCAGAACCCAAGAACGTCAATTGATAACCCGATTTTGGATTTGAACCCAACGAAGTGAACCAATAAATCCAACGATAACAAGATGCGTTGAACCCCTTGAGTACACAATGAAGAACTCACGATCCAATGTTTGAACACCTCAAGAATTAGATTTTGAAAGTTCGATTTGTTGTTCAATGGAAGAACAAGAGAGAAAGCTATTGTCTTTCAACTAATTCAATGTCAAAAGTCTTTATAATAATTGTTCGCTAATTTCGAAACGATGCCACAAGTGCACGGGTCGGGAACAAGTAGTAATAGTGGACCTTTTAAGTCCGAATGTCGAACCCTCAGAGAGTATTGTTTTCAATTACGAGTATATTTGTTTCAAATTAACGAAATAGACACACACATTTAAAAATTGAATTTAAAAACTTAAAATACTAAAAACACGATTTTGAATTAAATTATTAAAATAATATTTTAAAAAGTGGAAGATTTGATTTGAAAAGATGTTGAAATTTATGATTTTATTTAACCGTTATTTCATTAATATCAAGTCAAATATGCATTAATACAAATTACAAATATCCAGTTAGACCCGATTTTTCAATTTTAAATTAATATCCTCTTTCGGGCGATATTAATCCTAATTGATTAAATTATACCACATATTTCTATGTCGATACAAAATTAACCAATTGCATTAAATTACTGTGAAAATACTCAACGGGTCATCTAGGGTAGGTATATATTTCTATATACCTAAACACGTATAGTCGGAACCATACAAACTCAAGGAATTAATTATTTCGGTCTAGTATGTACAATTATTTTTCAATAACTACACAACCACCTAACCACAATATCTATAGATATCAAATAAATATTGCAATTTTTAACATGATAATCAAAACACTAATATTTTGATAACAAATGTATTTAACAACATAAAACATGATATTAATGAAAATAAGTTAAACTAATACATAAATTCCAACATAAACTTGGTTAGTTCATCATTCTAATACAATAACAAAGAGATTCTCATAAACATATCATTACAAACATGAAGAATTAAATTAAAAGAATACAAAAGTTGAGATAAAACCCTTTTGAACACAAAATTGTAATTCCTTCAATGTATTCTTCAAACTTTCCTTAATGATCTCCTTGCTATATCCCTCTTTTGTTACCAAAATAAACCAAGTTAAACAAAGAAAATAAGAAAAACTAAAAAAAGAAAGAGAAGGGGGACGTCTAGAAATGGGGAGGGGAAAGAGAGTTGGACAATTGTGTTGGTTGATGTATTTATAGGTAGATATTTATGATATTTATATAGTTTAATATTATAATTAAGATATTATAGGATATTTAGTATATTTTATAATATAATATAAATATTATAGGATATTTTATCATACAAAATAAATATCCTAAAATATCTACCAATAAAAAAACTAGAAAATAATACAAGCAGGGCCAAAATAGAATTCTAGACGAGAATTTAAACCGCCCTATTTTTTACTCCATGCGACTGTATGGTTATAACCCAAAAATTATTTTGCAGTGTAGTCCATTTCATATTTGTATGACAGATCCTTCATCTTTCAAACTTTTGCATTTAAGTCCTCAACTTTACAATTTTGTTCAATTTAAGTCATTTTCCTTTTCTTTTCACTCGTTTCACTTCTTTCCGGGGTTTTAGCCTACAAAAGTAACAATTACACAATTATAAATAGAAATCTACTCAATTTTATCAATAATAAAGTCCCAAAAAGTGTTAAATAAGTGTGTAAAAACACACTTATCAATAATGATAATGAAAACTATTTATACTAATGCTAGAAAATCTATAAAATTCATGCATAATTTCCAAAATATAGTAAAACATCAATAAAATTAGAATTTTAAGGAAACTAGGATTCTCGTCAAAAATAAGAATTTTGGTTTCCAGTTTATACCAAGCGGTTGCTTGGAAGGAGGTTTTGGCTGCCTTGAACTTTCGGTTGATGCCGGGCGACCGCTCACCTAGTTTTCTAAGCGATCGCTTAAAAGTCCGGTTTGGCTTCTTCTTCAGTTGCTTGTATCACATTGATCCAATTAGTTTTCGACTTCGACCCCAACATAAAACTTGTCTTTTTTTGCGTGTAGATCACAATGTCGTCCATCGTTGCTTGCACAAGTAGTTCTATTGCTTGATTTACCCATTTTGTCCTTGATCGCGTCATCAATCCTCCTTCGATAATCAACGGGTCCCATCCTGGGCTCGGCTTCATTGCACTAGATTCCTGGATCATACATCTCTCCCTCTTCAAAAAGACTAGGCCTCGAATCTATATCTGCATCAAATAGAGAGAGATCAGCAACATTAAATGTAGCTAAAACATTATATTCACCTGGGAGATCCACTTTGTATGCATTATCATTAATCTTCTTGATGACTTGGAATGGACCATTTCCACGCGGCTGCAACTTAGACTTCTTCTGCTCCGAAAAACGCTCCTTTCTGAGATGTACCCAGGCCCAATCTCCTGGTTCAAATGTCATGTGCCTTCTCCCTTTGCTTGCTTTCAGTGCAACAAGCTTACTCTTCTCTTCAATTTGCATCTTAACTTTCTCGTGCAATGATTTGACCAGTTCAACTTTCCTTTTACCATCCAAGCTACCTTGTTCATTTATAGGCAACGGTAACAAATCCAAAGGTGTTAGTGGATTAAATCCATAAACAATTTCATATGGTGAAAATGAAGTAGTAGAGTGTACAGCTCTATTATAAGCAGATTCAATAATTGGTAAACACTCCTCCCAAATCTTCAAGTTCTTATTTATTATTGTACAAAGCAATTGAGTCATGGTTCTATTGACTACTTCAGTTTGTCTATGGGTATGTGGGTGGCAAGTCGTAGAAAATAACAATTTAGTGCCTAACTTATTCCACAGAACATGCCAAAAATGACTCAAAAACTTAATATCTCGATCAGACACTATACTTTTATGAACCTCATGCAGACGTACTATCTCCCTAAAGAACAGATCTGCATATTGGTGGTATCATCGATTTTGTGACATGGTATAAAGTGTGCCATTTTACTAAACCTATCCACCACAACAAATATTGAATCCCGACCCCTTTTTGTCCTAGGTAAACCCAACACGAAATTCATTAAAATATCCACCCAATATTCACTAGGTACAGACGAAGGAGTATGCAAACCATGAGGTAAAACCTTAAATTTGGCCTTTTTACAAATTATACATTTTCCACAAATTTGTTCTACACCACTTCTCATTTTAGGCCAGTAAAAATGTTCTCCTAACATATCTAAAGTCTTTTGTACCCCAAAGTGACCCATTAGACCCCCACTGTGTGCTTCTCTGACCAATAATTCACGTATAGAGCAGTTAGAAATATATGACTTATTTTTCCTAAACAAATAATCTTCATATTTATAAAATTTATCAATAGTCCCCTTATTGCATGTTGCATAAATGTCACAGAAATCAGGATCACTCACATACATGCTCTTAATTTGTTCAAAGTCAAGTAACCGTGCATGTAAGGAATTTAGAAATACGTACCTTCGTGACAACGCATCTGCAATCACATTTTCCTTACCTTGTTTACACCTGATGACGTAGGGAAATGACTCTATGAATTTCATCCACATTGCGTGCCTTTTGTTCAACTTATCTTGACCCCATAAGTACTTCAACGACTCGTGATCGGATAGTGCTGCCAAGTTTCCAACGCCTAAACAAGCGCGTACAGCTCTTTGTCATATGTAGGATAGTCCAAGGCAGCTCTATTCAACTTTTCACTGAAGTAAGCTATGGGCCTGCGGTCTTTCATCAACACTGCTTCAATACCATTTCCTGATACATCACACTCAATCTCGAAAGTTTTGTCAAAGTTAGGTAATGTCAAAATATGTGCTTTACACAATCTATCCTTAATAGTATTAAATGCATGTTCTTGTGCATCACCCCAATGAAAACCTATGCTTTTCTTAACAATTTCAGTTAGTGGTGTAGTGATTGTGCTAAAATCCTTTACAAACCGCCTATAAAAACTAGCCAATCCATAAAAATTCCTAACTTCAGTTATGATCTTAGGTATTGGCTAATCCATAATAGCTTTAATTTCTCTTCATCCACTTCTACCCCCATTGACACCAACCACAAACCCTAGAAAGACAAACTTTTCCATGCAAAATATACATTTATTTAAATTAGTATACAACTGTTCTTTTCTAAGCACTACAAACACACAATTCAAATTATCCCGATACTCATCTAGGGTTTTGCTATAGATTAAAATATCATCAAAATAGACGACAATAAATTTTCATATAAAAGTACGCAAAACATGATTCGTCAAACGCATAAAAGTGCTCAGTGTATTAGTGTGACCAAACGGCATAACCAACCACTCATACAATCCATATTTAGTTTTAAACGCTGTTTTCCATTCATCACCCCCAACATACGAATTTGATGGTACCCACTTTTAAGATCGATCTTACGAAAAATACAAGCACCATGTAATTCATCAAGCATATCATCTAGTTTAGGTATGGGGTGACGATACTTTACCGTTATGTTGTTGATAGCCCTGCAGCCCACATACATCATCCATGTCTCATCCCTCTTTGGTATTAATAAGACTGGTACATCACATGGGCTCATGCTCTTTGATTACGCCCAAAGATTTACGCGGTGTTGTAGTGTAGTTTTGGGGTGTCGTATCCACAGGGAGATGAAAAATTATTCGAAGGATAAAAACCTGGGGTTTTCTTGATTTGTGAAAAGAGTCTTTAGCTCAACAAGTTTTGATATCAATGTATAAAATTGGTGAAATTTGAACCAATGTGTGAAATAGTGAAGTTCCAAAATTCTCTCGATTGGTTCGGATCAATCAACGTCAATTACGCACTCATATACTCAATTAAAGATTTTTGTCATCAAACTTTAATTGGAGAATATAACATTAAGGTCCAATGCAATTCTGTAGTAATTCTAAGATATGGATTTCCTACGATATATACTCACTTTAATCTATTGAAATTAGATTCAAAATCAATCATATACATGAAGCATAAAATAGTAGAGAATCACACCAATAGGTAATTGAACAACGAATAGTTTAATTCCACAATAGACAAAACATGATTGAATCTATGAGAAACCTATTAAGCGTTAAACCAATCACACTATAATGCTTGAAATTGAGAATCAACAACTATTTAGACTAATTGATAGACAAAACATGATTGAATCCATAACAAATTCAATAAAAGTTAAATCACTTTCAAGACAACTTTAACAAAATGAGAAATCTAAACTTTAGAATTGTTTAACAATTAAATACCAAATTACATGCGTGAAAAGGCATGAAAATCACCAAAACCAACCGAGATCCTTCCTTGCTTCACCAATTAGTTTAGCCTTCCATGGAGTTCTTGAGAGAAAATTGATAGAAAAATGATAGAAGACGAATGGTAGGTGTTCTGGTTGAGTTTAGGGTAAAGAAGACATGTTGGGAGTTGTTTCTATAGGTGATTTAGCAAATTACCGGAAATAGAAAATTTTGGTCCAGAAATGACCTATGCGACCGCATGGTGTAAACACATGCGGTCGCATGGAATAAAGTAATTCAGCTTTTGAGTTTTCGGTAATAGCCATGCGGTCGCATGGATTTATAACCATGCGGTCACATGGTTTTGCAAATTTTTTGCCAAATAGTTTTCAGTATTTTGATGATATCTTTCTCTCCTGATGTCCAATTGAGGTGATTCAAGTTGCGTTGGAAAGCTAGCTAAAAAATCTACAATTTTATTTAGATGTCAACTTCCACTTAGATCATAAACATGTCAAAAAATGGTCTCAATATGAGACTAAAAACCGGTGCAAAACTTTTCAACTTGAAAGTCGATATGTGATAATATTTTGGCCATACTTCATCCCTTTGACTCCTTTCCTCATCTGATTGACCTCCAACACTCTCGAATCTTCATCACAAGGTTAGAAACAAGTTTAGAGTATTTGCAGTTCAATCCTTGAACTTCACTTTCCTCCACTTTAGTCCTTTTTCGCTCTTTTATTCTACTTTCCACCGTTTTCACCCATTTGCAATCTAAACCAAGATATAGAAGTACTTAGTGCATTTAGACGTCAAATAATCATAGGAATACAGATATTAATGGATGAAAAACGTAATAAATATGCTATTATCACTCTTCCTCACTTAACATTTGCTCAATAACTCCTTCACTTGCTCTTGAAGTTCATTTGTCTCCTCGAGATTGCTTCGGCAAGCTAGTCGGTTTGGAAGGACAGCTCCAGTTATGAAGTCAATTTGGTGTTCGATGCCTCAAATTGGTGGCAATCCACTTGGCACGTCCTCCGAAAACACATGTTCGAATTCTTGCAATAAAGACTCAACCAAATTAGGGAGGGGTGTGTTCCTCAAAGTTGAGGAGTGACTCCTTGTATACAAACAACAATACTATTTTTTTTATCAACTATAGCCTTTTTTCAATTCACTCCCACCAGCAAAGAAATTCACTTTCGGCTTTTCTCTCTTCTAAACTGGCTCTTTTTCTCTCCTCTCATGTGGTCTCTCTCTCTTTTTCCCACTTTTGGCCATCTCACCATTTTCTCTCTTACTCACTAGCTCAATGTTTTCTCTACTTTTTCCAAACTCTCTTGCTCTTTTCTCTTCCTCATTACTCAACCTAATTTGGTCTTCATAAACTTGTGACAGTGTTAATGCACAAGAATAATAGACCTCTCATATTTAACAAAGCTATACTGGTTCTTATACCTATCATGGGTAACCTTCCTATCATACTGTCATGGTCTTCCCATCAAGATATAACCCGCTTGCATAGGCACTAGATCACATACAACATTATCACTATAACCCCCAATCGAGAAAGCAATCATTACTTGTTTATTCACTCTAACTTCTCCACTATTATTTAATCATTGTAATTTATAAGGCCTAGGGTGTTTAAGTAATACCAATCTCAATTTCTCAACTAAGGTCGTGCTAGCCACATTTGTACAACTACCTCCATCAATTATCATACTACATACCTTATCGTTGATATGACATCGTAAATGGAATATGTTCTCCCGCTGCTACTCTGTATCATCCACCTTGACTTGAGTGTTAAGAGCTCTCATTGTGACCATCAGCTCCCCAACAGCAGCAAATTTCACTGTGTCTCCATGATCACTAACCTCTTCCAACGTCGGCATGCCTTCAAATTCATCCTCACTGTCAGTCACCACTTTTTCATTGCGTAGAATCATGGTCCTTTTGTTTGGACACTGAGAAGAGATGTGTCATTTTCCCAAACACCTAAAGCACTGGATATCCCGATTTTTGGTTGGTTGTGATTCTGCCTTTGGTGCTGTCTTATTAGTATTTTCATCCCTTTCCTTTGGCACTTCAGTTCTCCCTTTCAAATCAGCTTCATCTCCCTTGTTATCCCACCTCGATTTCCAAGTTGAGTTAGAATCCGAAGTACCCAATGGTTGCCTAGTTGTTCCATTTTACTTTAATTATTTCTCAACCTTCATGGTCACATGCAACATGTCTTCTAACTCTACATAATGCTGCAATTCCACCACATTAGCAATCTCCTTGTGTAACCCATTCAAGAATCTAGTCATAGCAGTTTCTCGATCTTCCTCTACATTTGCCCTAATCATCAAAATCTCCATCTCCTTATGATAGTCTTCTACGCTCCTCGGCCCTTGAACAAACTCTGCAGTTTCTGATGGAGTTTCCTATAGTAATGACTAGGTACAAATCGTTTTCTCATCACCGCCTATAATTCATCCCAAGTATTGATAGGACTCTCCTGGTTCTGATGCTGTGAAGTAACCACTTGATCCTACCAAGTGATTGCATAATCAATGAATTCCAACACCGCAACATTCACCTTCTTATTCTCCGAATAGTTATGTCAATCAAAAATCAACTCCAACTTTCTCTCCCAATCTAAATATGCCTCGGGATCACCCATACCCTTAAATTGTGGAATTGTCATTTTCACATTACCCAAATTGCCATCAACTTCACCTCCATGATTATTTCGACCCCGTCGTTCAAACCTATCTCCTTTATGCCTCATCCGTCCCATCTCAACCCCTTCATACTCATATTCATCCCCATTCACTACCGATCTCATGTTCATCCATCCTAGAAACTCGCCTACTCGTCCCCCTATCATGAGGTACATCTACCAGTTGTCCCCTACTAATATTTGTCATCGAAGTACTCAATTTCTCCATCTTTTTTCCCATATCCATCAATAACTGCTCAAACCGATCCATCCTATCATTCGGTTTGTTGGTCTGATTATCGTACCTGCTGGAATTTGAACCTTCCATGTCTGAAATTCTCTAAATTTCTGTCTCACCAAGTTCGCTCGGAACCACTCAATTGGTTTTTACCCTCTAATAATCTCACTCTTTGCCTTTTACCACTCAATACTTTCACCAAGTGCTTCCAAAGACAACAAAGAACTTACCGGATCAAACTTGTGAATTCAAAAATCGAATATGAGAAGGAATGTGACTCAAGGGAATTATAGAAATTGAAATTTTGGAATGAAGGATTTAAGAAGTAAGAAAGTGTAGGAATTGAGTGGATATATATATATATATATATATTCAAAATTGGAAATTAATAATGCTGAAAATTTTCGTAACAATAATAATGATTTTTTTTTACTCTTGTGAATTTGAATAGAACACTAACAAAACAAACGAAACTTAACTCGGACTTTTAAATAGTCCAAAAACAAATTTTGAAATTTTTTTTTTAATTTTTTGGATCAAAAACTCAAAAAAATTATTGGACACAAGAACACGAGAACACAAGAAAATGAAAACAAAGACTCAACAAGGAAAATAAAGGATATAACCTGATTAGATTGGAGCCAAAACTCTAATATCAACTTATGCAAATTTCGTAGCAACGGTGACAATGAAACCCACAACTAGATTGATGTGAAATCCAAAAACACCAATTGATAACCCGATTTTGGATTTAAACCCAACAAAGTGAACCAAAAAATCCAACAATAACGAGATGCGCTGAACCCCTTGATTACACAATAAAGAACCCATGATACGATGTTTGAACATCATAAGAATTAGATCTTGAAAGTTCGATTTTTTGTTCAATGAAAGAAAAAGAGAGAAAATAATAGTCTTTCAATTAATTCAATGTCAAAAGTCTTTACAATAATGATAATGAAAACTATTTATACTAATATGCTAGAAAACCTATAAAATTCGTGCATAATCTCCAAAATATAGTAAAACATCTACAAAATTAGAATTTTAAGGAAATTAGGATTCTCGCCAAAAATAGGAAATATGGCTTCCAGTTTATACCAAGCGACCGCTTGGATGTTTCCAAGCAGTCGCTTGGAAGGAGGTTTTGGCTGCCTTCAACTTTCGGTTGATGCCTGGGTGATTGCTCACCTAGTTCTTCTAAGCGATTGCTTAGAAGCCCGGTTTGGCTCCTTCTTCATTTGCTTGTATCACATTGATCCAATTGATTTTCGACCTCGACCCTAACATGAAACTTGTCTCTTTTAGTGTGTAGATCACGACGTCGTCCATCGTTGCTTGCACAAGTAGTCCTATTACTTGATTTACCCATTTTGTCCTTGATTGTGTCATCTGTCCTCCTTCGATATTCAATGGGTCCCGTCCTGGGCTCGGCTTCTTCGGACTAGACTCCTGGATCACATCAGTGTGCACTGGAAAGGTTCATGTGAGCTGCCAAAGGAGCACTCACAAATTTTGATCCCTTCATGCCAAACTTAGTTATAACTTTGTTCAGATAAGCCTAAGAAACAATTAACCTATTTTCAGTTCTATCTCTCCTTAGAACCATCCCCAAAATATTTTTAGCACTCTCCATATATTTCATATCAAACTCCGATTTTAAAAGATTTTTCATTTTTATGATTTCAGACTTGGTAGAACTAGCTAGAAGCATGTCATCAACATACAATAGCAAGAAATCTAACAGTCCCTCTTTGAGTTATTATAGTACAAGCAAACATCATAATCACTTGTTTTAAAACCTATCTTAAGTACATATAAATAAATCTTTTGTACTACTATCTAGGACTTTGTTTAAGTCCAGACAATGATCTTTCTAATTTGCACACAATATCAGCTTTACTCTTCACCTCAAAACCTTGAGGCTAACTCATATAGATATTCTCTTCCAATTTCCCATGTTGCAATGCAATCTTAACATCAAGTCGTTCTAGTTCACAATTGAACTGAACAACCAATACAAGAATTAGTCTAATAATCTTGTATTTGATCACAGGAGAGAATATCTAATTGTAATCAATCTCCTCATTTTGAGTAAATCTCTTGGTTACTAATCTAGCCTTATACCTAAGAGGATCACTAAGATATTCCTTTCCTTAAGTTTGTAAATCCATTTATATTGTACTATCCAATGATCCGTAGGCTTGTTAATTAACTTCCAAGTTTTATTCTCAATTAAATATTGCATTTCTTCTTCCAGAGCCTTCTTCCAATTTTCAGATTTTGGATCATTCACAGCTTTTTCAAAAGAAGCAAGTTCAAATGTTCAATGGTTTCACCAGAAACCAAGGAAAAATCAGTCAAAATTTGAGATTCATATCCAGGGTTAGATATTATATCCCTCATTTCTCTATCTCTTATAAGTTGGTAATCTTGAATTGAAGTATTATCATTTGAAAGGTTAATCTCTTCAGTTTCATTTTCACTTTGAAGTCCATTAACCTCAACAGATTTAGGTACATGTTCATGTTGTTCAATTAAAGGAGTTTCAAATCCATTTTCTTCAAGTTGAGATAGGTTGAACTTGGTTAACTTCACCTCACTCAAAGCACCTTTCTCATTTTCAGGTTCAGCAGACTTATCAGTTTAATGTATTAGGCATGGCATTTTAAATCCATTAAAGACTACATCTCTACTATTAATAATTTTAATGCCTTGTATACCCAAAACCCATAACTTGTACCCTTTTATCCCTTCAGGATAACCTAACATCACACATTTAGTGGCTCTAGGTCTAGTTTTCCATCAGATTGATGTGTATAGGAAGCACATCCAAAGACTCCTATATTATCGGATTTGGTGGTCTCTCAGTCCACAGTTTTTGTGGAGTTTTGATGTCCACGGAACTGGATGGAGATCTATTAATCAAGTAAGCAGCAGTACTGACTGTCTTTACCCAAAATCCTTTGGCTGATCCTGAGCTAATAAGCATACATCTGACCTTATTCATCAGGGTCATGTTCACCATCTCTGCTATCCCATTCTGTTGGGTGTTAATCTAACAAATCTATGTATCATTATTCCATTTTGCTTGCAATAATTGTCAAATTCAATGTTACAAAACTCAAGGTCATTATCAATCCTTTGAGTTTTTAACTTTTTATCTAATTGGTTCTCTACCATCTTAAGTTGAGTTCTGAATTTATGAAAGGTTTTAGGTTTAGCCTTTAAAGGGTAAACTCAAATCTTTCTGAAATAATCATCTACAATGTACAAAAAAAGAAAAAAAAATACTTATTTCCTCCAAATGTGGGTTGTTTTTCAGGCCCCCATAAGTCTACATAACATAATCTAATGATCTATTGGCACTATGGAAACTTATTTGAAAACTCACTCTATGAGACTTATCCAACAGGTCTCACAAAAGTTTAAAGGTTCAATTCCATCTTTCCCAAGTAGTTTTTAGTTATTTAGATACTTTAAGTTTTCATTACCAATATGACCCATCCTATTATGTCATAGTTCAGATTTGTTTTCAATAATAGTGAATAGATTGGGATCAGGTACAGAGATTGTATTACCTTCAAGGTAGTACAATCCATTTCTCTTTGGTCCATTTATAACAATTAAAAAACCTATCATAATTTTCAGAACCTAATTGTCAGACTTAAACATATGTCCATCATCTTCAAGAATCCCTAAGGAAATGAGATTTCTTTTGAGATTAGGGACATATCTGACATTCCTGATTGGTCTTACAATGCCATCATGCATTTTAATGGCAATGTCACCAATCCCAATTACAATTTGGGAATTATTATCTCCCATATAAGCTTTCCTAGGTTCATATCCTTATAGTTATAAAATCAAGAATTTATGGGACTCATATGAAAGGTACAACCAGAATCTAATATCCAATCCTCATTAGTTTCATCACTAGTTATAGTCATCACATGCAGGCTGTCAAGTTCAGACCTTACATCAGCATTTTTCAGTTTTCTGGAATTCTAATCTTTTTGTTTCTTCTTCCAATCAAAACAATCTCTCTTAAAGTGTCCTAATTTCCACAGTGGTAGCACTTTTTAATGCTATTGTCTTTAGATTTTGATCTCCTATTTTATTTGTCTCTCATCCTTTTATGTTGAAATGTATTTTCTCTCTTCTCAGGTCTTCCTTTAATAAACATACTCTTATCTCTAGAGCTAGATCTAGATTTCTTCCTAACTTCTAACTCTCTGGCTCTCAAGGAATCTATCACTATAGCTTGTGTAAATTTATCCCTTGAGTATTTTATAGCATTCCTAGCATCCTTATGAGATTCAGACAATGAATTCAATAAAATCACAGCAAGGTCTTCATCATCAAATTTCTTTTCATTGTGTGTTAGACTCTTAACAATAATGTTAAAGTCAATTAAGTCCACTTCTAAATCTTTTCCACGGTCCATTCTGAATGTAATAGTTTTTCCAAAAGATAGATTTTGTTTGGCAAAGTTTTAATCGGAAACATGGTGTCAAGATCAGTCCACAAGTTTCTAGCAGTTTTGACTTTATCTACTTATCTAACAATATTATCAGATAGTGCAAAATTGTTGAACTATATGCAATTTCATTCATCTCATCAATTTCATTAGGTTTAGCTTTAAGTTCTGCAGAAAAAGTTTCAGGATTAACAAATGCTTTAGCAACTCTTTGGTGGACTAGAAGGACCCTCATTTTCTATTACCGTATTGAGTAATCTCCATTTCCATCAAATTGTGATAACTTGACCTTCGAACTCAAAAAGGGTGGCTTGTTTTCATGGATATAATATGATCTTAAATTATAGATCAACTATTAGGCAGAAAAAGTTTTTTTTTTTTTTTAAATTCAATTTAAAACAGTTACTGAAGTGCAAAAATTGAAGCAGAAATCAATAATATTTGTTTAAGAATTGTGTCAATATTAGTGATTAACACAGCGGTAACAACTACATGTCGATTGTCGAGAATTGCACAATATAGTCAAGAATTTCAGAGATACATCATATCAACAAAAAAGGATATATGTATATGAAAATCAAACCTTATTTCTACACTAGAAATAACTCATGAATATATATTATTATGCATCACCAATTAAAAACTTGCTAGATGTTATGAAATGTTCTCACCAAATACTGTTGTAAAATAGTAAAGAAGAACCTCAAAAAACTCTAATCAGGAACCAATAATACACTTAATCACCGGAGATCAGTGCAGTTGGTGTACCGCCATGAAATCGATGGCTAATATCACCAAAAGAAAAATGAATCAAAATTCTTTTACGGATATTAAGAAATTGACAGATTCCCTAAAAAAAATGACCTAAGAAAAAAAATTATTTTGAAAAATGCACACTCAAGAACCTTAAAGGCTCTGATACCAATTTTATTAGATTTTCTTGATGTAATATAATCGATAGAATAAAAATAAACAACAATCTCAAAGCATAATCGAAGAATGAACACAAGAACACCAAAAATGTTAACCCAGTTCAGCCCAATCAACCTAGTCTGGAGCGCTCAGGGACTGGAGTCCGTTCCACTTGTGCAAATATGCCATCCAAGAGAGAGTATCATTTACATCAAGCCACGCAGAAAACCGATTTTGATCATCGATCCATATGGTTCTACAAAACTAAGACAAATCCTTTTTGACAATCAACCTAACCAATCCGGACTCAAACGAAAACAGCTCAGACTCTACCAATCCTAGAGTTATTGTAGCAGGATAGTTTTTCAACGATCAATCTCCAACAAGGATTAAAATAGAGAATATTTTAACAGAAAAAGGGAAGAAGAAGATCGCACACAGATGAAAAACTAAAGAGAGAAACTTGAAGAGGTCAAGAATGAAAAGATGCGTAAAAGCTACACAGAACCGATAGTCAAGTCAATTGGGTTAATAACCCAAAAATGAATCATAGTCATCCATCTAATCAAACGGTTCACAACCCTTCTCAACTAGCACAATCCTTGCCACAACCAGTAACCGATTCGGAGGTTGTCATGTAGGCCATCCATAATCCAAATAATCAACCAAAGCAACTTGCCCCTCAGGACACATCTCCAAGTGGTGAAAGGAAAGGGTGGAGAAAATCTAACCTTACTTGCAACTGTCGGGTGAGGGTTTGAATCCTGAAATATGGATGAGGTCCTTGGTAAGTAGGAGTTAAATGACAGCCTTCCACCATGCATTCTTGGAGGCATAACCTGCGATTTATCCCTTCACTAAAACCCATGACAGGACAGGTGGGGGCGCCAGTAATAGGGCGTAATCCAAAAAATCAACCAAAGCAAGTTTCCAAAATAGCAGCCTTTTAATAGTGTTTTGAGAAACACACACTTTTAGAAACCTTACTCTCTTTATCAATTTTCACCCAGAAAACGTTTTTAAAAAATGGCTCAGGGTTTTCCCTCTCTAAGAATGGCTGATGCTCACGTTTTTTCTTACCCTAGAATGAGAAATGGCTCCATTTTATATCACGCAATCAACGGTCCAAATGGGCCTTGATTAATCCAGTTGTGGTCATTAATTGCATCATATACAATCATCATTTATCAATGTTAATATATTCAAACAGTTATTAAATCCTTAATTATATGGTTTAATTAGTGACATAATAATTAATATGAAAATTTTCTTTCGCGGAATAGTCTTTTAACATTATTTCAACAAATATCAAGTTCATAAAAGAAATTTGAAAATGTCAAGTTTTTGAAAATTAAAAAATTGTCTCATTGTAGAAATTATCAATTAATTCTAGTATCTATTATTTTAGTTGTATGTTGATAAGTGTATTTTATACACATATCTAAGTAATAAAATGTGAATATTTGAATTTTTTTTGATGAATTATAACTTAATCTTTTGTATATATTGTTTGTTAGGTGAAACTCGATAATTAGAATAGAATTTGGAAGAAAGTTCAGGGACTAAATTAAAAATATTCAAAAGCTGATTGGACAAAAGATCGATAATTGAATACCAACATGTTTAATAGGCATAATTCTAGCTCTGTGTGACAATGTTTTCATCTCCCAACCACTTAGAGTCCGTTTGATTTGTGTTTTAGTTTGTAGTCTTGAATTCATTTTCAATTTTTTGTTTTGAATATCTATTTTAAGATTTCTAAAAACACGTTTGGTTTGAAATTTTGAAAACTAGAAAACGTGTTTGGTTTGAAATTTTGAAAAATTATTTTATAATATTTTATTCCATTAAATTTGATTATCCAATAAAAATAAAATAGTTTTATATTAATATATTATAAAGTAATTTATACATTTTAAAGTTTATGAATCTTACAATATTTTTCATTGCTACAAAACTAAAAAACATAAAAATTTGAGTCTTCAAAATATAGAAAATAAAACTAATAATTAATAATGTTGATTGAAAATATTTTTGTTTGTGTTTGTTTACATATTTTTTTAAAAAAAAATACTTCATGTAAATAATTATTAAGAGTTTGAATTATTTTTTTTTAAATTTTACCTTTTACAAGTTTTTAAAATTTTAATTTTTCAGAATTTTAGTTTTAATTTTTCAAAATTTTAGGTTTTTAAATTTTTTTATGTACTAATCATTAAGATCTTGAACTATTTTTATTTTTTATATTTATTTATTTATTTAGTAGTTTTTGTTATAAATTTTTTCCAGAATTTTAATTTTTAAAATTTTAATTTTTAGAATTATCGATTTTAGCTTTTGAATTTTTTTTTTTGAATTTTAAGTTTTATTTGTTAGAATTTATTGTTTTTATTTTTTAATATTTTATCTAATTAAATTCTTATTTAAATTCTTTTTTCCCTTGTTTTGAAAGTTTTAGAATTTTCACTAAAAACATTCAAAATGTCAAAAATGCGTTTTGAATTTTATGTTATAAATTTTTTCTTATTTTCGAAAATACATTTTCAAAAATAGCAGACAAAACACGTTTTTAGTGTTTTGCAAAACAGTATGAAAACAATAAACCAAACGTAGCCTTAGTTTTTATCTGATCTATCATATAAAATACTGAAATAAAAGTACCCATATGTTTCTTTTATATAGTGGAGCTCCTAAATTGGTTAAAGGCAATTTTTTAGCCTGATAACCAGTTGTATCTTTGATTACTTGTAAATGGGGCAAAGGACAATTATTAGACATGATAAACTTTTCTCCCCCATTCATCTTAAGTTTTGACATTGATTCAAAATGATTTAGGAAGTTACAAAGTTTACGTACTCCATCTTTCCTCCCATTTGCAAATATAATGACATCATCAGTGAACGAGAGATGAGATAGTACTAGATTGGCTCCTGGTTGATATCTCCTTGTTGGATATCAGAAGACGAACGGAAGCTAGGGACTAGTGACTGCAAAGTTAATCGAGAGAGCGACTGCAAACTACGAAACGTGGTTCGCTTATACCAAATCATAACAGTCAAAATATACAAACTTAATGAAAAGACAACCAACAAAGGAACGTTCATAGCACTTACCATAAGTGCAAGGCATGCCAATGGAAGGAAGGGGATCATTGGGCTGAAATTAGGGGTGTCAACGAGCCGAGCCGACTTGTGGGTCGAAATTTGAGGTTCGGGATCGGTGTGCAGGCTTTTTTTGTGAGCCAAGTCGAGCCAAGTTTTTGCTTGCTAAAAAAAAAGGCTCGGCCTGAACTTTGGCTCGGGCTTTCATCGAGCCGGGCAGGCCCTTTTTCTCGGGCTCGGTGGACTTGGGCTTTTCGCGGCTCGAGCTAGCGAGTTTTTTTGCCACCACTAGTTGAAACTCCCAGCTATCTCGAACCAGTGTTCTAAAAGGCATAATGCATTGCGAGGCGTCGAAGTCGATAATCAAGAATCACAAGTTTAGGTGTGTCAATGCGAAGAATAAGCGTCATAATGCGTTTCGTATTTTTAATATTATTTTAATTATTTTTAAGATATTAAATATATTTTTATATAAAAAATTAGATTTTTTACTATATCATTAAAAAAAATAGATTTTTTACCTTAAAAAAATGATAATTAAAAAATGATAAATTTTTACATTTAATATAACGACATCTCCAGCACCCACATTTCAAAGTTATATAGAATTGTCTAAAAAAAAACTTTCCCACAGATGCCATGTCAACCTATACAGATTGTATCTTGTTTTCCAATAACATTCAAGGAAAAAGAAAGATGAAAAAGAAACTCAAGACTTCCTTACTTAGGCTCTGATTCTATCTGTATAAATCTCCGTCCAAACATTAATACATTCTGAGGAAATTTCCATTGAAACATTTCTCTATAGTTTCTTCAATTCTCATTATCACATCAGAGCACCCAAACTCCAACGAGACTAATGTGGGGTAGATGTTTATAATTTCCAGTAACCATCTCTAGCATATCAATAATAAAATCAAGTCCAAAAACATTTCTCTAGCATATCAATAATAAAATCAAGCCCAAAAACATTTTTCTATAGTGGATTAGATGTTTATAATTTCCAGTAACCATCTTAGGCAAAATTTCAGCACATTGCAATGCGTTATCACTAGCATATCAATAATAAAATCAAGCCCAAAATCAGAAAATGCTCTTGGAATCCATTTCAAATCCGATCAATTACTCCAATTCATTCACTACAGTATTGAATTCTTAGTTGATGAGACTAAAAAATAATTGAATTGCCAATGACTTACATCAATAAAATCCGAGAGAAAACAAGAAGGCACGGTCTTCATCGGCTTGTAAAACGAAAGTCTAATCAACTCCATCAACTTCTCCGGCATTCGAGCTGGCAAAATGCTAATAGCCTCATCCACACTCTTCACACTGAACAACCTTTCTTCCATGTCCTTCTCCTCCAAATACACTCTAGCACAGCCAATCACCACCCTCTACACCGCCTCAGGAACTGCGCCGCTAGACTGTACGCAACAAACCCACCATAGCTCAACCCTACAGTGAACATTCTAACACTCTAATTGGCTGATGAGATTGCTTTAATTGATCATTCCATACCAAATGATGATCTAACACTCTATATTCTTAATGGTCTGGGTTCTGATTTCAGGGAAATAGCTGCTCCAATCCGTGCGAGGGAGAAATCCCTTACCTTCGAAAAGCTCCATGATCTTCTAGTGGGCCACGACAGCTACCTAAGGCACCTGGAGACAACCACCCAACAACTCGTTGTCTCGGCAAACTCCACCAACTAAAATCTGCATGAAGCATCCCCATCAATTCAAACAATTGCCAAAAATTATCATGGGAAAAAGGCGGAGAAGATGGAAGATAGGTGGAAGAGAGGGATTCTTCTCTTCGTCTGTTGTAGAAGAGGGAAAATTAAGGGTTCGAGAGAGGGAGAGAGCTGTGGAAGAGAGGGATTCTTCTCTCCTTGTGTTGTAGAAGAGATCCCACATCGGAAATTAATAACTGAAGCTTTCTAAATGATGGCTATAAATGAATGGGCCAACAAAGGGTTATGTGACTTTCTGGGCCTATTAATTATTGGGTTGAGAGTTGAATAGTTCAAAATTTATAAAATATTTATTAATAAAAAAAATAAACAATAAAAAAATGCGCACCTTTGTGTGCATTATCGCGCATTTTAGTGGTCAACGCAGGGGTTGAACGCATTTTAACACGCATACCCTGAATGCGAGGTGTGTTAACCACGCCTAGGCATAATGCACGCCTAGGTGGCGCATTATGCCGCCTTTTAGAACACTGTGACTCGAACAAAGAAGAAACCCTATTTCCAAGAAGGCACTTGGGGAAGGAACATTATCAACTCTAGGTAGGATATGGAAAAAATAGGGAAAAGAGAATAAAACCCCTTTTGGAGGTTCGCAATATTTCCCAATGGTGTGGGGCAATATATAGAACAGAATATATCCGAAGAAAGCTCTCTAGACAAGCATATGAAACCCCACAGCAAAAGAGACCCGGACAATTGGGGAAGAAAGAGTTTCCTTGAAAAAAAAGGGTAAAAGAAGACTTTGAGTCCCATATCCAATAAATGCATATGAATAGCTATACAGCCTGGGGACGAGCGATCTGCCATTTGAAAGGCCTAGGACGTAAAAGATCTATATTGTTAGGAATGTGGAAACGGGTCCTAATTTCAGCCCGGTCTTGTTCAGAGAGATTGCTAAAGATTCTTGAAGTCACAAAAATGCTCCCAACATTTTCATTAAGATTGACTTGCACATTGAAGGTTTTGCCTCCCACATTACATGTCCTAGCCTTAGGTCGAAAACTTTCTGCTTGGCCAAAAAATCATGAATTAATGCACACATTAGACTGAGTTACAGCTCTATAGGGGAGAAAATAAAAATATAAAATTAGAACAGAAGAAGAAAAGTTGCCAAAAGTATCAACGCTGGAATTAGATCTCATTGAATTGAAATCGCCAAATGCACTCTGAGAATTAGTTTGAGAAAACATTGTGGAAAGATGGTTAACAAGAAGAAATAAATAGCAAGCGCAAAAATGAAAATTTTGCTCAAGAAAAGTGAGGCAACAAAATGAAGAGAACCAACCGGAATAATGACATACTTATAGATTTTTAATGGGAGATGTTAGCCATTAAAAATATGACAGTAACAATCGTAATCGTTGAAAATGAATGGGCAACTATTCAAATCCCAAGACAAAAACGATTAAGTCATGTGCAATCTACGCACACCTAAAGGAGGTGTTGGCCACCAACTAGGAAAAACTCAAATAAAGCTCTTCTCTACGTAAAAAATGGTAATGGTTGTTGACATGTTCCCTATATTTCCCTAGTGAGCAAGGGATGAGAAAGGTGAAGCGGAGAACCTTCAATAGCTTCGCCAATCACAACATACAACAAATAAAGTCCTAAATTTAATATAAAATATTAAAATCAAACTTGGGGGACTATTTGTTAACCCTCGAAATGCAGTCAGCGAACCTAACTGGTTGCTGGAGAGACATAAAGGGGAATGAAGAAACAAAGTTCGCGAATAGACTATGGACCATTCTTCATATCCTGGTTGGTTATAGGCTATCAATTAAGGGCACATGGACAAGTGAATAAAGTATGATTCCTAACCAAATTAGTTACAAGATAATTAGAAATGAGCTGCCACCTGTAAGTATGTCAAAAGGACCAAACTATCCAATACTTGAAGGGAAATCTATAAATATTTCTATCATTTGAAGAAGAAAGAATGCAATTTAAATATCTCTATCTCAAATAACTATTTTTTTTCTCTTATTCTAGTTGAAATATCAAGACAAGTAAATTTAGGAGGTGAAAGTCATAATTGGGCGAGAGAATTTATTGATTGTATTTACATTGATATTTGATTGTAATTGTTTCATCAATAAAATCGTTTGATTCATTTGTACCATCAACACATGCCTCATCACAATTTTGATCATGCTATCTTACTTTGTCCCAAATTTGCGCACTCCCTTACATATTAGGATTAATCTATTTGTATATTCCCCTTGACATCTTAAATGACATCCCTTTTGTGCGTAGGAAATCTGGTAATTGATTGAAAAGAATGAATGTTGTTAAAACTTAAAATTAATGTACAAAAAATTGTTAACTCATAATATCATTCATAATGTCAAACTTGAGGTACATCAAACAAAACTCAACCTATGATGCACGCCTGCAACCATGGCATAATATCGAGAAAGACAAACCATGCTTAGCCCATTTTCCAGGAAAGGTCCTCATAATTTGCCATAATCCACTATTGTCCATTCTGGACTTTTCACGAAAAATCCACAAACACACAAATATCAATACAAATCCAATCCATTATTCTCCCTATTTAATTCTCTTCGATTCGCGCGACAGAAAAGAGGAAGGGTTTCACCCCTTCTCTCTTCTTTCCAATCCCATATATACAAACATTTTGAATTATCTATATCTAAAGAGAGAAAGGGGTTTGTCTTGTAAATGGATTTGACTTCTGAAGATTCATTGCAAGTACCTAAGAAAGCTGTTGAAGTCAATGACAAGGGTGTTTTAATGGAGCAAAAGGAGGGGTTTCCTGCTTATGTTTCAATGGTTGATCCGTTTCTAGTTGAGGCTCTTCAAAACCCTCGTCATCGATTAACTAGTTGGTTCTTTTTCCTCTTTTGTATTTTCATGCTTCTGATTTTAGTTGTTACATCTTGCTTAATGTTGTTCCCGTATGATGGTTAAATACATTTGTTTTGTATAGTTAATTGGATACATGATTTTAGATTAGGGTTAGGATTTGAGATTTGAGATTTTTGGAATATTAAATCGGTTGCGTTAGATCTGGCGACGTGTTATTATGGGTCTTTTGGTTTTAATTTTGCATATAAGATGGGTGTTTGGATGTAGGAAATTGTGGGTGATATATAGATGTAAATCTTGAGAAAGTTGAATTGGGCATAACCGAGCTAATTGATTTTCTGGACAGCTACGGCCAGAAATACATAACTGTGGAACTGTGGACCAACTGAAATATTCTTCTGGATACGTAACATAAGTTTGGTATGGTTATATAATATAAGCTGTTATTATTATTGCTTCCCGTCATTGAACTTTTTCTTATTAATTTTTGCTTCCATTGTTCGGTTAAAGATGCTCTGCCAGAACATGTTGATGACAAGGTATAAGAGCGAGTTGTTATCATGTTAAATGATAGGAGACTGAATAGTGACATTTTAATAGATACTCTCGGTTGTATGAAGATACAGGGGCACTTGTTAAAACGTAAAATATATTTTACGTTTGACTCTGGCCTTCACTGTGGCTAGTTAGACCTTAGTTTGCAGATTTTGTTTTATGATATTTGGTTTATTTTATCTTTCCTGGTGATTTAGTGTATTTTATTTTATTTATTATTGTTATTGTTATTGTTATTGTTGTTGAGGATAACTAGTAATTGAGCTCTTCTTATCTATTATATTCTCATCAGTTCTGCGAATGGAACTAGATGTACAAAAGTTCTTGCAGAGTTCTGGCATACATCAGTTTGAGTTTCCACACTTCCCTACGTCATACCTTCGTCTTGCTGCACATCGTGTTGCTCAACACTATGGTCTGCAGACTATTGTTCAGGACAATCCTCTAGATGGTCAAGGAACCCGGATTTTGGTTTTAAAGAAGCCAGAAAGTAAGTTCCCTGCTATCCATTTGTCAGATGTACCAGCTGGACAGTCTGAAACTGACAAACTAGGTCAAATCAAGGTTGTCTTAAAACCGAGGTCTTCTAAAGCTTCCTCCAATGATGTCAATGGACTGGGGCTAAAACGAAGTCCTGTAAGAACAGTGGAGGAGAGGAAGGAGGAATATGACAGAGCTCGAGCTCGCATATTCAGCAGTCCAAGTAGTTCCGAATCAGAAGATACATCAGGTTGGGTTGCTTCTGATAGGAAGAATTTAAATATGGGCGATAATGAAGTTTCAACGAACTTGGTAGTTGATGGTGAGAAAAGTCCGAGCAGCAGGGAGATTGGTGTTTCTTCTAGAGTAGCCATTTTTAGGGACAGGGAGAAGGATCGCACTGACCCTGATTATGATAGAAGTTATGAAAGGTATGTATTGAAGAAAATGGTACAAGTTTGTGGATAGCTATGCATTTTTGAGGTTCTAATAGCTAAATAAATATAGTGGAGCAGTGTTAATTGCGTGAAGGATTTAAAATTTTTTCCTCCTTACTGCATGCACATCTAGATCTCTACATATATATATACCTATTGATCGAAGATTCCATGGTTTGTTAACTCTGTAAAAGTTTCAATAGAGAGTTCCAAAATATGCTGTTTCTTCTCGTGGTACTTTTGGTCGTGATACAGCCACCATATACTTTTTATTCTTTTTATTTTTTGGTAATGAAACTTACACGATGATTATGGAAGTGTTTTTTAATGATTATATGATCTTTATTTTAAATTATCATTTTAAAGAATGTATTGTTCTTTCGCAAGCCATTGTGTTGCCTTAAACTAATGCTCAAAGAAGTTGATCGAAATCTTCCCATCCCAAAGAATTCACCATCCTAACCTTTCACTATTGATCCCTGGAGGATGTACATGTTCTTAAATTAGTTGAAGAGATATCTACTGCATGTTACTATTGGTGCATTTGCACAAACCAATTATTAATCTTGGATTATCTTTGATCCATAGGCCTCGTTTGGTATACCTTACTAGGCCATGTAAAAATTTAGTCTAAAATTATAACTGATATTATTAGATAGATGTGGAATTTTAGTATGAAGGTTAATAATCCATTGATTTTTCATTCAAAATAATATCATTTATTATATCTTCTTTATCCGGTCTAAACCTACCTCTAACCTCTGTATTATACAATACAGCTGATATTGCAAATGACTATCTTTTGGATGAAAAATTAAAGAACGCTATCCATCTTAATCCATCATAATACCATCTACCTATTAATATCCATTATAATTTTGTACTAATTACTTATGTTGCCTAATCTGGTGTGCCAAACGTAGCCATAAGGTATAAAATAGCCTCTTTTGTTTAGCAATCCATTTACAGCTTATGTCAATTGAAGGCTGATTGCACTTTCAACTCTAGTCTATTAGCTTCATTTTCAATCTGTGACCTCCTCTCTTCTAATGTACAATGTGTCCCCCCATATACTTATTCTTGCAACTTCCTCACAAGTGACGAGAGACCAAATCTAAGGTAATTGAGTGAGTTGCATATCTCAGGTATATTGTGGTCCTGATTGCTTCTATTTAATTACACATGGTCCTAGTCCGTTCCCCTTTTTTGTCAATCTTATAAACTTGCACTTTTACAGCCACTACACTCGATCGTATATTGGTGGAATAATTCTACAGCACCACCCATTTTCAGTTCGTAAAACTTTTATAGCATATTACAAAATGTTGGGAAATTTCATGTTAAGTAGCATTTTTACTTAATGATGTTTCAAGTTATTACAATAAATATTGATGCTAATGCATATGTCCTCTTTAATATCATGCTAATGCAGATATGTTAAGAACTTACCTAGCATTCAAAGTGTCAATGTAGCACCTATTAATGCTCCGAAATTCGCACCTCCATTTGTGCAATATGACTCCGTTATTCCTCAGCTGGGTCAGATGCCTGTGGCTCAAGCTTCCATCAATTACAGGAGCCCTGTTATGAGCCCTTACCATGCAATGGGATTGAATCAGACTTCTAGGGGTGCTTTGTACATGCAGTGGCCTTCCCAGTCGATGATGTATGCACAGTCGTATGATCACTTAAGGTCCATTTTTCAGGTAGGCACCAGCTTCATTCTCCTTACTGGTTCTTTTAATTCTTTCAGGATCACAGCGGATTTTGTATTGAAAACTGTGAGCCTTTACTTCGTAAGAAAGAAAATGTTTGTTGACAACTGCCTATGAAGAACTGTTCTTTTGATTATCTGTCTTGTTATTTGCAAATTATACAATTAATTCGACCTGCTCTGTTTCTTGTAGGCTCCCTTCAATCTGCAGCCACTAAGTTTTGAATACTCTCAGAACCATATATGACAATCAAATTATAAGCTGGGAGAATGTCTGTATTTCCGAAGGGGCTATGATCTAGATTTTCTTGATTTAGGTGAACTGTCAGATTTAATGTAGCTTCATTCTCCATTTACTTTTGGACTGACTATATTGTTTGTAGAGAGATTTGATACTACTGAATGTCTATCTGTGATGCTATAATTATAAATTATTGCGTGTCAGCCTTGCCATATCAGGTATTTTGCTCAATATAAGGGGATAATGGGGGGTCTATTATATTATTTGGAACGGTAATAACTGGGTAGAGATGGCTTTGGTAAAGCCATTTTTGTTGTCAAAAAACAGAAAACGCTAAGGTCCTGTTGGGTGACACAATTATAAGAGTTTTTCTTAATATCGTCGAGTTCATTGAGTACATTGTAGTTGAAATATTGCATACTTCAACTACTAGGATCGATTTAGGGATGTCTTGTGGCAATATTTTGCAAAATGTTAATCCTTGATTGCTCAACTATGCGTAATTTAACTTAGCCAGCTTGTTTGGAATATATTTTTTAATGTGAATTTTATTTAATGTTATATGAAAATGTGTAGATGAAAAGTGGAGAAAAGTTGTGGATCACTGAGAGGTTGAAAATGGTTTTGTAGAAAAAAAAAATTTGTGCCAAACAAGTTTGCTTGGGCGCTGGTAATTCAGAAGTGTTATTGTAGTGCCTTTTGACTTGGTAAGATAGCCTCATTTTTTGATATTGTTACGTTATAAACTCCTATTGAACTTAAAATTCTCAATTAATTACAATATACTATATATTAATTAAAAATACTACCAAATCGAAAAATCTAATTTGGAACTGAACAGGAACCATTGTTTCCTCATCACCACCATGGCAACGAACTTCATTGCAACCAGCACTGCTCGCCTCCATGCCACCACCTTCCATTACCACTGAGATTTAAATTTGAGAAAGTTCTATTTTTCAGAAATGAAAAATTATGGTTGGAGCAATTCGATTTTCAAATCTATACTTATTTCTTCATGCCTCTGAATTTCTTTATTTTTATTTTTTATTTTTTATTTTATTCGTGTGGGAATTTGGTAGTGGTTGAAGTTGGTGGTAGTGGTGACGGTGAAGTAGTCGGGCTTTGGGATGATTCAGGGTTTGGAAGTGGAGATTTATGATGGTGGTGCGATGTGTAGATCCACTAGTGATGTTGGGTTTATATATGCATTCACTGTGATGCAATCTCAGTAAAATTTCACACTTACAGCGTAGCGATTAACTAGTGAAATATAGGATTCAGGAATACACAAAAGCCATTTGAACCTACAGAGGGAAGAAGAACTGAAAAAAAAACGAATGTGTAACCATCGTAAATTCATATAAATCATCTGAATTACAAACAGAATAATCAATAAAGTTTGGCATTAAAACATTATAAAATTGATCTGTGTTCAAAGGAGAGGAAATCTATTGCTTTATTCCTAACAGAAAGGATGGATTAGGATCTTATACTATGTGCAAATGTTTCCGTATTCTAATTGAGACATTTCTAATCTAATCTAAGAGTTAAATATCGACATCTCCGTTTGTGCCTGTCTGCAAAAACTAGAAATCCACTTGTGGCCTACCCAAAACCAAAATACTCTCAGCAATAAGTCTCCTACTCAGAAAATTTTGAAGAAACGTTTTAATATAGGATGAAATTATAACTCTTTCAACTCTAAAATAAACCGTCACAAGTAAATCGTGGCAAAATCACAACGAGATCTTCACCTATCGAAAAGAATTTTCTAAAGCCAATCATCCCTTAGGCTCCAGTAGCGTAATGGGTGTACTAAATCATCTAGCAAAATACAGTTTTCTGAGAGTACTCTAGGGAACAGATCCAGTGGAGATGGCTTGCTCATGTAAAAACTTCATATCGTCCTACTACCTTGACTTCATACTTTTGAGTACTACTTATTTACGAATTCTTCAGAGATTGAATGAGAATTATGGGGAAAAAAAGTTGCAAAGTGACATGTTTAAACGAGTATAACAAATGCACCATGCTTAATCGACTAAAAACATAAGCTTAGGAACTGAACTTAAGAAATGGCAAAATTACAAGGCAGCCTCACTTTCTAACACTCATGGACACTCAAAACTATCAGTGCATGGCAAGTAGAACTAGATACAAATGCAATATAACAAACAAGATTTTAGCTTCTTTTTCTTCAATATTACATCTAAAACAAGCTCTCACGGTATAAAGCAATAACTTTGGCCGCACTGCAAAGGTGCTGAGATTAAAGTCCAAGCATTTCAAACGAAGAAACTGCACATTTGATTAATGCCCCAAAATTTTTACATCTCTAGGAATCATATGTGAGACTGTGAGAGGCTATCACTCCCTTAACATCTACTCTTTCCAATTGACTCAAAAGTGATTGAAAGAGTATTTTTGACTTGACAATATCCACATTTATGGTATAATAGTCAAGACGATAGCATACACATAGCTTACATGGAAACGAGTGTAAATGTTGAAGAATTAGTTGATAGCTTGGTTCATACCTAACACGAGATACATAATAGTACTAAATAAAACCTTCAGAAAACAAAAAGCTAAGAGAATGTGTTTATAAAATTAGCAGAATAAAAAGATTAAACTCATGCCTGACTTGTAGAACTTCATGGGAAATGCTGTCACAGTATATGAGCCATACAATTTACAAGAAGTAGGACTCTCCCCTACACTAAACTAAGAAACAAGAGAACTATTTTCTACTTATTGCCTCCCAAAGTGACAACCAAGCGAATATTGGTTCACGCAGTCAGAATGATGTGAATTAGATTACTACGCGGATTAATATCTGCCATCAGCAGCTAAAATGCGTACAACATAATGCCACTGACAACTTAACTTAACTTAACTTAGACTAATGGACTAAAATCAATGGACTGGATTAACAGACAACAAAATTTTCACCATGCAACAGTTGATTGTTTCCAATAGAAATAAAGTGAGATTTACAATAACATATTTCATGACAATTGGATGCCAATTACTCCACTTACTGCGTCAGAATAGCTAAAAATTTCATTAACAGGAAAAGGCAGTTGAAGTCTAAAACTAAATTGTAACTCCAATGACAGATTTTCACTAGGCTGCGAAATGGAAGTGATGAGAAAAATGCAGAACAATTACCCTGCGTTTAATCATTTCCGGTTGGAAAAAGGGTGAGGACTTTCCTCCCATTTGTGGGAGTTGCTGACTCCAGATCCTCCAGATGTGGTGCAATAACGGAACCATTACTGCTGCGAACCGGATGTGGCGGCCTAATGAACGGATGTTCAAATGGCACATTCGATGGTGAAGTTCCCAAATGCCTAAACTGCTGTAGTGGATGGCGGTGCAGCCCCGGACCTGGCCCTGGCCCCACCACTGGCATTGGATGATGTTGATTCATTGAGGCCACCGGCACAAAGGGCATGAAATGGTCAGAATTTGGCCTGTTTGGGTTCAAAAAATGAGCAGGCACAGGGGAGCTGGCGAACAAACGGTCAGTTGCAGGGTCCACACCTGCAGGGCTATTGTTGCCAAAGGCACTTCCATTACCGGACACCCTCCTTAGATAAAGCCTGTATTTCTGCAAATGGCTGGCAACGTTCTCTCTGGTAAGGCCATCCACACTCATCAACTGCATAATGGTTTTGGGAACAGCATTCTTGATCCCCAAATGAGCCACGGCATCTACAAATCTTTTATGGAGTTGTGGCGTCCACACGAGCCGTGGCCTCTTCAGGGTGCGTGCCGGTTCATCTGAGCCCACCCCGCCTCCACCTCCACCGCCGCCCAACTCAGCCGAGTCTGAGGAGTTGGGTTGGGAGGAGAGAGCCGTGGATTGGGGCAGCTGAGGCGGTGGCAGATGCGGAGTGCTTTGGTAGTGATGGTTCTGAATATCAAAGACAAGTGCTAGATCAGGGGTTATTAGGGATTGGGTTAACGGCATCAGTTCTTCAGGTGAAGGCAGTTCTTCTTCCCATTTGGCAAACCAATTGGAATCCTCTTCCCTCATACTTATTCCCTCTCCTGAATATAATGAAATTTTATAGTGGGACAGAGTCTCTCTTCTTCTGAGTTTCAAGATTTTGTATAACTAATCTAAATCAAAATATAGAATAACATATATGGGCAAAATTTCTATTATTTCCTTCCTCTCTCTTCCCTTGAAGAAAGATTTGATTTTGGAGATAATAGAGTAATATATGTTTGTGTGTGAAAGCGGGTGTCACCGCCGGGAACGGTGGTGGAGGATGGTGGCGATCGAGGTGGATCTTATTTTCTTGTTTTCAGCTTTAATACTCATTAAAGGATGATTTTTATGGGAATGGTACTGAGTTCTCTGCTGTTTCAATTTTCCAAAAAGAAATCTTATTTTCCAATAATTCACACACACACATACATGTATGTATATTTGTATCTCTGTCCTAAGAGACACAAAAACCATTATATGTCTTGGAGCGTGAACTACACGCTGGATTTTCATTGGATTTGAACAAGGAAACGGGGGGTGACTGAATTTGAAGGAATCAAAATCTGATAGATTGTTGGAGGAAAAGGACCAAAGATATGTTCTTTCGAAGTGTGTAAGACACGCTCTTTGAAGGAGTTTGAGGGAATAAATATTTGTTGATGGATGGAGGTTTTTTGTACTTGTGTAGTAGGGGGAATCCTATTAGGATTGGGAATAATAATAAACTTTTTGGAAAAGGGAGTTTTCTTGACTTGTTTTTTATGTTGGACGTGGGAACTAGATGACTTTTTTGACGGGATAAATTGGATGAGGGTCAATTTTAACCTCACAAGACTAGTGTATATTTATGCCCTGTTTGGTACCCATTCTTATTCTAATTCTCATTCTCATTTTCATTTTCAATCACACATTCTTCAATAAAATAATATTTTCCATCACATCAATAACTTTTCCTTCTTTTTCAACCACATATTCACCATTACATCAACTCAAAAAATTCATTTTCTCTAACAAAATGACTACCAAACAAGCTATAAATATGTTCACTCGAGATACGTTTCGAATACAAATTTTCATAAGAACGTATATTGATGAACAGGCTCGGTTCTGGACTGAGACGAATGAGGCCCAAGCCTCAGGCCCAAAATTTAAGGGGGCCTCATTTTTTACCCAACTTTTTTTAAAAAAAAAAAAAAATATTGAATGGCATTAGAGCACGCTTAGAATTCGAACCAGGTCCAGGATCCCATTCATTTCCCACCCATTTCTCAAATTCTCAAAGCCAAATCCACGTGCTCGGCCGACAACTGGAGGTTCTTTTGGAGTTCATCGATCACAGCTCGGCCTTCGGCGTGGATGCAGAAGTGCTCAAAAGCTTGTTTGAAGTCAGGAATGTAGGGTTTCCATTTAGGGTTAAAGATTTTTCGGCACGATTCTCCATTTATACGTTCTTCTCCTTCAGCTCCTGTTGTTTAAGAAGAAGAGGAAACTGGGTCTCCTATGAACGATAATATCCCTGTCCAATGTGAATCCGCACTGGATTCTGATTCTCTCCCTTCTCTGAGGTGCGCAAAATCGAACTCTGAAAACCCAGTTTTGGTACAGCTTGTTGTATATAATATTTGGGTAGAACTAGTTATTAAAACTTGAGGTGCCCAACACAGTTATAAACTTGTTAGAAGTTGCCCAACTGGTTGTCCGGTCCACATGAAGGCCCCTCTAAGAGGGTTTCTCTTATGATACAACTAATGCAATTATTTCGATTAGAATTCACACTGTAAATCGGCTTGTATGGAAATGATTCCCAACATGACTTGTGGACTAATAGTTATGCCTTTAATGAACAGTGTAGTATTCAGAAGTAGTTATACGGTTTAGCACAAGGTGAGCAAAAAGTTACCCAGCAGGTCTTATTGGCGACGCCTTTGTTAAAATTGTGTTAAATAAATTGGTGAACTTACGCACAATATAAGATTAATTCTGTAATATTTTCATTCATTGTGGGTAGATTGTGAGATGTTTCTTATTGCAAGTCTATTGATGTACTTATATTGTGTTTCCTTTGGCTTCCTTAGCTTTTTTCGTCCTAGAAATGTTTTAACTACGTGAATCTGCACACCTAACAGAATTAAATCCCTGTTAGATTATGTTTTCTGATTAAATAATAGTACAAGGGCACATTCGGCGGGCTAAAGCACATGAGATTCAATATACATATCTTGGCAAAACAATTCAAAATGAGTTGATACAGTTGTTGGCTAATGAGGTGAGAAGTTCAATTGTCAAGAAAGTTAAACATGCAAAATATTTCACAGTTATACTTGATTGTACTCCGAATGCAAGTCACGAGGAGCAAATGTCTTTAGTAGTACGTTGTGTAGATGAATCAGCTAACTTACCGACAGTTGAAAAATATTGGCTTGAATTTTTTAAGGTAGATGACACAACAGGACTTGGAATTGCAACAGAACTTCAAAATATTTTGATCAAACTTGATCTTGATATTGATGATATTAGACGATAAGGGTATGACAACGGATCGAACATGAGCGGGAAGCACAAAGGTGTGCAAAGAAAAGTACTTGACATGAATCCCCGAACTTTCTATACTCCATGTGGTGCTCATAATCTAAATCTAGCATTATGTGATATGGTGAATTGTTGTTCTAAAGTTGTATCATTCTTTGGAGTGATACAACGTATCTACACATTGTTCTCCTCTTCTACCAAGCGATGAAATTTTTTCAAAGATAATGTACAAGGGTTGACAGTGAAGCCATTGTCACAAACACGTTGGGAAAGTCATGTTGATAGTGTAAAGCCTATAATGGAGCAAACTGCACAAATAAGATATGCTTTACTTGATTTGGCAGAACGTAACGAAGATCCTAAAGTAAAGAGTGAAGCCGAGTCATTAGCAACATTTGAACTTCAGAATTTTGAGTTCTTGCTTGGCATGACTATCTGGTACAAGTTGTTGCGTGCAATCAATATTGTTAGCAAATTTCTTCAAACCGAAAATATGGATATTGATCATGCTATCGACCTCTTGCAAGGACTTGTTTCATTTCTTGAAAAGTATAGAGAAATTCGATTTGCTACTACCATGGATGAAGCGACAAAAAAAGCAAGCGAAATGAGAATTGAATCTGTATTTCGAGAAAAAAGCTTAATTCGAAGAAAAAAGCAATTTGATGAAAGTGGCAGTGATGAGGTAAAGCAATCAGCTGAAGAATCTTTTAGAGTTGAGTTCTTTGTTTTTATGATTGATCAAACTCTATTTTCTCTAAGAACTCGATTTGAACAATTCAAACAATATGATTGCATATTTGGATTTTTGTTTAATTTGAAGAGGTTAAGGGGGAAACAACTTCAAATTTGTTGAAATCTTGTATGAACCTTGAGAAATATCTCGAACATAACGGGCGTTCTGACATTAGTGGAGATGATTTATTTTCGGAGTTAATATAATTGAAGGAATATATACCAAGTGAAGTAACGAGAGCAATTGAAATGCTACAATATTTGAAGCCATTGGATGCTTGTTTTTCAAATGCTTATATTGCTTACAAAATTGTGTTAACCATAACGGTTACAGTTGCATCCGCAGAAAGAAGTTTCTCCAAATTAAAGTTGATCAAGACTTACCTCCGATCAACTATATCACAAGAAAGATTGAATGGATTGACTATGTTATCAATAGAGAAAGAAATGGTTGAACAACTAAATTATTCAGATTTGATTAATGGTTTTGCTTCTAAAACAGTAAGGCGAATAGTATTTAAGTGATTGTTTGAAATGTTGCTAGTTTTGTTATTTTATAATATTAATTTTTTGTATACTATATTTGTTTGTTGTTTTACTGTTAAATTTAAAGTTAGCAATATGTTGCATAAAATACTGTTGAATTTTGCATTTACGTTGATTTTGGAGTTAGCAATATGTTGCATAAAGCAAGTTAAATTTTGAGAAGTCTTGAACCGTTGGATCAAGAATAAGATCAATGGCTGGAGATGCAACATATAAATGATGACATTAGATGTCCTATTAGGTCACATTCTAATTTCTGCTATTTTATGTATTCTTTCAGATTTTATCGTGTTGTCGCTTTTTGTTTCTTTCTTTCAAATTTTTGGCTAGAAGTTAATACGGTATCTCAAAAAAAAAATTTCGGAGGCGCTGCTCCCGAACCCCTGTGCTCCCCGACAGATTTTAGGGAGCCTAATTTATGGAGTTCGCCTCAGGTCCCAAAAATCACAGGACCGACTCTGTTGATGAAAAGGATACGAACAACTAAGGCCCAGTTTTCTTTGATGTTTTCAAGCCATTTTTTGTTTTCGATTTTTCAAAACGGTAAAAATGCATTTTTTTTTTTTTGCCATTTTCGAAAATACATTTTTTAAAACAAGAAAAAAAATTACAAAGGAAACAGAAAAGGATAATGCTTAGCGTACAGGAAATTCCCACAGAAAACTTACAGAATTTCAAAAAAATCTGAGTTGGCACTTACAATAATGATTTCTCTTCCACCTACCCACGTACTGCCCCGTTTTACCCCCACCCTAACACACCCCACAACTACCACACCCCACCCATTTTTCCACCTTTTTCTTTATTATTTATGTATAAGATTTCAACATTATTATGGAAATATTAAACGAAGTCGAAATATTATATTTTTAACATCATTTTGAAGTGCTCACGATCGAGTTTATCGCATCCTTAACTACGTGCGAAACGGCCAATCGTAGCAAAAGTTACCACTCGTCGAAATAAGTCGTTTCAAAATATATAAATAATTTTTCTTGTTTTTGTCTCAGTTTTCGGGATTATTGCGGAATGTCAAACGAAATGTTACATTCTTAACACCATTTCGAAGTGCTCACGACCTAATTTATCATATAATTAACCGCGTGCGAAACGGTCAATCGTAACAAAAGTTACCACTCGTCAAAATATGTCGTTCCAAAATATATAAATAATTTTTCTTGTTTTTGTCTCAATTTTTAGAATTATTGCGGAATGTCAAAATGGTCTTAAAAATGTAATATTTCAATTTCGTTAGATATCCTATTACGACAAAAAGACTATTTTGACATCCCACAATAATTCTCAAAATTGAGACAAAAACAAGAAAAATCATTTATATATTTTTGGAACGACCTATTTTGACGAGTGGTAACTTTTACTACGGTTGGCCGTTTCGCACGTGGTTAAGGATGTGATAAATTAGGCCGTGAGCACTTCGAAATGATGTTAAGAATGTAACATTTCGATTTCGTTTGACATCCCGCAATAATTTCGAAAATTGAGACAAAAACAAGAAAATTCATTTATATATTTTGGAACGACCTATTTTGACTAGTGGTAACTTTTGCTACGGTTAGCCGTTTCGCACGTGGTTAAGGATGTGATAAATTAGGCCGTGAGTACTTCGAAATGATGTTAAGAATGTAACATTTCAATTTCATTTGACATCCCGTAATAATCTCGAAAATTGAGACAAAAACAAGAAAAATCATTTATATATTTTGGAACGACCTATTTCGACGAGTGGTAACTTTTGTTACGGTTGGCCGTTTCGCACGTGGTTAAGGATGCGATAAACTAGGTTGTTAGTATTTCGAAATGATGTTAAGAATGTAACATTTTGTTTGACATCCCGCAATAATCCCGAAAATTGAGACAAAAACAAGAAAAATCATTTATATATTTTGAAATGGCCTATTTCGACGAGTGATAATTTTTGCTACGATTAGTCGTTTCGCACGTAGTTAAGGATGCGATAAACTCGATCGTGAGCACTTCGAAATGGTGTTAAAAATATAATATTTCGACTTCGTTTAATATTCCTATAATAATGTTGAAATCTTATACATAAATAATAAAGAAAAAGGTGGAAAAATGGGTGGGGTGTGTTAGAGTGGGGGTACTTTTAAGTTTAGCCTAGTCAAACTTCCTAAGATAGCCAAAAGATAAAAAGACTATATTACCCTTAATGAAATGAATTGAATATTGCAAAGTATATCCTGTCTTTTAAAATCGGTTTACAACCTAGTTTTTATATTCTATTTTGAATTTCAAAATATAAATCCATTCTTTGATCTAATAAATTAGAATAATCTATAACATATTGTTCATATTTTTCTTTAAGTTTATTATATTCTTCTGATAATGTATTAATATTTTTTAATTGAGAAGTAATATTATTTATTTTATCTAACAGTTTTTCTATTAAATTATCTAATCCTTCAATAGTATATCCAGGCATTAAACAACAAATATAATAAATAATCTTAGCGATTTAAAACTTCTAATAACAGTAATTAAAAATCATAAATAGCAGAAAACAATTATTAATGCAAAAAAAAATATAACATAAATAAGAAAGATCTTACAGTATTAGAGCAGAAGGTAAAAGCAGATTAATATCAACGAGATTTCCCTCGAGCTTGCACCCATATGTTTGTATACTCAAATATAAGTGATCGGTGTTATATGAATTTAAGAAAGTGGGTTATGGTCCAACACGACTTCCGCACACTCACTGATTTTCTCTCTGACTCTTTTGCATACCTCACAATGGATCTCACGGAATCACAGTTTTCCTTTCAACTCCTTGTTAAAACATCACCATGAATGGTAACATGGTTCAAATGGCTTTCTCTAACAACGCCAAAAACGGAAACACAAAAACGAGAAATTGCACAAACCGTCAAGGCTTTCACCGTTGGAGTATAAGTAAAATAAGAGTTTTCGAGAAAATAATAAGGATGAAAAAGAAATGTTTTGAAACAACTTTGATTTCATAAACACATCACACTAATATCTCTTACATAAGAGTACACATACATATTTCGGCTACACACTTTGTACTTTCTCTATGGAAATTAGAACTCCATAGAGATTACCTTATTACACTCCTTACTGAAGAAAGACTGAAAATATTACAAGATATGGAAAGACTAGGTAGAGAGATATCTTTTGCTTAAGACTTGAATGCCTTCCTTCTGCGAATTATCCTTCAATTTATAGACTCCAAAAGCTTCTTAGCTGTCCTTCATTATTGTAGTTTTACTGTATAAGATAGTGGGAATCTTACTGTGGCCTAAAGTTTTCTTGTCATAACATGGAAATTATTAGGGTAAACCCACAATTTTTCTTTACCAGAATCTTTCTGATAAAGTAGTGATAAAGGAGTCCCTTCTACTTTTCCATATGTGACTCAAACCACTCATCCGGAAATTCATCTGGATCTAGAGAAATTGGTGAGATGTCACCTTCAGTGCAACAGCATTCGCACTTATGTTTTGGATAACGCCAAAATTGTTTACACAACTCTTCTCTTGTCTTTTGTGTCCCACTAACTAATCCTTCAAAGATATGATCACTCAATATGTCGAGATAGTGCCAATCTTCTTGTTTAGTGGGTGCCACAGCTTTACTGTAGATCATGTGATCTTGTGACTCGTACACCCATATGTTTTGTATTTCTTCAATAATTTTTTGGATATGCTCAAACTGCTCCTTGTATCCCTTGGCTCTACTAAAAGTTATCATCTTGACTATATCTTCTGGTGTGGATTCAATAACTTCACTCTTTTCAGGCTGAAGATGTTTGGTAGTAGTAGCCATTCTGATGACATGGCTTGCTGGAAGCATCCTATTTTCTTCATCATCGCATTCAGGACTTGCAGTGAAAAATCTGATATAAATGTTCTTATGTTTAAGAACTTGACAATATCTTTCAATAGCACGAACTACATCTTTTGGTAACATAAAAATTTCTTTTAAGGATTCTGATGGGTAAATACAGAGTATATTTCCCATTTCATACAGAGCACGAACCCAATAAGTGGAGCTCCTGGATAAATATTAACTTTGTTATATGTTCCATACGTTAGAGTTTTCATCCATCCTCCAATACTAGTATACCAGCAGCAGGCAAGATTGAACAATACGTATGCCAGAATAAAATCGTTTTTATTTTTGATATCCATAACACCAGGAGTGTTACAGGCCTTGATAATATTTGAACGATTAAGCTCTGGTATAGAGATACTCTCTTTCGTAAGTTTTTTCTCTTGTGAGGGAGACGAAGTAGTATACTCTTTGACAGATAGTTTATGAAGCTTTAATGCTTCTTGTTCAATATTGGCGTTAGAGCCTTCAGATTTATTGGCACTAGGGCCTTCAGATAATATAGCCTTGTTGGCCTTTTCCGATACTGGCTTAGCAACAGCCATCTCCATCATCGCTATCTTGGATTCTATTGCAGCAACTTTCACACTCATCTCGAATTTCAATGTTTCGAGTTCCTTCTTGATTTGCTCCATTCCTGGTTAAGAAATCTGGAATAAAATTGTCTTTCCCTTTAATATGGACAATATCAAAATTAAATGGCGCAAACCACATTTGCATTCTAATAAGTGGTCTTTCAGCTGCACTTGTTCCCAGTTTATTAGTTAACAATGGTTTTACCTGAGTATTATCCGTTCTAATAAGAAACTTTTTAGGTAACAAGTAAGGTTCAAATTTTGCTACTCCTTTTTTGACAGCTAAACATTCTTTTCGATTAATATCATATCTAGTTTCTGCATCCTTAAAAGCACCTGAAGTATAAGCAACAAGCTCTTCTGGGCATTTACACAATGGATTACAAAAAAATTCTCTATGATTCTCTTTTCTTTTGAGGATTGCTCCCCAATGTAATAGAGATGCATCAGTTTCTAAAATAAAGAAATCATCATCATTAGGAATATTTAGTTCGGGTAGATTTTCACATACTTTCTTTATTTTGTTTATCATTTCGATGTCTTCATTTGTCCATTCCCAATCAACACCTTTTTTAAGTTTTTTGGTAAAGTGGACTTTGTATTTAGAACAATTTTTGATAAATTTTTCAGAGTAATTTAATAATCCAATAAAGCTTTGCAGCTCTTTTTTATCTTTAATTACATCTGGAAATTCGATAATCTTCTTGCCAATATGAGGTTGTTGAAGTATTTTTTCTTCCGTAAAAATATATCCTAAGAATTCGATTTCGGTTTTAGCTATCTCTGCTTTTCTTTCAGATAAGGTCAAACCATATTTTTTGGCAATATAATTGAACTTCTTAAGATGTTCAATATTTTCTTTTAGATTTTTACTATGGATAAGGATATCGTCCACATAAGCAATGCAGAAAGTTTGTATTGGTCTGATGATCTTATCCATTCTTTGTTGAAATATTGCTGGAGCATTCATTAATCCAAATGACATAACATTCCACTCGAATTGTCCTAACGGATTAGGGGTTGTAAAACTAGTTAAAGGTTTAGATGTTTCATCTAGTTTTATTTGCCAATATCCTGATTTACAATCAAATTTAGAGTATATTTTACTTCCTTGTATTTGTTTTATTAACAAATCTTTTATCGGTAATTTATAGCTATTAGGTATAGTTTTAGAATTTAAGTCTCTATAATCAATTACCATTCTAGCTTTTCCTCTTTTAATTTCATTATGGTTTCTAACCATAAATGCAGGACTATTATATGGACTAGTTGATTCTCTTATCACTCCTAATTCTAAGAGTTCTTTAATTTGTATTTTAAATTCTTTTTTATCTTCTTCGCTATACGGAAATTGTTTTCCAGATATCTTAGCATCTGGACTTTTTAGTTCAATGGTTGCAATAGGTTTATCTTTGTCCCAATTTGTTAAGGGATGTTCATGATAACATTCTTTTAATTCTAGTTTAATTTTTTCTAACTCTTCTTCTAAATTGTCAATTCTTAATACAGGGATTTTTTGTTTATGATTGATTTCGGTATAACATTCACCACGATTACCTGCCGAACTCTGATGTTTAGGCTTATGGTGTATTGGTTGATGTGCAATTCCAATGGCTTTATAAATTTTTGATGTTTTAATTTTGTGATTACAAGGTGTAGTGAATTCAAAACTATCTTTATATTGCGTAAATGGACTATACGTATAGAGAAAATTCTCTCCTAAAAGGATATCACATCCAATTTTATCGGTTGCATATATTCTAGGAATAAAACATTCTCTATTTCCTATAATTATAGGAATATTTTCTATAAAATCTCTATAGATTTCAACAATAACACTGGCAGTTTGGCCATAAGTCGTTTTCTTATAGTCTCTTTTATAATAATGTTCAGGAAATACATTTCTTTTACATAGGCAAATTCCAGATCCAGTATCAAGTATAGCATGAAATTTTATCATACAATAGTCTGGTAAATTAAGAGTTATCTCTATATATGGACTAAGTACACTAGTTTTGATTGATCTAATTCCTTGTATCATATAAATTGGTTCTTTGGTTTTATTAACTCTAGGAAGTATTTTCTGTTTATCCTCTATAGTTATTTGTAGCGTGTTTTTCTGGATAACATATGGTGATACCTTTTCAAGAAAATTCATTCCAAGTAATATTGGGCTAGTATTTTTTCCTTTCCTATAATCTTTATGGATTTTAAGGTTTAATTTAAATTGTTCCCCTTCTATATCAGTAAAACTTAGTTCAAGATTAACAAATGTTTTGATTTCATATTTAATTTCATGATAGTCTGTAAGAGTTATTCCTTGTGATAGGTTTTCTTTAGATAAATGGTCAACTAAGTCTGCTCTTATATGGCTGGTACTAGCTCCTGTATTGACAAGGGCTATAATTTCTTCGTAGTTATTTTGATTATTGATATATTCAGTTAAGATAAAGAAGTTATCTTCCTCACATTTTCTTAGGTCAATATCAATACTATTTCTAGGTAATGTTGAGTAGTTTTTACTTGTAGATGGTCTGCTAGAACTTACGAGTTCTCTAGTACTGATACATCTTTCTATTTTTCTACTAGGCATTCTAACTACAAGTTGTCCAGAGTTACTCAAAGTGGCTAATCCTTGATTTCCTACATTACTGTCTATTCTTCTTGCTCGTTGATAGAAATCAAGCAATATGTCTTGTGGTAAGGAAATATTATTATCACTTAACATTCTTGGTGGAGTAAATTGTGCTAGGTTTCTAAAGTCTTCATGAATTTCTATAAACTCCCCTGAAATTTTATTGATTTCCTTTTGGTGTGTAGTAGTAAAAGCATATAAGGCTTTACAATGTAAAGTTACAGCTTTACTTCTTGGTGGCATCATTAGTCTATCGATTTTGTGATACAAATTTAATCATAGACTTAAATTTTCATCTGATAAAGACATGGCAAATCCAGGTCTTATAGTAAATATAATTTTCTTATAAACAAGATTTCCAGAGACCATTCCTAATAGGACATCCATAGGATCATGAAGTATTCTATTATCCATCAAGTATATTTGTATAGGAATATCCATTCCTTCTCTAAAATATCCTTTGATCATAATTTGGATTTCCCCAATAACAATATTTTTTAATCTATCTCTAGTAGATTTTTTAATATTTGCTAATTCTCTATTAACCCATTCTCTTGTTATAAGAGGTATAGTGGTATTGCCTTTAACATTTTCGATATTAATAGGTACTTCATCATACTTGGCAATATATATTGTTTTGTTAAACCAGGATAGTATAGGTCTTATAAAAACATCTTTATCTCTTAAAGATATTTGTTTTTCTTTTATAGCTCCATATCTTTCTTCATAAAAAACAACGGTTTGCGAAGTTCCTTCTTCATTATCTAAGTTGGTTTCAATAGTATCTATGATTTCTTGATTCATATAAATCTGTTCATATTCTGGTTCTTCAATTTCTTCCATATCTAGTTCATAGATTGAGTCAGTTTCAGATAATTCGTCTAAATATTCAATTATCTCATATTCTGAATCAGATTCTACTTCTTCCATTAATCTAATGGACTTAACATTTTCTCTTCTATTTTTGTTAGGACAATTTGGAGATATATGTCCTATTTCGTTACATGTAAAACATTTATATTTTTTATAAAATTATTCTTTAGATTTTTTCTGGGGTTTCTTATGTTGGTTAAATTCCTTTTTCCAAGGTTTTTTCGTTTTAAAATATTTCTTGTGGCTTTTAAATCCTCTATTTTTCTTCCAAAGTTTAAGATATTTCTTAAATTTCTTTTTATAATATGGTTTCTTGGATGGTTTGTGACAACCAAATTGGGGTACTGCTGCTATTTCTCCATAACAGCATAAACTAGCTTTCTTACCATGTTTTCTAAATAAGTGTTGGTACATAGATTTTTTGCACCATTCAGATATTTTTCTCTTAGCGAATGAAGTTCTCATTCCTAGAGTATCAGCCTTTTGATCAGGATTTTCCCATTCTAATTTCTTCCAATAAATTTGGTACTCCTCAAATAATTTCTGACCCCATGGCCAAGGTAGTTTAAGAAAATATCTATTTAGTAATTTTTTATCCTCTTCAGATATATTCCATTCTTTTATGGATTTGGATGCTTTGATATATATTTTTTCGAATTTCTTAGTATATTCATTTAATTCACACATATCACAGATTTTTAATAATTCCATTTCTCTTTCCGCTTGTAAGGTTTCTTGAGTAATCATATCAATTTTAGTTTCAGGTATAACTTCTCCTAAGAGTAGATGTCTAAAGAAATTTTCTATTCGTTTTAAAATCTCTTTAAAATTTTCAACATCTAAACTTTCATTACTATCCATGGTAGTTGTAGATTTTTCTCCATATTTGATTTGATTTTTGGTTTCTTCAGAAGTTCTTCTCCAGATGTCTGAAGTAATTCCTCTAAATGTGTGGATTATAAAGTTATAAGTTTGAGTGGTATTCCATCTATGAAAAGCAACAGCTAAATCAGTAGCTTTTGCCCAAGAATCAATAACTTCGCTTTTGTTATTGCTATCATCAATATCTAACCATATTCCTGTTGTAGGAATGAGTTCAGTAAATAATCTAACAGGATTATTATCCCTAAGATGTATAGACTTGGTTGCAATAGTTTTTGGACATTTTCTAAAATTATATCCTGCTCGCTCATTAGTTATTCCATGTTTTTTTATCCATTCTAAATTCCAGTCATCAGACTCATCTTGAATCCAATCAGTAGTGACATTAGTTCCACTAGTTTCTCCGATCAACGGCTCAACTTGTTCATTTAAAGGTGGAGTGTTAATTTCAGTAGTTTCATCTTTAGGTGGAGGATCATTCATATATATATATTCTCAGTTTGAATAGCTAATTGTTCTAAACTTTGTTTATAAGCTTCTAATTCCTCTCCAGTGGCTTCAAAGAATTTGGCTTCTAATTCTTCTATAACATATGCTGGTAAGGGTGGTTCGATTGAAGTATAAGAATTATTTTTAAGTTTTAATTCTTTAAATTTTGATTCAATCTGCTTAAATAAGATTTGTGGTCCAATCTTAATATTATCATTTACGATTTCTAAATTTGATTCAATATTTTTTACATGAGTTATGATGTCTTGACTTATGATATCGGTTTTTTCTAAAGGTAAAGCATAATTATCATATTGTTCTAAAAATTGATTTATAATAATATCTTCTTCTTCATATTCGGGAGATTCATCTACTAAAATTTGTAATGCTTTATTTTTTACTTCAGTTAACTGTTGAGAATTATTTGTTTGTTTTATCTCTTCACTTATAAATTTAAATTTGCTACTTAAATTTGTCGCTAACTCTTGTAATTTAATTCTATTAGTATTAGTTAAAATAACAATATTTTGTAATTCTTCTAAAATTAGTTTATCTTTTCTATCAATTTTAGAAAATATTTTTAATGTTCTAAAAATTTTCTTCAGGTTCGTTACTAGGCTCTGATACCAATTTTGTGGAAAGGCGAAAGCGTTAATATAGATCAAAAATAGTTTGAGGACTTAATTTTGTGGAAAGACGAAAGCGTTAATATAGATCAAAAATAGTTTGAGGACTTACTTGAAAATATTTTAAATGAAGATGACAATGGGTGCAATTTTTATATTTAGGGGTATATTAGGTAGTTAGTAATGAAAAATTTGGTCAATGGCTATTTTGAAAAAGTGAGTGGATTAATCGGTTATTTGCCACCTATTCCTCTGTTAGAGTGGGGGTAAAATGGGGCGGTACGTGGGTAGGTGAAAGAGAAATCATTATTGCAAGTGCCAACTCAGATTTTTTTGAAATTTTGTAAGTTTTCTATGAGAATTTCCTGTACGTTAAGCATTATCCAACAGAAAATGTCTTTTTGACGTTTCCAAACCAAACACTCGAAAAATAATGAAAACACGGGTAACGCCATCTCTCGTCTTATAAATTTCTAATCCGTCTCTTCCTTCGTTCATAACGCCCATGCCTTCTCTCTTCTTCCGTGCCTTCTTTCTTCACGACACCGTGTCTGCTCTCTTCTTCTAATCCTTCTCTCTTCTGGACGCCGGCGACCCATTCAAACACTGCAACCGGCGACGCAGGAGAATTGCTGGTTCCGGTGCCGGCGTGGGGAGGCGACGCTGCTGAGAACGTAGTGTCGCGACCCATTCATTTACCTTTCTGGTTCGGACTGCCTCATCCATCTTCAATTTCTAGTAAAAGTGATAGTCATAACAGTAGCAGTGGTCTGTATGCGATTTTGCTTTCCAAGCTGAATAAATCTCCGTCTCCTATAGTATTTTGATACCTCTACTGAAATCTTTCAATTCTGACGGATTTGCTTTGAATAGTTTTAAATTTATATTAGAATTTGAAGTGAAGCATTATAAGTATTCATTTTATTCTCCTTTATTTTACAGTGATTTTGTAGATTGAGTGATGAGGACAGAAATTGATTTCTGTTAGCAGTCTTACTGAAAATGATTGAAACTGCTTAAGCTCAACTGTATGTGTGATTGCTTAGCAGTCTTGCTGAAAATTACATTTATTAACAAAGAAGTCATTTTCTATCTAATATAAATACTCGTATTATTAGTCCTAAATCAATGTTTGATGACTCTATGTTGTGGGTCTTTGTTGTAATATATTCGGGGTGTTTTATGTGTCAAAGGCTGGGAGCAGGGTTGTAGAGCCAGTTGTAGGGGATGTTTTGAGTGGGAAGTTTACTTGGAAAGTGCATAATTTTAGTTTGTTTAAGGAGATGATAAAGACACAAAAAATAATGAGCCATGTTTTCCCGGCAGGGGAGTGTAATTTGCGAATTAGTGTTTATCATAGTATTGTTAATGGAGTTGAGTATTTGTCCATGTGTTTGGAGAGTAAGGATACAGAGAAGAATGCAATAGCATTGGATAGGAGTTGCTGTTGTTTATTTAGGATGTCAGCATTGCATCAGAAGCCAGGTAATGGTTTGAATCATGTGCATAGGGATAGCTACGGGCGGTTTGCTGCAGATAATAAGACCGGGGATAACACGAGTTTGGGGTGGAATGACTATATGAAGATGGAAGATTTCATGGGGTCCAGCTCAGAGTTTTTGGTGGAAGATAGGCGATTTTTAGCACGTCATTCCATGTGATTACTGAGTTGAGTAGTTTCTTGAAGAGTAGTACATTGATTAGGGGGAGAAATGGTGGCAATGTGAGGAAAGCAGACGGGCATGTGGGGAAGTTTACATGGAGAATTGAAAATTTTACACGGTTGAAGGACCTTTTAAAGAAGAGGAAGATTACAGGGCTTTGCATTGAGAGCAAGAGGTTTCAGATTGGGAATCGGGATTGCCGACTTATTGTTTACCCCAGAGGTATGTTGTATTCATTTACTATGGAGGGAATACCTGTTGTGTATTTGTTCTTATCTCATTTGATTAAATTTGAAGGTTCAGAGAATAAGGTAGTGGCATCTGAAATGCCTTGTTGTTCTTATATTTAGGTGAAACAAAGCTAGCGATATTAATATGTCGGCATTTGTTGTTCTTGTACCGTTGAGTTTTACCCCACACATTAGTCTAGCTGAAGGTGTGTGGTAATGACCAAGGGCTTGTATACTATTAAGTTATGTCCTCCTGTTGGGATTGTAAAGCCAGTTGTAGAGCCTAGACATACTTAAATGCTGAAAAGTGGAGTACTGGATCAACATAGGCTTATTACTTGTACTTTGATTGAGAAGGAAAAAGCTCATCTTATATGTGTCACTCATGCAATTAAACTTCAGTCCTAGTAGAACTTGCTGCTTGAACATCATGTTGTTTGTTATTATGAGCAGAATTATGCAACAATGATGATATATATCTATGGTTAAAGGACGTTGTCTTGATAACAAATTTCAGATTCCCATGCGTAGTCATCCTTGCATTTGAGACATTAACATATATGTTATTAAGAAGAAGATCTCTGTAAGCTCATCCTATGAATGACTCTCTCTCCTTAGTTTCCTATAGGCAGCGAGGTCAAATCCTGTCTAGGAGAGGAATAGTTTCAAAAGGAAGAAGTCCGCCTAATAATCTTTCTCTTCCGGGACGCTTTTATTTATATGTAATTACATGCTCTTAATTGTGTTTATGTTCTAATTGGATTATTTTCTTGAATGAGTAACAGAAAGCAATTACTGTGATTCCAGCTCACTTGGTTGTAGAAGCCATTTCAACACTTCATGGCCTTTAAAAATCTGATGCTTTCTATGAAGACTGATGTATAGTTTTTCAAATTAGTTTTACTAATGTTAACGTCTTCCCTTGCAGGGATTTTTACTGGTCTTACAGTTGCACTTTATCCAATTTCATTTGTGAAGACCAGAATGCAGGTTGCTTCACATGATGCTATAGAAAGAGATGCATTTTTCGTTGTCAAAGGTCTACTAAAAACTGACGGGATTCCCGGTTTATACAGAGGTTTTGGCACAGTCGTTACTAGAGCAATACTTGCTAGAATTATATTTCTCGCCGCATTAGGGACTACAAAAGTGGCTTCTTTCAAGATGGTGGAACCATTCAAATTATCAGAGCCTACACAGGCAGCTATAGCAAATGGAATGGCTGAGATGTTAGGATTTCTTTGTTCACATTATGAAAAATTGTCCCAATTGATGTTGTATGTTAGATCTACATGTTATGTGTAAGCATAACCATGAATTGGTTCAAGTTCAACTAAATTTGAATTAGTAGAGTCAAAATACAAATAAATTAATTGATTGGTAGAGATTCTTTAAACTTATTTTTCTTCAAACGCATTTTCAATCATAGTAATCGTCGTTTATAGAATTCGATCTTGCTACATGTACATTCAGTATGACATTTCGGATGACATTCTTCCTCACAATAGGGGAGCCATGATTATTTTATTGGAGCGTGGGTCCCCCCTTCTTGTGAGGGAGAATGTCATCCGGAATATCATCCCGAATGTACAAGTAGTAAAATCCTATAGAATTTGAGATTTCATTACTTTTCATGCACGTTTGATAAGTAATATTAGAATCCGACCCCCTACAAAGAAGTCATTCTAGTATTGGACTACTTACGTTAAATGTGACATATATGGTGTACTTGAACTATTGGACTGCTTACGTTAAATTAATTGAATAATTAAATTTCTTAAATAAAATATTATCAAAATTTATACGTTATTTTAATATATGAAAAAATATTTCAAGATTCAAAGATATTTTAAATTTATGTTATTTATTACAATATTAACATTAAACTATTAAAATTAATTGAATAATCGAATTTTTTGAATAAAATACTATAAAAAAATTCTCAAAATTTCAAAGTAAACGCGTTTTCAGTTTTATGTTTTGAGAAACAGTTTTCCAAAATTACAAAAAGAATGCATTTTCAACAATTTTAAAAAAGACACTCAAAATACAAAATACAAAACGAATTCAAAACTCAAAACACAAAACTGAAACACGAAAAGAACTCCACCTAAGACTTTTATGGTAGAAAAATTCTTGAATAATAATCTAAACTAAAAATTCGTACTTATCACAAAAGTAAATTTTATAATTAAAAATCACATTACTTTCAAAAATCTTAATTTGTGAGGTGTAAACATTGAGCATAACTTGATAGTTTATGTTATTTTTGGTTGCTCAATGTCGTTAGTGGGTGTTCGTTTGCAATTATAACGGCCTGTGGGACATCAAGATTCTTCATATTCAAAGACATCAGCGGTTAATGGGGTCTTGATACGATTATAAGTGAACATATGAACAAATAATCTCTCCAAAAATGGAAATGAATCTTAAATAATAAATGTTTAATATGCAATATTAAACACGAATAAGTAATACAATTTTTCTTTAACATAACTTGCAATGAGGGAACACCACGCAAATTTTCATGATAGTTAGTAACCAGTTATATCATTCTTTCTACTTGTACTCTTGGTAATATTACAGAAAATTTATAAAACAAAATAATAATAATTTAGCCTGCAATAACCGAACCAATTGCATCATAACTCATCATTCCAAATTAAATTAATCCGCCTAAAACGAATGGAAATATAAGAGAAATAGTCATCAGCCCTAATATGGAGGGATGCAAAAAGTTAAAAAGGGAACTCAATTGTATCAACTAATTTAAGATTAACCTCTAAATAAATCTATCTACAAAATCAGTACAGTTGATGTTTGGAAAGGGCATCGCCCAACTCTCTACAACTAGCATTCTTTAGACAGATCAGCCAAATATTTTTTGTACAGGTGAATAATGTAATAATGTACTCAAGAATCTCAATCCTCATACCAAAACTTTTACGGATAATGCTAGTGATACACAATTTCGTGTACATAAGGGTGTCCACACCCTCATATGAGATAACATAGTGAATTAAAGACATTGTTAGTTGGATCCTCCTGGTACCATTAGATAACACAATGAACTAAAGACATTATAAAGAAGAAAAATCTATATATCTTTGATTATTTATTTTGATTAGCACTCACTACTCAACACACCTCCAAGGCTGCTACACCTGCATCATTGCAGCTATTTTTTTTTTTTTTTTAAAATTTCAGCACCAGTATGTCCTTCAGTAAGACAAGCAAGTTCCTCAATGCATATATCAGAACTACATGCCTTCCTGCTCAAATGTACACCGAATCCTTGAGATCATTTTCATCTGGTAGTCTGATATAAAAAGTCGATCGAAACTTCCTACCAAAATTCTAATGAAATGTCATATAGCAATTGGAGTTCATCACAAAATGTTGCATAGAGACAATCAACATCAAATCACTAGACATCAGGCTAGCACCTGGTCTTAGAAGAGCAGGGTCAATCTTATCTGGCCGATTTGTAGCAGCAATAATAGTTACATCAACTCTTTCACTCACACCTACCAGCAAAATATTGACATACTCAGAGCTTAAGATAAAGATAATTTTAAGAAGGTTTTTTCAATCAGTATACAGTCTCGAAATAAACAATTTCTATAACAAGAGATGTCTATATAAACAAGAACTATTCACAAAAGATAGTTTCCGAATTTAGTTACCATCCAATTCATTAAGTAATTGAGTTATAAGCTGCGCCTTCTCGCATTCCGCGCCGATGAAGTCAGCCTCGCACGCTCGCATGTGCGTACACATTTCAAACAAACCCTCGCACGCTCAAATATCACGTACAAAACCGCACATGCATGTAGGCTTATAGAGCATCAGTCTAATTACGAAATAAGAAATACAGCAGAGAAAAATTGAAACGTGAAATCTCGTTTCTCTCTTTGCTCATTGTTTCAACAATGGCAATTAGTTCCAGTGACGAGTGCCGAAGTGGTGATGGTGTTGTGGTGTTGCCTGATGGAGGAACTGCCAAACCAGAGAACGAGTCACAACTAAATGTTGTCAGGCATATGGAAGCTTTTAATACAATGAAAAGTGATGTGTGCTTGACTACAGAGTCAAATTTGGAAAAAATGCTAACCAAAAGTTGGATAAAGCAAACAACCGTGCCCCATGTAGTTTAGATGTTGATATTGAGAAAGGAAAGTCAGAAAATCCTAATCTCATTGATGAATCTGTTGAGCTTCTGAAGACTAAGGATTCCTTTGCAGGAAGTTCTAGATATGCAACACTAAGGCTTCAATTGTTAGGAATCCATATAAAATACTTCTGGAAGAATCAGAGCCATTTTCTCTGTCTCACTGAGGACATTGCAGAGAGAGATTAGCTTAGGAAGAAAATTCACGCAGCTTCTAATGAACCACAGCTCTGAGTTACCCGAGTTCACTTCAAGAGAGAAGTTTTTGACCGAGGGAGTTTACGAAGCACTTACTAACAGATCAAAGAAATACAAGCGATCTGCCACCTTCAATTCAAGGAGAGTAGTACTTCTGTTCTCAGTCTTGTCAATCATGGTGTTTCGCGTGAAAACCGCTAACAATTAAAAGAAGGTTCAGACGATTGTGTAAGGAACAATGACCTCTAGAAACAAAGTCCCAACGAGGGGTGTTTATTTATGAAGATTACAATTCACAAAACAAGAAATGCTTCTAAGAGGTGCAAGCACACAAAGTAACTAAGATTTGACAATGAAAAACTTAAAGGAAAATAAAATTACATAATTTTCTGTCTGAGAGTTATTTGTTCGGTCATTTTTTCTGTATTCTCTTTGTTCTTTTATACTCCTGGGTAGTTTCTCTTGTGGAACTGTCTGAAAATCGTCTGTCACTCTATAACCACCCACTTTCTCCATGATATGCACTCTATCCAGAAACCGCCCACTTTCTCCAATCATATAACTGTTCGCAACCGATATTCTCGGATGGTAGGATGCAATACGGTTACCCCTTAACTGTTTTAACAACTGTTGCCTTTGAAGGTGTGTAGATGTTATGCTCGTTCAGATTTGGGGCGTCTCGCACAGCTGGGCGACGCCTAGCAGATGTTATGCTCGCTCAGATCTGGGGGGCGTCTCGCGCAGCTGAGCGACGTCCAGCAGGTTTGAGCGATTATGGGCTATTGTAGCACAACTCCTTTTTGGATAATCTGGCTTGGGCCTGCTTTTCAAGTTGGGCTTTGTTCTCTTCTTGAATTAGGCTCCGTCGTTTGGGCAATTTAATTGGGCTCGCTTAATTATGCTTAGTTATTGTGGGTCAACACATGGGAACGATAATCCTAATATATCTGACTCTGCACATGTGGCTGCTTATTGATGGGTCAGGTAATGTTTGACACATCTGCTTTCGATTGCAATCTCATTAGGACACTTCGCTTTTACCTTGTTATTTTCTTTTTGTTGCTCTGTTGTATCCTCCATGGTACTGTTGTCTAGGTTTTATTGTCAATGCACATAAAACAGAAAATCAGAAACCACACATGGATGGTCCAATTGATGCTTTTTTTGTATTAAAAAAAAATAAAAGTAACTGAGTTATAACCCGATCACCAACTGAAACCCCATCGCCTTCTTCCCCATGAGTTGTGACAAGTCCATCGATTTCATCGAAAAATATTATTGATGGGGGATGTTGCCCGTGCCTTTTGAAATAAAGATTTTACATTCTTTTCAGATTCACCAACCCATTTGTTATAAAGCTGAGGGCCCTTTACTGCATAAAAATTCCATCCGGCTTCACAAGCTACTACACGCGCCAATAGAGTTTTGCTGCATCCTGGAGGATCAAACAACAATATACCAGGAGGGTGGGTCCCAGTTCGTTTGATAGCATCCTTGTGTTTCTGAGGCCACAAAACAGCTTGCATTAATTCCATCTTAGCCACCTTCTGGCCACCAACATCTTCCCGTCCAACTTTTGGGAAGTCAAGTTTTACCTGGAGATGAAGAGTAAGTAAACCACGAGACAAAAGAAGAGTGCAAAGAGAGAAGTAACTGACAGACTGTTAAATTGTAACAATGACCATTATCATCATCAAACAGCTGAAATTTCTGAAGTATGACAGTCTGAGAACTATAATAGAGAGAGAGGGAGTCATGTGATTTACATAATTTAGAATCAACTACATCAACACATTCATGAATATCATCTATAAAAAGAAGACGAAATTCGACTACTTTAGATTAGAGGCTATAAAGGACCCTGGAAACATGAAATAACCTAAATTAGGGGGGGATGTCTACATAATTCTTACGTCCCTCCTGGCTGCCTACAGTGATGCACATATTTGTAAGGCGATAAATTTGAATCACACAGGAAATAATTACAATAAGAAAACAGATCAAATTAGACCCACACAATACAAGGGGCATTGCCCAATCATACATTATATGAACATTCAATATAGAGAGTGGCAAACTGGCAAGATACATGAGCCTCGTGCTACAGAATTAGTTAATATATCTGTCTCCCATATATGTTACACAATCCAAACATGGATACGTCTACCTCTCTCATGGCACTCGGCTTTGCTTTCTCTCTAGCCTTCTTGAAGTCTTCAAAAGTCACTCTTAAAGTGTCTTCTTCTACATCACAAGTTCCATTTGCTTTGATTTGGGGAAGATTTTCTGCTGAATTTTGCATTTCTGAAATATGAAAAAGCTGTGTCTGGGTTACTTTCCTGAGTATTTTCCAAGTTACAGGATGCATCTATATCACCATCTGAACAAACATTACATGAATGAGTATATCTTTGGCAGTCTGTATCGCAAGCAGTAGTCAATGATTCGCAATCTGAATCACCACAAGAGACTTCCAAGTTAACATATTACTGAAGGTGAACCACGACTGCTGTTTCGCAGAGTGCAGCTAGATCAGCTCCAACAAAACCATGAGTGGTCTCTGCAAGATGCTGAATATTCTTGTCCAAAAGCGATGTCGCTCATCACTATGAAGGGCCAGCAGTATTTCATAACGTTGTACAGGAGATGGAACACCTATGTACAATTTATTCGGGAATAAGAACAGATTCCAGATCAGATCAGACATGACATGACATGACATGACATATTAAGCTGACATATTAAAGGATAGAAATGATTTTAGTTTAGGTAATCGATCACTTGAGGAGAAAAAATTTAAATGAGATGAAAGAGAGATGGTGACCTAGGGAAGGAATGCAAGATACTCTCAGATATATATTAATATGTCAATGAAAAACTGTCCACAACAAGAAGATATATAAGATTCTGGTTTTAAATTTTAATTACCCAATTACCTGTTCTTTCAAAGAAGAGAAAATGAAATATAACCACAATCACTCCGTTAACAGCAACAGAAATGCACAAGGGTCAAGTTCGTGTAAAGCAGCATTAATGCACTTCAAATAGAATCTCATCACATGCAACTAATTTCATAAAGAAGGTTGTATGGGAAGCATCAGTTCTTGTAGTTATGCAGAATTATTTTAATCCGTTCCATGAAACGAGGTTCTCTCTTCTGAGCTCTTTCCTTTTTTTCACACACGAATATAGCTATTTGTAAAATGTGTTGACATATGGTTGATTATAACCTGGAAGTTTTGATTATAACAAACAAGCTAATCTCATTTGCTAACAAGTTGAATTCAAGTGATTATAGTTTTTTTTAAAGCATACTATGAAAAATTGATCGATGATCGTCAGAAGATCAAAAACTATCATTACAAATCGGACTCAAGAAGGTTGTCAAAATTGAAGTCACAAATTCAAGAATCTAAGAGCCAAACTTCGGAGGAAGATCAAAGACTTGATTTCCTAGATAAAATATAAAGGTACTCACATTTTGATATTTGACAATGAATGTTGAAGCTCAAGAATCTTCTACGCATTAAAAAAAATTCTTTGTACATTAAAAGTTAATGCAACGTTTTGATCAAATATAAAAATTACTTTTAAAAAGATATTTGAACTTGAAAAATATTTTTTATCTAGAAAGTTTGAAATACTTTCCAAACGTCCATACCTTTTAAAACCTTCAAATCATATCAAAACACAAAAAAGAACCCAAAACTGTCGGTCATCAACTGTCAACCGGCCGGAAGAGGCAGTCGACCGGCCAAAGGTGACGATCGACCGAAAAATTCCAACAGTCCAAAATTTGGTCATTCTGACCTCTGATTGTTATTGTACAAATGGCTATATTGATCATCGGAGCAAGAGGCAGTTGATCGGACGAGTCATCCGCACTTACAGATTTTTTTAACGTTTTGCACTCTATAAATACTCTCACTTCTTGCATTCATTATGACATTCAAAGAGAGCATTAAAGTGAAAAATATGTTTAGCAAAATTATTTGAGCTTACATCTTATTTAATTCTTCAAACACTCACTTTGAAAACTTTTAGTTGATTGAATCAACTTTTGAAGATCATCTTTTTTCTCAAAGTTTTCTTACCTAACACTTGAGTTTCATTGATTACTATTCATTAAAGTGTTCGCTCGTTTTCTCTATTGTGCTCAATTTTGATTGTATCATTCATTGAGAGCGAAGTTTTAAATTGTAAAATTATTACTCTTCAAATTTGTGAGTCATATACAGGTCTCGTAAAACTCTATATTGTATAAGGGTCGGTGTTCCTCGATTGTAAGTCACCGGAAGCATTATAAAATGTAGGATTGCACCATAAGTCTATCAATATAGTGAAAAAGGCCTTAGTCGTGACGGAGAGTTTGGTAACGGATGACATAGATCATTAGTCAGGATCGAATCTCCACAATTACATCGTTTGCACACTCTCTTCCCTTTTACTTATTGCTTTCGTATGTATGCATATTTGTTTGATTGACTTATTTGCTGCTAAATTTGTTTAAATTTAGACTTATTTTTGAAAGAGTTTCTAATAACCAATTCACCCCCTATTGGTTAATTATTCTTGGGTTATCAAAATGACCTACCACAAAGAATCATGTACAACAAAACATTACTGTCACTATTTATTCTGATTGGATGCAAATCAATGTTCAATACGTAGTTCATTCTGACTGTCACCTTAGTATGATCCAAACCGAACTCGATCGTTACTTATCCACAAGCTTTACATAACAACAATTATGATCGAGCAACACCAAGGATGAATGTGTTCCATACAACAAGTAAACGTGTGCATACACCATTTTTGCAATAGTAAACAAAAAAAATGCCAATCATAAATACCACTATCAGTCACAATTCATTCAAATGTAGGTAACAACTTATGATTACATTTAAGATAATGAAGAGTATTTGGCACAGAGACAAATTATGATCATATACACAAATCATGGTCACAAGGATAAATTTTGGTCACAGAGGCATTCTAATATGCATTACATAACTTAACGTGCGTAATTACCATAAATTTAATGCCATGAGAGAAATTCTAGTAACATATCGACACACATTCACATGACATAATTTGTCTGAAATTGATGTCTCGATTGAAGACTAATCCGAATATGTGATTGTGAGTAATCTTACAATACTACGTACAAATATGCATCATGTACATTGCGATCCAAAATAGTGAAATAAGACAAACTTATAACGGGAACACGTAAAATCACATACCGACAATAATGCAGATTGTATAAATCCTTCGGTGAAGCGCACGAATGAATGATTTGGGTCCTACTAAAGGCCAGGATTATGTATTGTTCCAAAATAAATAAATAGGGAAAATTCAAAACTCAAGTATTAACTATAGGCCAATTCAATTTCCAAGTTTTAAACTTCAAAATTCAAAACTCATATGATAAATAAATACTTAAATACATTAAGGTCACAATTAAACAATTAATGGTCTCAACTACGTAATTATAGGTCACAACTTATTTATTGATCACATATTATTAAATTAATTGATCACAGATTATTTCACGGTCACAAATTAAAAAATTTATAGGTTAGTTTATTCGTTGGTCATAGAATCTCAAATTAGTTGGTCACAAATTATTAAATTTTTATGTCGCAATTAAATAGTTTGTCGCAAATAACCAAATAATTGGTCAAATGCACCAAACAGCGCTCCCTCGATCCTAATCCACTACCAGTACTTGGTCACAAATCAAACTAATAGTTAGTTACAAACACTTTTCATCCCACCTTGCAGCCGCCACAACCACCACCACCACCACCACCAACATCAACAACAATAACAACACTGCCACAACACCACCACCAACAACATAGCCACCGCCATCCAAAAAAAAGCACCCCAATACCAAAACATGAAAAACTACCACCACTTCAAAAGCCAACAAACCCAACAAAAATCACCACTATGACACCACTGCATACCACGCATACATACCACCATGGTCACAAATCACTTGCAGCTCTGTCGCACACCAAATCCTACCAAGCAACAACGACAAGCAGATGAATAGTAAATCTCAGAACCATCACCACCGTGCACTAGATCGCTGCTGTGCGCGATGACTCTATAAATGTCGCCTCGTAAGTAGCCTAATGAGAGAGAATTGAGAAGGATAGAGATGATTTGGCGTGCAGCAGTGGCTTACCAATCATCGTTGATGCACGCGACGGCTATATGAGCTTTGTCTCGGAAGCGACTTGTGAGAGAAGAGTAAACGGGAAAGAGAAACGAGATGCAAAATATTTTAGGTTTTGTAGTGCACCGGAGCTACTATGTTATAGGTTGGAAAATAGATTGGGTATGACGGCGGTCACAACCAGTAGGTATAGAGAAAGAGCGAGAGAAATTAATTAAGGTTTGAAAGTTTAATTTGGTTGGAGGATGTAGTGTTATATATATATATATAAAATTATTAATATTAAAATATTAAATTGTCGCCTGATTTTTTATTAAATATACTCCATATTTGATTTTTGAAGTGTGATATTTAAATACTTGCTCTAATGTAATTTTCACAAATAAATAACTACAACCTTTAACGATACACTTTTAAAATTGACAAACTAGTAAAATTCTTTTAAAACTCAGGTAATTTTAATTAAAATAGGTTAAGACCACAATAATATATAATTTACGGTCACAATGACATGCTAATCACAAATTATAGAACATTATAGTCACAAAAACATAAAATGTTGATCACAATTATAAATTTAGTCACACAATTTTATATAGGCCACAACGCATTTATCGATCAAAACTTATTTTTTTATCATAAATTATTAAATTAAATGGTCACAACATATTTATCAGTAAAAAATTATCGATTAATTTATCATAACTTATATTTCGGTAACAAATTAATTAATTGTCAAATCACTACACCAAAAACTGCCCTTTGTAACGATCAAAAAACATAGTCATAGACATTTTTTGCAGCATTCGGTTGTATGTTGCTGGCTTTGACATTATCGTAGAATGGAATTTCCCAACATTCAATGTGTGTTGTGTTAAGATTTTTTGCAACATTCATTGACTGTTGTGTTTCTCTTTTTCTCAACGTTCTTCGAATGTTGTGTTAAAGTTTTTTGCGACGCTTTTTGAAAGTTGTGTTAAGATTTTTTGCATCGTTCAATGCATGTTGTGTAAAGATTTTTGCAATGTTTGATGATTGTTGTCTTTCTCTTTTTTGCAACGTTCTTTGTATGTTGTGTTAAGGTTTTTTGCAACGTTCAATGCTTGTTGTGTTAAGATATCTTGCAACGTTCTTTGATTGTTGTCTTTCTCTTTGCGCAACGTTCTTTCACTGTTGTCTTTATCTTATTTACAACGATTTTTAAGTTCAGTTAATGGCAACACTTTTAGCCTGTTGTCTTTTTTTTTTTTTTTTTGCAACATTGTCTGTTGCCGTAGTCCTTCCCTGATTTTGTCCTCCCTTTTTCTATTTTTATATAAAACATTGATCAACAAAATTAAAAACAAACATCAACTATTTACGCACAAGTACTTTAATACTATGAAATTTAAATTATAACTTCATTACGAAATTTTTAATCCGTACAAAATAAACATAGAACACGTACTATTTTTATTTTCAAAACACAATAAACACTCCAATACAGAGATGAGAGCCAAAAAATCAACCAAAGAAAATATGTCAAGAACATACACAATGGTCAGAGAGAGGATTTACAACAGGAAAACTGTAACGACCCGAGTTTGTACCCAAACTGTTAGCTTATGTACTATCTGCTTTGGATAGGCATGTGCCCACTTACCCCCTCACAACATTTTTGTTGTATCCCCCATAATTCGAACCCAAGACCTCTGCTTAATGAGAGATTTAATAATTACCCAATTGGTATTAGGATTCAACTCATAAAGCAGAGATATTGGATTCGAATCCTGGGAGACGTGACAGGATAAACCATGAGGGGGTAAGTGGGCACATGCCCACCTAAAGAGAACTGCACGTAAGCTAATGATTTGGGTACAGACTCAGATCATTACAAAAAAAAAGCCAACTCGAGTCTGTACCCAAACCATTAGCTTACGTACTGTTCGTTTTGGGTAGGCTTGTGCCCACTTACCCCCTCACGACTTTTCTATCGTGTCTCTCAAGATTCAAACCCAAGACTTCTGCTTAATGAGATACTTAAGTTGAATCCAGGTACCAATTGGGCAAGTTTTGTAACAACCTGAGTATGTACCAGAATTCAACTTCAGTCTCTCATTAAGATGTCTTGGGTTCGAATCCTGGAAGGACACGACAAAAAGTCGTGAAGGGATAAGTGGGCACGGGCCCATCCAAAGCAACAGTACGTAAGCTAAGTGTTTGGGTACAAACTCAGGTCATTACAAAAGCTAATGCCAACGTCCATAAGGTGAAAGTTGGGTAAATGTTGTCAAAGATTCTCATCACAATGCACATAATCAATTTAACCAAAACTTCAGACAAGACATCCCAAAGAAAGCTGCTTACATAAATGAGGTCCAAGAAGGCACATGCACAAGAGAACTCAATTTCAAATTCTTCTCTTAACTAAGTTTGACTCCATATAACTGCAATAATGAAAGAATATAGATGTCAGGTACATTAATTAATAATATAGGAAACTCAAATACACACAACATTAATTATGTGTCAATCATGTTCAGAATAAACTTATCACACAACATTAAAAGTCTTTGCTCAGCTGGATTTATTTCACAAGTTCATCATAAAAGTTGTCAAAACAAAAAGTAACTTCACATGATCACAAGTTTAGCTAAGAGATTATGATGCAAAATTCCAAGAATATGCTAGTTAACATGGAAATGATTAATGTTCATCTCATAAAATTTTGACCTTTTTTTCTTCTTAAAAAATATGTATCATGTATAGAAAATTATACATCTGATAAAGGAAATATAAACCAAAATATTTTGTCATAGTTTATTGACAGCACAAGCAGATGTTTCCTTCCAAGACAACAGGATGAAAAGTTAGCGCTCAAAGAAACATATATTTGTGTGGGCATATTTCCATGAGATGATTGCAGTCAAATGGATACAATTGAAGGAAAGTAAGAGAGCATGTCAAATTAAGCATGGATAGATCTGAATAGGCAGAGGGTTATTAGATACATGGAACTCACTGATACATAAGATCTAAAAATAGGCTCGTAAATGTGATTGTTAACATTCATTGGTTTTCGATTGTAGAAGGGTGGAAGCAATGGACTGACAGCTCATACCATAACTTAAAATTCAAGGCACGAAGATTTGTTTAACTAAAGATATTATAAGTAATATTAGTGACTCATCATCTAACTTTCCCTTTCATTTATCTTTTCATAATTAAAATCTAATCAATCACAAAATAGTGATGAGAAGCTAAACCTTTTCCAATTGGCTTCCATGCAAAAGTAGGAACTGAAGGTGACTTGATAATGTCACAAATTGTTAAGTTTTCATCCACTTATATTTACATTATTGTGATAAATTGATGCTTAAATGCACTAACACCCTTATATTTTGATTTAGGTTGCAAATGGATGAACATGATGGAAATTAGGAGAAACAAACGAAAAATGACCAAAATGAAAAAAACGAAAGTTTGGGGACTAAAGTGCAAATACTCTAAACTTGTGTCTAACCTTATGATGAAGATTCGAGAAAGTTAGAGGTCAAGTGGATGAAGAAAGAAGTCAAAGGTATGGTGTCAAAGTATGATTACAAATCAAATTTCAATCGAAAAAGTTTTGCACGATTTTCAGTCTCATATTGAGATCCATTTTTGACAAGTAAAATGTTGAATTGGAAGATAATGTTTGAAAAAAAATTGTAGTACTTTGAATTATATTTCCATCACATCTTGAATCACCTCAATCGGACATTAGGAGAGAAAGTTATGGCCAAAATACTCAAAACTGTCCCGCTAAAAAAATGGAAAAACCATGCGCTCGCATGATTATAAATAATTAAATCCATGTGATTGCACAAAAGCCTTCAAGGAGTCAAGGGGATGAAATAATTTGTTCTATGTGATCGTATGTGTTTAAACTATGTGGTCACATAGGTCTTTTCTAGGCCTGAATTTTCTAATTTCGGAATTGAATGAACTGCCTATGGAAACACAACCCAACACATTTTTAAACCTTATTTTCGACCCCAAAACGCAACCATCAAAGAATACACACTTTTCTCTCAACTTTTGTCTCAAGAACACTATGAAGAATTAATCACTTGGTGAAGTCACGAGGAACTCGATTGATTTTGGAGATTTCAACATTCTGTCACTCATGTAATATGCTTCTAATTTTTTGAATAACTCTAGGATTCAGATTTCCTCTATATTATCTTGTTTAGAAATTAGTTTAACTTGTAATAAATTTGTTATGGATCTGGTCATGCTTCCTCCATTAATCGATTGAAATATTGGTTTGAGCTTCAATTTCAATTCATTTTATTGTTGTGATTCAATTACTGTTGTATGCTAGAAGTATATGGTCGCTCTTTGACTTTGATTTCAATAAAGATTGTAAAAATGTGCTATAGAAAATCTATATTCGAAGATTACTATAGAATTGATTGGGTGTTTAACGATATATTTTTCAATTAAAGTGTTGGGACAAAAACCTTTGATTGAGTAATTGGAATGAGTGATTGACGTTGATTGATCCAAATCAATGGAGGGAATTCCGGTGTTTCACTGCTTTTAAGATTGATATTTAAAACTATTTTGATCCGATAAACAAGCTAAATCCACATAATCAACAAGAATCCTAAGCTTTTGATCCATTGAGTTAGTTTTTCATCTCCCTATGGAATTGACACCCAAAAGCTGTGCTACAACTACCACATTATTCTTTGGGTGTAATCAAATTTTGGCGCTGTTGTCGGGGGATGTTATAATAAGCAGAAGGATTTTCTAGCAAAATGGTGACTTTGTTCCCTTTTTTATTTTTTTAGTTAGTTTATTTTCTTCATTGTTATTTCTAGTTTTTCACACAGGTCGATTCTTTGTTTGTGTTTATGAACAGGAATCGAGATAAGCGAGAACAATTCACTGCATGACTTTTTTCAGTGTTTGAATCTCTTCCTAACCCTATTTTTGATAATGTATCTGTTAGCACAAACATCACACAACACAATTAGTGAAAGTGAACATGATGATGCTCCTTATAGGACTCTACATGATTATCTTCGTCCTACACGCACATCTACATCATCATGTATTATATTTCCACACAATATGCCACGCATGGATCTTAAATTGGGAATGATTCAACTTCTTTCATGGACTTGAAAATGAAAACTCATGTGCATATTAGGGAATTCGAGGAGGTGGTAGCAACCTTCCACAATCAACATGGTACGATGGATGCAATTAGGCATAAATTCTTCCTATTTTCTCTTAAAGAAAGGGCAAAGAGCTAGTTGTATTCATTGAGACCACGTTCGATTGGAACTTGGGGTAAAATGACTTAGGAATTTTCTAGTTAATACTTCCCACATCATAAGACTAGTGCCTTGAAGAGACAAATCAACTCATTTGCCCAAAAAGATAACGAAACCCTATATTAAGCGTAGGAAAGGTACAAAGAATTGCAAGCTCTTGTCCACACCACGACTATGAGAGTTGACGCATTGTGAGCTACTTTTATGAGGGGTTAACACTTAGGGAGCATCAGTTTGTTGAGATGTGTAATGGCGATTTCCTACAAAAAGATCCAGATGAAGCTATATAGTACTTAGATGACTTAGCTGAAAAAGCCCATACTTGGACTGGACCTAGTACCACTGATAGTACTAATAGGTCACGACCCGCAAGTAACCCCACTAGCACATGTATCTATCATCTTAGAGAAGGAATAGCCTTAGAGTAAAGGTAGAAGCCCTAACTAAAGAACTTGAAACCTTACGTGCTAAAGACTCAAAACCTATATAGAATGCATCTTGTGTTGAGTCTAGTGGAAATTGTTTTGTGTGTGGGGGAACTGATCATCTAGTGCAAGAGTGTACCACTTATGCTGATATGAGGGGAGTGTATGAGGAATACTGTAATGCCTTAGGAACTCCTTAACTGAAAATCTGACAATCAACAACAATCCCAACCAAATAAAACCTATACTACACCTTCATATCAACCTACATCTTCTAGGAACTCCTTAGAGGATACATTACATGTTTTTATAGAGGCACAGGGTAAAACCAATCACAAGTTTGAAACTATAATTACCTAGGTTGTTGAGGAAAGCAAAGAGATGAAAGCCCACATGTCCAAAGTGACCAATGCTTTAGCTACAGGGGAGCGTGGAAAATTTCCAACTCATGCTCAACCAAATCCTAGAGGGCAACATATAACACAAACTTCAAACTTAGGAGAAAACAACCTTAAGGAAATAAATGTCATAACCACTAGATCCGGAAAGACTATAGAACCAACCAACAAGCCTAGGGGAGAGGAGAAAAACTCTAGTAATTCGGAAGAGGATAGACTTAGTGAAGAGATAGTTGAGATCCCAACTAGAGTACCTTTCCCTCAAGCCTTCAAGCCTACTTTGAAAGCTACCGGTCAACACAATGAAATCTTGGAACACCTTAAACAGGTGAAAATCAATCTACCCCTTCTACATGTGATTGCCCAGGTTTCCACATATGCTAAAGTCCTTAGGTACTTATGCACTGTGAAGAGAAAGCACTATATTAAGAAAATCGCTTTCTTAACTGAACAAGTAAGTGTTGTAATTGAACGAAGGACCCCATCTAAGTATAAGGATCCTGGTTGTCCCACTATTTCTTGTATTATCGGGAACCATGAGATTGCACAAGCTCTTCTTGATTTAGGAGCTAGTGTTAACGTCATGCCTTATACTATCTACTCATTGTTAGGCTTAGGTGAGATGAATCCTACATCTATAGCTTTGCAATTAGCTGATAGGTACATTATTAGACCTAGAGGAGTGGTCGAGGATGTACTAATACAAATCGATAAATTTTTCTACCCCATCGATTTCTTGGTATTGGATTTGAAGGTTGATATGAATATTGACTCTAAAATCCCTATAATTCTTGTAGACCCTTTTTTGCCACTGCTAATGCTCTCATAATTGCAGGATTGGTCTAATGAAGCTATCATTTGGGAACATGACTTTAGAAGTCAATATTTTTTGCATTGCCAAGCAGCCAGAGAAGGATGACGAGTGTCATCAAACTTATATGATTGATGCACTCACCCAATAAGTATTTGAGGATGTGTTTCTTAGACCAACAACTACTGACTATAACACCTTGAGCTCTTCTCTCCTAAATTCTAAAATTTTAGCAAATTACAATGATGAAGAGTATGCTAATAATTGATCTATTTTTGCAGAATTTCAGGATCATGGAACATCACCGGTGCTTATTTCCAATGAGTTTGATGCACCGCAAAGTAGATTGAAACCTACCTGGCTAGATGCGGGTTGAAGAATGACACATTGGGTCAAGTTAACGACAATAAATAAAAGCGCTGCTTGGGAGGCAACCTAAGGGAAGTTCATTCATTTCTTTCTTTATTTATCCATTTTTATTTATTTTTCCATCATTTTTTAAGTTTTTAAATTTCTTTTCATTACGTATATTATCATCACATTGAGAACTTTTTAGGTTAACCATTCTTCGAGCTTATGTTGCCTCACTTCCGTATTCAGATGATATCTTTCATTCTCTATTTAGTATCCATGTTTATGCATTGAGGACAATGCAATATTTAGATGGGGGAGTTACTTTTGGATCCTATTGTGATTATCATGTACCTTTATTGAATTTTTCATGAATGATTTATATTTTTTTTCCCAAGTCTCTGATTTGCTGCATGTTATGCTCTTGAATGACAAAGTATGTCACTAAGAGTTAATTTTATTTGTGGAAGTCTAGATGTCCAGGCACTTGCTGAATTCTTTTGTGCACACAAGTCTTGTGGTATGATGGTTGTTTGACAAATGTAGCTAGAGGAGTCTATTGTTGAAGTTTTTCTTGTGAGATAATTGGTGAGGATTGAGAGCCACAATATACTAGAAATGTGATGAGCATTCTTTGGTTTTGTGAATTGGAAACTTCTTTTGAGAATTACATTATATGGTTTGTGGTAAGATGGTGGATTACTTGGAAAATGATGAAAGTCAATTTAGGACTAACATTTGAGCCTTTCAACCTTTCTTTTCAATAATTACAATCCCTAGTAACCACTTTGAGCCACTACACACATGTAGCATTTTCCTTCATGCACCTATGTCATCCATACCCATTTTCCCACATTTTTACTTTCAAGTGTGTAGTAGGTATTTGATATTTATTTGTGAAGAATAGAAGCAAAAAAAACGACAAGAGTTTGTTTGTATTCATGTATTCAAAAAAATGAGAAAAATAAATAAATAAATAAATAAAAAAGCATATATATTTGATTTGGGGCATGAAATATTGAAGAATGTGTTGATTGAAAGGTGTGATGTATTGAAATGCATGATAAGATACTTAAATATGTGCTTGGAAGTTTTTGAATCTTTATATCCTTCTTTTCATATAGCCTAACCCAAATTACATTACAACCATTGAAATTGACTGTTTTGATCCCAAGTAGGATTGTGAAACGAACGGATGAATTCCCATTTGACAGTATGCCTATCATGAGATTAGTGTTTGCTTGTTGCTTCTTCATGAATATTTAAGTCACCAAATTGAGCGATCTCTTTCTCAACTCCATAGAGAGAAACCACGCACTAAACACTTTAATACCTATGAGTTATGGAGCTGAACCTTTAACTTGATACATACTTGATGTTACATGTGTTAGGGTTAGCAGTAAGATGACTATGACTTAACACACACTCACACATTTGAAATGTGTTTTTGATATCTTGATAACCATGAAAATCTTAATTTCTTGTAGTATTAAGTTTGCAGAGAGCATGACATGTGGTTAAATTAGAACTTAAATTTTAGCTTGTGATATAAACTGGTCATTCATTCATCATGTTTTGCATTAAATTGCTAGAGACTAGCAATAAGCAAGTTGAGGGTGTGATAATGTCACAAATTGTTAAGTTTTCATCCATTTATATTTGCATTGTTTTGATAAATTGATGTCTAAATGCACTAAGTACCCTTATATTTTGATTTAGGTTGCAAATGGATGAACATGGTGGAAATTAGGAGAAACAAGCGAAAAAAAGACCAAAATGGAAGAAAGCGAATGTTTGGGGACTAAAATGTAAATACTTTAAACTTGTGTCTAACCTTATGATGAAGATTTGAGAGTGTTAGAGGTCAAACGAATGAGGAAAGAAGTCAAATGGAAGAAATACAATCAAAGTGTGATCACAAATCAAATTCCAATCGAAAAAATTATGCACGGATTTTCAGCCTCATATTGGACCCATTTTCGACATGGACAATGATCAAATTGGAAGCTGTTGACTAAAGAAAAGTTGTATATCTTTGAGTTATCTTTCCAACACATCTTGAATCACCTGAATCGAACATTAGGAGAGAAAGTTATGGCCAAAATACTAAAAACTATCCGACAAAAAAATGGAAAATCATGCGGTTGCATGGTTATAAATCCATGTGATCGCACAGAAGCCTTCAGAGAATCAAGGGGCTGAAATACTTTGTTCTATGCGATCGCATAGGTCTTTTCTGCACCCGAATTTTCTATTTCCGGAATTGGCTAAACTACCTATGCAAGCACAACCCAACATGTTTTAAACCCTATTTTCGACCCGAGAACGCAGCCATCAAAGAATACACACTTTTCTCTCAACTTTTTTAACTTGTTTTAAATTTGTTATGGATCTAGTCATGCTTCCTCCAGTAATCGATTGAAATATTGGTTTGAGCTTCAATTTCAATTCATTTTATTGTTATGATTCAATTACTGCTGTATGCTAGAAGTATATGGTCATTCTGTGACTTTGATTTCAATAAATATTGTGAAAATGTGCTATAGGAAATCTATATTCTTGGATTACTGTAGAATTGATTGGGTGCTTAATAATATATATTTTAATTAAAGTGTTGGGATAAAAACCTTTAATTGAATAATTTGAATGAGTGATTGACGTTGATTGATCCGAATCAATCAAGGGAATTCCGGTGCTTCACTGTTTTTAACATTGATATTTAAAACTATTTTGATCCGATAAACAAGCTAAATCCACATAATCAACAAGAATCCTAAGCTTTTGATCCATTGAGTTAGTTTTTCATCTACCTGTGGAATCAACACCCTAAAACTGTGCTAAACCTACTGCATTATTCTTTGAGTGTAATCATGACTATTTGAGCAACTAGCACAATACATGTTTATATCAGGGTGTATTAGTATAAACTTTGAAATTTCTTCGGTTATGACAAGCAAAAGAAAAACATTCAATCACACATATTCACTTCATGAATGCATTACACATAAAGAAAAACATGAATATGAAAATACAGAAATGAAAAAATAAATACATGTGCCAAAATTCATAAAATACTTTCGTCAAATGAGTCTAATACTACTCTTTGGCCAAGCAACAATACTTCTCATGGCTTCATTAAGAACTCGAAATTCATCAGTGGGCCTATATAAGGTCAAATGACCCATATACACTTCTTCAACCCAAACTTTCCAAAAATATCGTCCAAGTGGTACGCATTTGCGCTTGGGTCTGTTGATGCAATCTTCCCTCTGTCTATATAAAAAAATGTACAAGAGAAAATAACAAAATTAACAAGAAACAATAGTAGCTACGAAATGATAATTGACATTTCATATATAACAATTACTAATAAAAGTTAATACGAGAAAATGAAAATTTGATAAACTAGAAAGCACAAAATCAAATAAATTTATTTCATCTTGCCAGCCTTGGCTACATCACCATCATTCATCTGCATAACAACACCAATTAGGTATTATTAACATAAGACAATATGCAAATAATATCTTAATAGATTGATCAAAATTACATAGAAGGGGAAAGGTAGAAAAAGTTGCATTCCTCTTCTTGGCAAGTGAAGATTAAGTCTTTTACCCTTTCTAAACAAAGTTGGGGGAAGGGAGTAAGGCAATTTTGGTTAGATAAATAGAGCAAATTCATAACATGACATCATAGTCTCAGCATGACCTTCCTGCTGAAATTCTTCTCAAGCTCTCTCACTAGTATAAGATGAAGAATCGTGCAGAAAGCTTTCCTTAAGACAATAAGGAATATGAATTACAACAACCTTCCTTTTTCCAGAAACATCAATTTGCCTGCACAATATAAAATAGACTAATGATCAGCATGCTACAAAATGGTGATTGGGCATAAAGTAAGTGTTAATCAAGATAACTTTTACATGGTATAGTTGATGTAAACTGTAAAGATCTTTCGAGTCACTCTTAATCCTTGGTTTGTAGTTTCCAAGTCGAACAGAGTAGGATACACATCCAGAAGGGAAAACCATTACAAATTGCATTCATAGAAATTTAAAGGCTGAATAAAGCAGACGGATCCACTAGCTTCTATGGGGTAACGACCTGGGCAACAGTCTCCTCAAACTCAGTGGTCTAAGCATCCTTGTCCTTGTGAATCTTTTGCAATGCAGTGTACATCTTGAAAAAACTGATTTGTAAACAAAAAAAAAAAAAAAAGAAATTGACAAATAAAGGTTTAATTGGATGTAGATCACCCAAGCTAAGCAAGTAATCAACCTGAAACAAGTGAAACCAATATTTCAGAAAATGTTCCAAATGAGAAGTCAGAGAAGATGTGTGAATATGTGGACTGCTTACACACGGGCTCATGTATGCATATCATAAGCACAATGATAATCACTGAGATAAATGACTAGAACATATTATTAGATTGATAGACCACTCATCAGATTTAAGTTTGCATGACGTAGAAATTTCCTTCGACTTTGTAAAATTTCCATATAATAAAAGCACCATTTTTTGTTCTTACATTTGATTGAATACAATGCAATTTTGGTAACATACAAACAGTTATCCTTGCTTCTTTACCTAATTGGCTAGGGTTAATATCAAATTTGCTTTACCAAGCATTCGAGGTTTTCTCGCACTTAACATCAAACTGAGTATTAGAATTTCTTTATCAAATATCAGAGGTTTTCTCATCAAAAAACTCAAGTGCTCGTCAAAAGGTATCAATAAAATCACAAATCAATAAGAAAATCAAAGAATAGCAAGAAACATTATCAACTAACATTTAGGGTGTGTTTGATAGAAAGATGGAAAATGAATGGCAAATAAAATGTTTGGCAGGGAAGTGATTTGCCTAGAATTTGTTTTAGAGGGAATTGTATTAATGGTGTTTGATTGGTATAATTTTCCACCTAATCCGTTTGGCTTTGTTTTTCATGCAAATGGTTACTTTTTGGGATAATTTTTTTATAGTCTGTATTAAAATTTGTTTGGATTGCCAAAAAGTAAAAAAAATAAAAAAAAAATAATTTCATAAAATTTTTATGTTCGTTTGGTTTCATTTTTCATGCAAATTGTCAATTAAATGGATAAAAATTTTTACCATTGAATTTAGAATATGTTTCCATTGCCAAAAAGTAAAAAAAAAAAAAAAAAGGAAATAAAAAACATCCAACAAGGTGGAAAATAATTTCCCACCAAAATCATAAGAAAATATTTTCCTACTTTTGTGCTTCAAAAGATTGTACATTAAAAATTGGTGGCAAACATTTTTCAGGGCAAATTTGGCTAATCAAACAGCCAAAAGTAGGAACTAGGAAAATATTTTCCTAGTTCCATGGCAAATGTGACGAATCAAACACGGCCTTAGAATGTAGCAATCAATGCATTGCAAAAACTGTCGGTTATAAGATCTATATTATACAAGAAATTTTGACACTTAGCTATCGAAAAGAAAAAAACTTAACATCCTAAAAGCAAAATTAAAGAAACACATAAATGGTAAGTTTCAAGCATGAAAAAATGTGCAATCATTTTACAAATCAAAAATAAAAATAAATTCTAAATGGAGCCAGCTTTTCAATGGAAAACGAAGATGATGCCAAATATAATTTGTGAGGAAATTACAATGGATAGCACTTTGGCTAGTGACATTTACAAAAATGTCACAACTTTAAAACATGTACAAGAATGTCACTTTTTGACATTTTTACCCTTGTAGAGAAATTAATTCCCCAATAGGTACATCATTAAATGAGACTGACGTGGGCTTGAAAATTGTACAAAAGTGTTGTACGTGTCAGACAAAAGTGTTGTACGACTGTCAGGGAATGTCCGTCGCTATAGTAAATCTCGACAGATGGGTAAATCTCGACAGATGAAATGTCGTTTCCGACAGTTCACCTCAATAATTCTAGACAAATGAGTGCATAAAATTAATCAACATTACAGTTAAAAAAATAATTTAATTGTTTATGTATATTATTTGTTTAATTGTTTATTTAAATAATTATTTAAAAAGTAAAGAAACAATTAAATTAAATATGAAATAAATAATTAAAATAACTAATTAAAATAAATAAATGAAATAACTAATTAAATATTAAGTATACATAAACAATTAAAATAATTGATAACATATTTAAATAAAAATGAAATTAAATATTAGATAAATAATTAAAATAAGTAATTTAAACAAATAATTAAATAAACTAATGAAATATTAAGGAAATAATATACGTAAACAATTAAAATAATTAATGAAATATTTAAAGAAATTAAATTAAATATTGAATAAAAAATTAAAATAAGTAATTAAAATAAATAAATAAAATAACTAATTAAATGTGAAGTAAATCATATACGTAAATAATAAAAAATTAAAATTAATAAAAAAATTAATTAATTAAACAGTAAATAAATAATATATGTAAACAATTAAAATAATTAATGATATATTTAAATAAACAAGTGAATTAAATAATATATAAACAATTAAAATAAGTAATTAGTAGAGTTAACATTTCAACTTCTTTTATCTTTTTCTTTTTTTTATTAACAAAATTCAAACTAGACAATATAATATACATATATCTAATATAAAATACATTAAATGAGAATATAATATACATATATACAAGTATAAAATATTGAAATGAAATCATCAAATCAACCAATTAATTACATTCAAATCATGCATTAAATGCTTCTAAAAGGTGTTTGTGAGGATAATTTGGACCTTTCACAAAATAAAGTTGACATTTATGAACAATTTTAGTGCACATTTGAATTTTTGGTGGATTTATCAATTTGATGATATTTATGAAAATTCCCTATATAATTTTCAGCATAAATAGTTTTATAAAGCACTCGACACGTGATTTCTTAGCCTCTTTCTTGGTAGAGTCCTTGCAGATCACTTTGCACGGATACTTGGCTAGATCCGCCACCAGGCAATGGCCATATGGGCGTCTGTAGTTTCTCATGTGAGGTAAGGGTTAAGGGAAATGAAGGGCTATGTGTTGCGTAAAGTGAGAAATTGTGTTATAGAAGAGGGAAAATGAAAATTTTAGTGCGGTTTAAGAGGGAGAGAACTAGGAAGCGAAATTAAAGATAACCATTGTTTGTGTGTAATTTTTTTCTTATTTAAGATTGATTAAATTATTATTATTAAACGTATATTTAATTAATTGCTAACAATTTATAATAAATATTGAAAAAAAAATTGTTTATTATTACATTATTTTATTTATTTAGTGGTTAAACGGAAGGTTAACGAGATGCACAAACTTTGAAATGGCTTTGAACTTGCTCTAAGAAAAATGTCCCAACCAGAAGGCAGAGTGCAGATGGCTGGCGGGAGGCTGGACACGAGGGCAACGCCGCACAAACTTTGAATTTTTGGGCAATGGCAAAATGGGGTTGGGAAGAAAGAGAGAGCGACGCGGGAATGAATGGAAATAACGACCAATGAAATGGGACAGGGAGAAACATAGAACGACGCGGGAATGAATCTTGGGAGGAAAGACTAAAATTAGGTTTTTTTAATTTGAGTTGGGTCGAATTAAGCAGGTTAGATCAAGTCCAAATAAGGACAATGTTCAATACACGCTGCTAAAAGATTAATGACAACGTTCAAAAAATGTTGTTAAAATACTTAACAACAACGTGTAATAAACGTTACCAAAATATTAATGATAACATTCATATGCATGTTGTTAAAATGTTTAACGGCAACGCACACGACACATTGTTAAAAGGTTAACGGCTATGTTCAAGAGCACGTTGCTAAAACATCTAATAAAAACTCGCATCGCCTATTGCTAAAATTGAATAACGAAAATGTGTACCGCACGCTACTAAAATATTAAGAGCAACGCGCATTGCACGTTGCAAAAAGAAATTCAATGACAACGAACTGCAAATGTTACAAAAGGGTGTATTAGCAACAATCCTTATAAAAACGTTGTCAAAACTCAATTTAGTCAACCAATAGCAATATATACTTGCTGAATGTTGTGATAGACCCATTTTAACAACATACAATTAGTGAATATTGTATTTTGCATGTTGCAAGAGGCATTTTTTTTCTTGTAGTGAATAACTGGTCACAATTACCCAATTAAATGGACACAAATTATACTTCATCTCTCACACCTCACCAAACCTTGTAAAACGTTGTCGCCTCATATCCACAACCCACCACCTCTACATCCAATGCACCACCATCACCTCAAATGATCTATAATCACCACTGCCTACACCACCATCACAAATCCATACCACTAAAGACAAAACATCGCCCCACCAGCGCCACTCACGACAACCATTGCACCACTATCCTCAAATATGTACATATATTGCACCAACATGCAAGTCCACAACCCACCAACGCACAAACAACGATGAACTACACATCCACTGTACTAATGTCACAATCAAACCACCACCGCTGTTTTCCAACCAAATTAGAAGTCGATGACACCACCTTGTATTTTTTAGACATTCTGAGATCAATGACAGTGGTCTCGTTACCTGAATCGAATCGAAGATGGGCAAATTAGGGACCTCGCTATGTCTGCCCAAGGGTTTGTACATAAAATCGAGGTTGCTGCAATTGAATAGGAAAATTGAGTTGGCCATCATCTATGGTGTAGAGTGATGAATTGAAGATGATGGCGTCGACTCCTAGTCTGAAGGCGCGTCAATGCGTACCATGTTGGTAAGAAATGAAATAATGTACATGATGTAGGTTGTGGAGATTGGGATGGACTCCATGGCCGGTCCTGCCTTGAGGCAGAAGAGACGCCCGCCTCAGGCCCAAAAAATTCGGGGGCCCAATTTTATTTTTTTTTTAAAAACCCGTATAAGGAACACAAACAAGGGTTTCTTTACTTTCCTCTCCAGTCTCCACCCACGAACGGAGACCGACGACCTGTCGACTCTCCAGTCTCTCCTTTCGAGTTTTCACCGGCGACTTGCGAGCTCCTCCTCCAACTCCAAGGGGCCATCGATCAGTAAAGGCAGTGATTGTTTGTAATTATCCCATCAGGGGATCCAACATGGACTGGAAGGGGTGGGCCGGGTGGCGAATCAATTTATGGGTATAGTTTTTGTTTTTATTTCCCCCCTTTTTTCCTTATTTTTGCTTTGTAAATGTAGTTACTAATTTTAGAGTATGCCTTGCACTTGGTTATTTTCGAATAAATAATGTTTTCTTTTGGTTCCAAATATTTCTCAAATTTTTGTAGTAGTGTTATAGATCACCCATTTAAGATTTTTAAGACTCTTCCCCCCTCCCACAAAAGAAATAGAGTTAATGCTTAAATTACTCTTATAGAGAAAAAAGATGGTAAAATGTCAAAATTTTGAATGACTTTGGGTGCTCCACAGAATGAAACTTGTGGTTTCTAATTTTTATTTATTTATTTATTATTATTTTTTTTTTTTGATGTTAGTCTAGGCATTAATTGTGAAAAAAAAATATCCTTAAAAATTGTAAATGGTGAATTTTTGCTGCAAAACAAACCTGGAGTTTGGCCCAAATTTTCGAAAAAAGAGCAGTATCTACAATAGTTTCTCTTACAATGTCTCTGCAATTGTCTCTATTAAAATGTTTATAAACTGATGCAAAATGTTTTTCCTGCAAAATATATTATGGATTGATTTTTTTTGGCTTTTCTTATGTTTAATCTTGACTAAGACACATATTTTTGTTACTATAGTCTGTGCAATTGTTTAGTGTTTTTAATGAGACTTTTTTTGTGATTATAAATTGAAAAATTTTAGTTCAATTTTCGACATTCAATTGTTTTTTCCTTCTTTGTTTAATTTTCATTGTTGCAGGAAACACTTTGAGGATGAGATAACCTGAATACTTTAGCAAGTATATAGATATTTTGCCATTTTTTGGTTCCTAATAATCTGAAAATCATGTACCTTTATTATAACATGCATTTGTTTTCCTTACATGTTCTATCTTGATTTGCTAATTTATATTCACATTTTGGGCATATTGCTACAGCATGATATTTGTTTATATGGTTTATGGTTGGAATACATGTGCTAAAATCTAGATAAGTAGAAAAAGTAATTAAAATGTGAAAAATACTTTAAACTTTCAAAATTTGTATGGTTGCACCTTGTTCAATCTGTTTATAATATCAGCCTGGATTTATCCCATTAATATGACTGTCAGATCTTAGTGGACCTATATCTGCCTCGCTATTTTGATGGACATGTTGGGAATATTTTCCACATTTGGACTATAAATTAAAATGGCTTACTGCATTTGATAGAACCATATTCTATACAACCTCCACGCTACATGTATCAAAAATGTGTCATTTGGCTGAATGGCATTTATCCTTGCAGACGTAAATGATGCAACTTATGAATGAACTGACAAGAATCTGTTTCTGCAGGCAAGCATACAATATTAGGTCACATTCTAATTTCTGTCATTTTGTGTATTCTTCCAGATTTTCTCATGTTGTCGCTTTCTATTTTTTTCTTTCAAATTTTTGGTTAGAAGTTAATAAGGTATCTAAAAAAAAATTTGGGGGCAGCCCCCGTGCTCCCCGACAGATTTTAGGAGGTCTAATTTACGGAGTTCGCCTTAGACCCCGAAAATCACGGACCGGCTCTGGGATGGAGGGTTGGTTGAGTTGAGATGAGTGGAATGGAGGTCTATTAAATAAACCTGTTTTTTTGATAAAATATTATCCATACCTGATTTCTTAAAACTCAAAAAGGTAGAGAACTCGATAATTTTCCAAGAGGAAATTGCATCGGTACCTTGTTTTAGTGTCATCAGAAATGTAAAATTTAAAGCCTATTACCTGGGAGAACTCAAGTAGTCGTCATCGCAAAAGCCTATTGATAAATTTGACAATTTTCTACAATTGTACGTTTCAGCCTACTTTAAAAAATGTGGAATTATGTCATATACTCGAGAAATTGTGTGATTGTCCTTACGAAGTTATTGACATATTCGACAAATTGGAATAAATCTAAATTTTAGTTTAGCAATGGCAAAGGCCCAATATGGGATGGGTCGGTCATTTCCGTCCCCGTCCTGTAGAGTATTTTTTTCACATTATCCCATCTTCATACTCTATTAAAGCGGGGCAGACGGGATTCCAGCTTTGTTTATCGCACCATTTTATTTTATTTGTTTATGTCTTTAGTTAGTGAATATTAATACCTTTTTTCCAATCTATTAATAACAACTCACATTCTCTTTAGAAATTATGATAAATCTTTTATTTTTATTTGATAAAAATCCTTAACTTGAAATTAACTTTGAACAGGATGAGTAACGGGACAGTGACTAAGTACCCGCTTTGGGGCAACAACCCCCGTCCTGTTTATCCGATTAGATGGGTAATCCCTGCGAATATTGGGTTGAACGGATTTTTTGGTCATCCCTATTTAGTCCCTTTTTAAAATATAAATATGCTTCACACTTTTGAGAAATAATGTAATCAAAAATACATAGTGAAATGACAAATGCAACTTCAAAATAATAAAAAAAAAAAAAAAACTTTCAAGAACCAAAATTAATATGCATTTTGTTCTAATTTCCTCCGATTTTCTACTTGTGCAATAGATTAATCTACTTTCCAAATATTCTCTTATATTTTATGCTTTCCTTCATTTTTGGTTTTCCTTGGTTAATAGCATTAATCACAAAATATTATCTCATATATTGGACAATGCATTATTCAATGGAAAAAATCGAATGGTCAGGGATTGGTGAGAGGGTCGGTGATCGACTTCTCACTGTGCGGTAGAACCCACGTGAATAAAATATTTTCAAAACTTGTGGGCCCTCCCTGTATGTGAGGGGTCGGTGTGACACAGCTCTTATCCAGTTACAAGTCTTGTCTGCAAGGAATTGGGTACCATGGAGATTTGTGCACCCACAAATGTACTATGAAATTTACACCACACAATCATCTTGATCGTTCTTGCTAAAAAAATTTTTTTTTTTTTTTTTACATCACAATTTACCTCTGCAAACTTTATAAAAAATGGACAGATTGCTAAACGCCGCCTCCAATTTGGCTACTTGTCAAAATACCCCCATGTCATTAGTAGTTATGCGCCTGGCACACGGTAATTTAACAAATTATTGACGATTTTCATTCAAATGGATTGAATTGCAACAAAATTGATAGTTTGAGGAGCGAAATGTCAAGAAAAATTGATCGGGGACCCAAGTGTTAAAAGTGTAAATGTTTGAAGACTTAGCTACAAAATTCCCTTTAATTTATTTTTCTACAAAGGATCATTATTTAGATATTAGATGACAAAATGTCCAATATAGGATTTTGTCTCTCTTATTCAGTGAAGGTGATATAATTAGCTAATTCGGGACCCATCAATTCCAACAAAGGACAAGAAAACAAAACTAATTAAAAAAAAAAAAAAACTAAGAGAGAAAAGACAGGGCAATAATTTGTCAATATTCCACATTATTCACGTGTGTCATGTAACACGATTCTCTATGCACTTGAGAAGAGGTAGAGTGAGCAATGTCTAATATAAAAATGGAAGATTATTTTAAAACTGAAAAATGATAAAGCAAAAAATCATCCAAAATATACTTTCCCTTTAGTTTCGATGAGTTTTTTTTTTTTTAAATTTAAATATCAATACTGATGCCCATTATTTTATGAAAACGAGTTTTGTAACAGTGAGTTTTTGAAAAATGTGTGGTTAAAACGTAAGCAAAAATTTTAAATTTACGTGTAAAATATTTTATTTCTATTTTATTGTGAAAATGTATAATTAAAATGAGTTTTGAAATAATGAAAATTAAACATGGACTAGAAGAGAAAATCTTGGAAATCGTGTTTGACTGAGTTTAAAAAGTTCATTTATGAGTACATAAGTACTCATAAATATTTTTTATGGACGGTTGGAAATTCAAAATAAGTAACTCACTTATTTCAAGAATCTAGTAAAATTGATCTTAGAATAAGTAACTTTTTATCTTAAAAGTAAAAAAGGAATAATATGACCAAACATGTTTGAAAATTAAAAGTAACTTTTACCTTTTAAAACCTATCAAGGGGATCTAAAATGTTTATTTTCTCTAATTTCTTTCACAAAATTCATGATCTATGAAAATCATGTTCAATATAACATTTATGGTTATAAACCCTAAAATTGGATTTCTTTCTTCTTCTAATTTCATAATTTGACAATTTTACATCAAACCCAATAGACTGTTAAACTGAACAAAATAAATAAATAAATCAAGGAACAAAAATATATGATATATCTATATATTATATATTGTCAAAATCTAGCATATCTAACATATTTTAAAGGTTTTGATTTGCAATTTTTTTTTTTTAAAACTAAAGTGGCCAATTTAGAAAGGTGACCCCAATTTGTTGCATTCGTATAGGTATCGGTTACTTTCTATCTAATATTTGTTTATTTATTGGGAAGTCTAATGCAACTCATGAAAGTGATATGCCCCTTAATAGATTGCTTACAACAAACATGGTGATTGACGGTTCACATTCTCATAAACTAGACACAATGTGATGAGAACATGCCACGTCATCTATGAAATTCGTGTGTTCTTCTAGATCAAACACAAATTTGAGTTTGTTAATTTTCAAAATTATGTGCTAAAAAAATCGTAGCATCATATATATTTTAAATTGTTATCTTATTCATTATATGTAGTTCTTTAATGAGGAAATGGGGTCGTCGTTGATAGCTAGAATAATTGGAGCTAACATACAAAATTCGACATAGTTTTGTTATCTTTTTGTTAAAAAAATAAAAGAATTGATACCATCTTGATAAAATTCACTAGGTCCATGCATTTATACACTCTCTCTCAATGAATTGGAATTGATTCGGGATTCCAAATATCTAAGGGACCATTTAATTGTAAATGTGAAATTTGGGTGAAAATAGAATGAACTACAGGGAATTGAATTGCCTAATTTATTTTACAGGGAATTGTAATTAATTATGTTTGATTGGTATAATTTTTCATCTGAAAATGTTAAAAATTTGGTATCTGTTTGACTTTTTTTGCAAGAAAATTATCAATAAAAGTGATAAAAAATTTACCATTGTATTTAGAATTTTTTTCAATTACAAAATAATAATAATAATAATAAATTAAAAAAAATTAAAAATTAAAAATTAAAAAAAAATTACCATACAGAAAATCATTCGTTTGACTTTATTTTGTATGAAAATTGTCAATAAAAGTGATAAATTTTTTTACCATTAAGTTTAGAAATTTTTTCAATTGCCTAAAAAAAATTACCTGAAATTGTTTTTCCCACCAAAAATAGTGGGAAAAGCAATTCAAGGATTACAGGGAAATTAGGCGTGTGGGGGATTTGATTTCCCAAGAAAATGTTGGCTATCAAACAACTTTATTTTGCTGAAATGGAAAATAATTTCTTACTTTCATTGAATTAAATGACCATCAAATAGGCCCTAATTGAAATTTAGATTCTTGTGTTCTAATTATAGACACAATAAAAATTGTATAATAAAACTCAAACACATACTATAACAAAACATCAAATTACATGTAAACCAAATTGTTAATAAACTTTAATATCCAATCATTTTTTCAACTAACTAAACACGAAAAAACTTTGCATAAAGTCAAATTGTTAATAATTATTTCAACTAATAATTTTCAACAAATTGTATAAATTCATATATTGATGACGAACTTAACAACAACAATACGCATACCACTTTGCACTGCTCTGGGTGTTGAGGTACTTTTTCATCAATAATGTGGCATATTGTCATTGGTTTTTGAGTATTTTATCATTATTTGAGAGGAAGAGGATAAGAATAGAAGTCTATTTTATCCCTTGCAATCTCTCAAATGATCTATTGCCAAATCCTCTACCACTTGCATGAGGATTAGAAAAGAACATTTCCACGCTACATGAATTGCATGCTATCTTTACTTTTATGACTTTTTTTGAGCAAAAGAAATTATTTCATAAGCTAGTGACCCACCTTTATTATTATTATTATTATTATTATTATTATTTTGAATTACGTTCTATTACTCGTGCCCCACCTACCCTGTTCTGGGCCTTGGTGATGGAAGTAAATCGCGGGTTATGCCTCCAAAGGTATATAAGATGGAAGGTTGCTTATACACATGCACTTACCAAGAGTCAAATTCATATTTCAGGATTCGAACTCTTGACACGACAACCTCAAGTAAAACTGGATTTCTCCACCTTCCCCTTTTACCACTTGAAGATGTGCCCTGGAGGCAGTGACCCACCCTATTTTATATGAGGCTTACCTATTAGCCTTATTGTTGACAACAGTTGGGACATAATTGGATGTTGTCCTCAGATGATTCATTGTGTTAACGTTAGACTTAATTTGTACATTACTATTTAGTACTTTGTATAGGACGATCCTCAAGTCATTAAAGTAGAACTTGATTATTTCAATCTTGTTGTGCGTCTAGAAAGTGTACACACAAAAATTATACAGCCACACACAGCAAGGAGTGGGTGGAGAGATTTTTTGGAATTTTTTTATCACAACATGGGTCACATCATTTGTGAGATTTCTGGCACACTTCTGTGGACCATTCTCTGTACAAATGGTTTTACTTTGATTATTTTGCTAACTTTGCAGATCTTGATGAGAATTTGGATTGACTTTTAGTGTATTATATATTGAAAAGGTTGTTTAATTCTCTAATTACCTAATAAACTGTAATGATTTCTTTGAATTACAATTCTTGAGAAGGAAAATTATGTCCATTGCAATAGTTAAAAGATGGTTTTTGCAATTTCTTCGGTTAAACAGAGTAATTTTGGTTTCTAGTAAATTTAGTTACCAAGTGACAGATCCACTCCAGTATTATATTGTAAATTTTAATAAGATGTATAAAATATACTGGATCACAACATATTTAATTGTAATAAATAAAACTATTTTTAACTTAATTGTCTTAACGATGTTCTATCTTGGTAGGAGGTTGACTTACCTACTCCTCAACATGTGTAAGGATTTTGTTTATTGGTGAAAAAACCAAGTATGCTTTTGAATAATAATTTTGGAATATGATTTTAAAAAGAAAAGAACTATCTTTTCTGTATAATTTTTTCGGTTTCGTTGCTATCGTGAAGGCTTCCAAAAGTGGAACAAGTGTTACAAATACATTCAATTGATTCAACATCGATGAATCTAGAAAAGAGGATTGAGGGTTTCAAATTCGATAAAAAAAAAAAAAAATTCGCAATTGATTAAAAAAAAAAGAATTTTTAAAGTCTACAATTCAGTAAAATTCATGAGCCATTTTGAATTTCAAACTAAGCCCCTGTTTGATCCCATTATTTCAAAAAAAAAAAAAAAATGAATAGTTTTTTTTAGGAAATATTATGTGATTAAAAAGTATGAAAATTTTTTGGATTTACGTACAAAATATTTTATTGTTTGAACGGGTGATTGAAAATGATCTTACAACAAAAAAAAAAAAAGTTTTAAATCAATGAACACCAAACATGGGCTAAATAAACCCCTATTTAGTACAAATTATTAATATTCATTTTCAAGCAAAATAATTTTGCAAGTGAACTCTTAATCTTCCATACCTTTTAACCAATCATTCTAAAAAAAAAATAACAAAAAAAAAAAAAAAAAAAAATACACTTTTCACAAAGTTTAATCTCAAAAAAATTAAATCAAATAGGTGCTAAATCGTATAATTCAAAATGATTTCCATTTATTGTTGAATACGATTGAAGGTACAACATCAAAGTCCAATAAAAAATTTATTTCTAATGACTAGTATAAACTTGTACACCGAACTGCTGCAAAAATAACTAAAATGGTCCTAAATCATTTAAAATTTCAATATTTATTATTTTTTTTCCTAATATTTAATTAACCACAAAAGTTTGAAGTAGAGGTGTCAAGATGGATTTAAAATTTCAATATTTATTATTTTTTTTCCTAATATTTAATTAACCACAAAAGTTTGAAGTAGAGGTGTCAAGATGGACGGGTCGGATCGGCCCGTCCAAACCCGTTCAAAGGTGAATCGGCCCGCGAACCGGACGGGCCGAATCACGTGCCTAATATATTTTTTAGCGGTCCGGACCGAGTTTTGGAAAACGGGCCCACGGTTAACATGAGCCTCTTTTTTTTTTTTTTAAATTTTTTTATCATTTATTTTTTAAATGACAATCTTTGAAAAAAAAAAAAAAAAAAAAAAAAGCGGGCTTGCGGTCCGGGCCGGTTCACTTAATTTTTTTACGTTCCGGGCTGGATCGGCCCGGATGATGCGGGCTTTTTTTATAGCAGGCTGTGCACGGGCTTTAGAATATATCGGCTGGTTCGGCCCGATCTGCCCATTTTGACACATCTAGTTTGAAGTCCAAATAGAAAAGTTGGATGGTCAGAGGGGTCGGTGACCGACCCCTCACTGTGTGATGAGACCCGCGTGTATAAAATATTTTCAAAAATTGTGGGTCATCCCTCCTATGTGAGGAGTCAATCACCAAATCTGACACCGACCCTCTGGTCATGTAGCACAGCTCAAGTCCAAATCCCTCCAACTTTAACATCACGAAATTAATTCAATGATTCTACTCTCATCTTTTTTGACCAAAAGTAAATGATAAGAAAATAATTTTTTTGGATATTACTCTGTTTACCAGCAAATTCGATATGGTTTTAATCTTAACTATAAAAAAGGTACAAAATTACCATAAATAAGTACTGACGATAAGAAAAATTTATATCTACATTCCCAATTATTAATATTATAACTTCACCTCACCAACCATAAGAAAGGCAGTGAATATAATTACCGGTCAGTGGTCGGTCGTCAAAAGACAGTATAAGGGTCGAAAGAAGGAGGCCATATTATTTTATGAAAAAGTCATAAGATATTCATATAGGACTAGAATTGGTCAATTCAATACGTGTGGACTGCCATAAAGTACAATAGCAAAGTTAATGCACCCGGCAAAATCAATGAGCATGGTTGATCCAAAATATTTATACTTTATTACAATAATAATCTCTAGTTGATAAAAAGTCAACTGATTTTTCCTTCTTTTAAGTTGCTTAGACTTGTTAATCTAATCCTGCATCTTCTTACCTCAACAAGTAGCCAAAAATTAATAAAAATAAATAGAAAAATGGTTGGACGAATTCTGCTCATCGTCAGACCCTAGCATCCGAGCATCGGATACAGAAACAGAATAAATTGTAAAGAACATGCATAGATTGGTCGATCGCCAATTTCTAAAACTGAAAAGATTTATCCTCTCTATTGCATTCATGCTTAAACTTGAGCAAGAACCCCATGCTACATTGCAAAATGTTTCCACCAGTCTACAGTTTATGGTTCCTATATACCGAATAAAGATCTAGAGAACCAATTCTATCCTCTCCTACAAGTTCGACCATAAGGTCGGAACTACATTTACTAATTTAAACACGTCAAAAAGCATGCCTATTCGAATCAGTGCTTGAGATTCTCAAGTTCTCGAGCATCTCAAGACAAAATAAACAAGGAAGTCAAAACTAGTTTAGTAATTACATAATCTACCGGCGTCCATTTGCCCTTTGCCTATTATGGCTTCCAGGCCTCATGTTCTGGTTACCCTGAGCAAGACTCTGCTTGGGGAGATCACAAAACTCCACAACTTGTACTGTTCGCTGCTTCTTGGCTGATGGCAAATTATAAGAAAATTTAGATAGACGAAAATCATGATCTTATGAAACAATTTATCAATAGTATTTCATATCGTCCCCTAGGCCAATTGTTCACATTCAGCAGTGTGAAGTTTGATATGGGACAAACTAACCGTTTTCAGCTTCTTGATAGCGCTCATGGAGCTTCCTCTTTGCAGCTTCTAATTTTACTCGCATCGCATCGTTGCCCCTCAACTTCTGTTGAAGTAAAATTAGAAAGGTTGGATAAAAAATAAGGATATATGGCCAAACACTAATATATCTGTACTCACAATACTCACATCTTGTTGAGGTGGCATCGGTTTCTTCTGAATCATGCCTTTGACGGGTTTCTGCTGGTCCTTAATATCATTTTTTACCTTGTTTTGCAAGGTTGGTCTCGGCATCCGGGGTCCAGTTCCACTGCTGGGCGGTTTATTAGGTTTACGCACAGGAGTTTGTTTATTCACCACAGCTTCCAGATCCTTCTTTTGCTCGCCTTTTGTGTCCTTTGGACGAGTGCATGAATCATCATTAGCCTGGTCTTTCCACTTTGGGATACTCGATTTCTCGAGTGTCAGCTTTCTGCCATTTTCATGGTTGTTGTTGGATTCGGGAGTCTGGTCTTTCCATTTAGGGATACTTGGCTTCTCGATTGTTGGTTTTCTGCCATTTTTGAGGTTCTTGTTGAATTCCCCACCGTTACGAGGATCCAGAACGTCCCCAACTAAAATCATACATCTCTATTAGTTGGGGATCCAAATAAAGAACCGAGTAGCAAAAGCTATACTAAAAGAGCATGATCATAAGGACCAAGAGAAAAAACTCACTTCCATCATCATCCATGCCGTCAAAGAACTTGCCAAATGGGAATAGAGGAAAGCAAGAAAAGCAAATCTAAGTCAGCACATGAACTTAAATGAAAGTTGTAAAGATTTTGAGCCAAGAAAAGGCGATAAAATATAACACCTGTGACAGTTCCATTGAAGTAGGTGTAGCAAAAAATGCTCCTTCGTCCATTGGGGGAGACGGAAGCCCTTCCTCTTCTTCAAAAGCAGACGTTTTTACAGATTCTGTTGCAACTTCTGCACCTGTAAAACATAAGGAACACATTACTATCCTTTTGAAATTTTAGGATGCGTGTTCTTTAGAAACAACTTCAAGATAAACGACCTGCAATGGCTTCTGTAGCATTAGCCCATTCATCAACCATGATCGTCCAATCCCTGCATTACAAAATGGTTCTGTTATTGTGTACTTCAGATTTAAAAGATAATAATTGAGTAGTGAAATCCATTAAGCAAAAGCAAATATCCACATGTTGCACAGATGCAAAAATGCCAAATTATTACACTAATAAGGCACCAACTACCGTTAAGATGACGAGAATTCTATACAGATACGACAAGATTTTAATGAAACTCCAGCAATGTGAATTTTAGATCAGAAAAGCAAGTAAATAAAATGAGATTTGATCAACAACCATCAATGTGATCAATTCTTTCTTCTTGTGCCACAATTTTGAAAATTCAACGTGTTTTTTGTAACGACCCGATCTCTATGTCGAAGCCATTATCATGACAACGACGTCAATATCCATTAACTATTACGTTCAATGACAATAACTATGACAGAGCTAAGAGGCCAGAGGCCATACCCAATTAACGTTTTTACAAGATTACGAATCTCCTTTGATCCATGCTTCCGCAGCACATTAACTGACTTTCCAATCTCAGTAGCCTGAAATAGGGAAAAAAATTTGTTAAAAACGGTTCTCACAACTTCTGCATAACAAGATCGAATAGGCAAAAATTATTCTCCAAAATCAGCAAACAGAATTTATCAACTAGTAAAGGATTCTGCTCAAACCTTCAGAATCTCTACAGACAAAGGCATCAGTTGAAGCTTCCTCAGTGATTCAAACAATAGTAAATCAGACTGCCAAGCAAAAAGAACAGCAAAATTGAGTTAACTCGAGGAAAAACAGATAAAGCTAGCTAAAGTAATCATATCATTTTCATGTAATCATACATTAAATAGCAACAGCATTTCAAAACTGATAAACTAAGCAGTGCGAAATTTTTAAATGTTTCAAAAAGAAGACCCTTGATGCAAAAGTCCTAGTAAATGAAACTTCTGATAAAACTAGGCCTCATTCCAGTTGAACGTAAAAAAGAACTGATAATCTAAAAACAAGTAGAACAGATCCTAATTCATGCCAATTAACTGAATTGCCAAAGAAAATAATAAAAAACCCATCTGCAGATCGATGTAAATAGAAATAAACCTCTTCTTCACTGTTGTCAAGAATTTCTTTAATCCTCAAAACCTCTTCAAGCAACTGATATTCGTCATCAAGTTCATCAGTCAATGCCTCAGCTTCTCCGTAACTGAAATTACTGACATGATTCGCATTCATGTCCGTATGATCAACGTCTCTGTTGCTATGCACTTTGCTTTCTTTTGTGTCTTTACTCCCACCCGTCTCATTTCCACTCTTGTACTTGTCATCACATTTTTCAGAATCATTTTCACATGGAACTGCCAATTCAATTCTTTCACACCCAAAACACTTTGTTTGTTTGCATGTGAAAAGCATCTCCGCGATTCTCTCCCTCTTCAGTTTGAACTCATAAGGGCAATCAGAGGCTGCCACCATAATTGCGTGCTCAATTATATTAAAAATATCTGAATTCGAACTCCTGAAATACTCCCTCCATTTATCAAGAGTCACTGAACTGTTGGCCATGGTGAAAAACTCAATTCAGATGGTCTTTACTCAATGAATACCAGTCCCTGCCCAGATTAAAAAAGAAAAAAACGAAATCGAAATCGAAATCGAAACCAAGGTAAAACTCGATCCTGATGATACCGAAACTTAAAAAGACTCGAGTTCGACAGAATTCTTATTGAAAAGTTTGGTTGAGTCTATCAGTTTTGACCCAAAATTTTTGATGGGCAGTTCTGATGCATAGAACAGATGAAGAAACCGAGTTCAATTTCCAAATGATCAGAAATGAAGATGGATTCTGAACACAGATTGAGTCCACACAGCCAAAAAAAAAAATCAACAAAAATTCCAAAAAAATTTAAAAAAAAAAAATCTATATATTCTATGTGCTATTCCGGGGAATTTTTGAAACCGACTAAAAATAAGTAAAAATACATAGTGGGTTTTATTCAACAATAGAGATGAAATGAGAATTTATTCCACAAAAATCGATGGAGAAATCCTGTGAAAAGTTGTGCGCTTATTGAGGAAAATTTAGAGAGGAATATATGTTAAAAAGTAATGAGAGATATTCTCTCTCAAAAGGCAATACAAGGTGCTGCTAAGAGGAAAGAGAGAGAGAGACAAATTTTTTTTATATATATATATATATATATTTCAAGGATTTATTTATTTAATTTTTTGGAGTTGAAAAAGGACAGGTAATCAACACAAAGAAACCGGTTTACATACAAGTCTTGCTAGTTGCTACAACTCCCCCCCCCCCCCCCCCCCCCGGCCCCCGCTCAACGCCAACGTGACATTAAGCTCATGATTCCATTTTTTCTAAAAAAAAAAATTTTCTCTTTTTTAAATTACATATTTTTTTATAAAATAATATTACATGCAAATTCAAAATTTTTTCTTAATGTTTAACCACGCATTCTCTATCAATCAATTATTCAAAATGCATTCTTTCCCTCACCAAAAGAGAATCAAACGGAGCCTAAATGATAGATAAAATTAAATAAGTCATTTAATTTTACCTTTTATTTTAACTTATCAATTAGCGCCGCCTAAATTAGAATTCCAGTGAAACTAAATAACATTACTCAATTTTATTAGCAAAAATTAAATGAAAATAAATATCTTATCAAGAACTAGTAACATTTGTTATTAACTTTTTACCTCGTGTCTACGAAGCATAATATTTCATGATGTATATTGTACGTCATCGATCAAAGCAACTATAAAATATTTCGATCTATTTTTTTGGTAAGAAGAGAATATTTTGTGTTACTCGTGGTGATCTGGTCTACTTATATGCGGCCAATACAGAAGGAAATTAAAAAATACAAAATAAACAATAGTTAAACTTTACCAGAAATTAGTATGATTCATTTGTTATGAAATCGATTTTTATTTTTATTACAAGAGTCAAGAAGCTGAATAGACGTCGACTGTAGACTAACCTAACGGTGTAGGTTCAATTCGCTCAACCACGCTTTTGTTCAAACTTCAATGGTGAAAAACCGGTGGTGTGTATGAAATACTCGGCGACCCGATGCGCCCTGAATTGGCGGAAAGTGAGATAAGAACGATACAGAAAAAAATGCCCATTCAATAAGTGGGACACACTTCTCATCCTTATTTGTATGCACGAAGCTTATCCTCTCCCCCCATTTTGTTACAATTTTCTTTTCATAAATTTTCTTTAATACATTATTTGTCTTTATTTGACTTTCAATAATTGATTAATTCTCAAACTTTATTTAGCGCCTGTTTGGCGACCATTATTTGAAGAAAATAGAGTCTTGCACTGTGATTTTTAGAAGAATATATAGTTAAAAGGTATGAATATATATATATATATATATATATATATATATATATATATATATATATATATATATATTTTGATTTACATGCAGAATATTTTATTATGTAAATGTGTTATTAAAAATAAGTATGTAAAAAAGAGTTTAAAATAGAATAATGGTTGTCAAACAGGCCCTGTTTGAGCTCCATTATTCCAAATTATAATGAGAGAAATAATAATTTTTAGAGAATGCGTGGATAAAAAAGAATGATTTTTTTTTTTTTTTTACATGTAATATTATTTTATTGAAAAATGTAATTGATAAGAATAGAGATAAATATGAATTTTAATTTAATGAGTGTCAAACATGGACATAAAATTTAAATTTAAAATTTTAAGTAATTATAAAGTTACCTACAAATGTTTGCTTAATAAATTATCGTGAATTTTATAAAATACGTGAATAAATTTTAATCGATTTAATTATAATTCAAAATATACATCTGGCAGGGAGCATGCGGGATTAATTAAAACTCCTACATCCTAATGGCTTGAATATTAAAATATCATTTATTGTATTGCATTTATCATTTTCCTTTTATAACATGTGAAGCTGTTACGGCCAAAGTATTTATTAAATTTGAAACTATATAGAAGGCTGTAAATAAAGATTATTAAAATCTAGTCTCAGATGGTAAATGAGGAAATAAAATAATAAATAAATCTAATTAGTATTGATAGTTTGTGATGGTGATTATTTTGACAATGAATCTAACCACGAGAAAATGGTGGAGAAAAAGCATTTTTATAAGAATATACAGAATTATTTTACAAAAATTTTTACAGAAACCTCACAATGTGTGGAGTCCACCAAAAAAAAAAAAAAAAAAAAAAAAAAAAAAGCCATAGGTACAAGCCTTTTTCACAGATTTTTGACAGGATGTTCTCGTGTCAGCAACCTATTGGTCTATTTTTCTATTTTTTTAAATAGAAACTCACAGTGTTATTTTTGTAATATTTATGTTGATTTTTTTATGTACTTATAGCGTTGTTGAATAAAAAAAAAATGCCAAAAAATAATTCACCCCACCCCACAATGTGAGGTGTCTGGTAAGGTTCTGTGAACCTTGTCCTGTACACCAAGTTTCACTCTTTTTATAAAATTTTGCCCGAACAATCCATAACTATGATTTTAATTAAGTTTGTATTTAATTTTAACTAAGATAATCTCAACCGCATTTGACTTCGATTATTGTGAATTAAAACCTTAGTTATAAATTAAATTAAATTAAAATTATTCAGAATTTTTAAAGCAGAAGAAAAAAAGAGTCCATCTGCAACATCTTTAGTAGGCTTGAGTAATCATGATGAGATTGCCATATTAATTCCAAGAATTCCAATTGCTTTTACATGGATGACTAAAAAGTGATAACCACAATTAGTTTTGTATTTATTGGGAAAAAAAAACCTTTATTTCAATTGTTACAAATTGGCAGCTAGTGATTCTGAAATCGTGTAAAAAAATTTCTGGACGTGATTAGAAAAGGAAATGTCAAATTTTTGTTTTGGACGGTTCTGTTCAATATTAACATGTCAAACATGTTTATAAGGATTTTTCAATATTAAAAATGAATAAATAAATATTTTGTTAAATAAAATTAGATTGAGTTGATGTTAAATAAGTAACTGTGGGAAAAGGGGGGCGCCGCGGCGCCGGTGACTGAAGTGCCGGCGCCGCAGCGCCACTCTTCCGGCGCTGCGGCGCCGACACCTATTTAAGCCCCCTTGTTCCCCCCATTGCACTATGCCCGGTTTAGAGAGGAAAATTAGAGAGAAAAGTGAGTTTTGGAGAGATTTTTACAATATTAGAGGTTGTTCTATCTTGGGTCACAAATCTTAAATTCCTTTTCTTTCTTGGGATTAACTTAAGGATTGTTCAAGTAATCCAAATTCATTCTTCATATAATTGAAAATCTCCATTTAATCCAAATATTGAGTTTGTTGGAATTTTGTCAAAACTTGTTGTTGGTTCAACATTGGTTCAAGGTAGTGATTGGGCATTCATTTCCTAACAGTAACCCATTTTTTTTTCTATCAAAGCTTAAAATCTACTAATTCCATTTGTGTTGAAGTGTAGGAGGCTCATTATAATTTTCAAAAACTCATATTTATAATAATAATTAATGTAAATATAATTAAAGTTGGTTACATGAATATCTCTATAAATAGCATAAGAACACGAGAGGAAAAAAAAAAATCATATACTCAAAAAGAAGTCTAGAAAAATGGAAAAATCGAAGGTCTGGATCTAAGAGAAGAAAATCTCATAAGTTTCAAGTCGGAAGTTTTAAGAACAAAGTCTTCTTCAAGTTTCAAATCGAACTATTGAAGTTCAAATTCAAGTCCCAAAATTCAAATCAAATCCAAGTCTAAAAGAAGTCAAGTTATCAACAAATCAAAGCCAAATTCAAACCTTGAAGTCGAGAATTCAAGCCATTTGACCTTTTGTCTTCGACACTAAGATCACTAATCAGAGGGTTTGTAACTTCGCAATCACAAAAGAATCAATCTACTTACACTTCTCAAAAATTCAATTTGTAACAATTTTCATATTTTTTGCACACGGTTTTTTTTTTTTGTACAAAATTCTTGTATGTTCAGTAGGACATTCTTGTCATCTCATCTTTTGATCTCGTAAAATCTTCAACTTTTAACCATTACATCAACTATGAAAAATGAAAAAGCAAATGGAAACTGACTCCTTTCAAGAAGACACTTGCCGAACTATTTCATGCAACTCGAGCCTAGACGAAGACTGGAAAAACTCAATTTGTTTCATGATTGACGATGTTTTCTAACAAGGGCAAGGTGAAAATCTTTAACTTTAAGAAATCAGGTTCTCATTTGACAGAAAAATCCAAGAGCTTGGCAAAAATTCTTCATTTTAGTTCCTCTCCTGTGGTTAATTTGTCTCCGAGTATACTCATACCATTTCTCCATGAAAGTAGGGAGATTATACCTCATTTAAAAAATCCCTTCAGCCAATGTTGATCACAGAAATGATGTTAGGATATAATGATGAATTCAAAAAATGGCTTTGGCAGTTGAAAAATTAAGTCATTGGATAAAAAATACGCATAAATGACTGCCCCATGCAAGTTGGAGTTGCACAATTCATTGGAAAAGGTAATCTAGAAAATGTCGACTCTTCTAAAACAAAGGACCTGAAAGAGCACCAACGAAAGCAAAATATACATGATTGAGCGGTGTTCTAGATTGTGTCGCGTGACACCACTCAAATGTCCGTTGGATCCTTGTTTGTCCAACAATTTCCAACATATAATTGGTAGTGGTTCACCAAAGTGTTCACTGATTTATGCTAAACCTTAGAGCATCTCCAAGATATTCTTTAAAAGTGAAATACTATTTATTTGAAAGAGTCAATTTTTAAAATTTTACTCCAAAAAACTCTTCAATTTAACATTTTAAAATAGAGAGTAGATTTGGAGAGCCAAACTCATCTCTCTATAATTTAATGCTTCGAATCTATATTGTGATTAAAAAATTAACAAACTAAAACACTATATCCCTCTTTTGTGAGTAATCCATGTTGCTTTCTTAATTTCAATGGCAAGTAGATGTTTATGTTCACATTTGTATACAACTTTAGTACTTTAGCATGGCCACACTTGATTTGCCTTTGAGAAACATAGTTCACGATGAAATCAGAATAAATTTTAGATATAGATAAATTCATTTCTCTTTCGTGTTCCCTATAGCTCCTAAATTGTTATTTTTCTCTAAAATTAGTAACTGATTGCTTTGAGAAATAAGATTCTTAACTCAATTAGTGTTTTGCATTTTACACCGGGTAAAAATAGATGCTCATGATATTGTAAACGCGGAGACTAGTTAAGTGTAGAATGAAATTGATTGAAGAAGCTTTCTACAGCTTGGATGATAAGCACCAAGACCTATTCACAAACTCCTGCTTTGGAAATTTGTTGATCTTGAAGGACATAAAGCTTGCATCACAATTGGTCCACTAGTTAGTTTTGAGGTCGATAAGTACCTCAAAAGAAAATGAAGTATGGATTCAAATTGGAGACAAGCTTGCAAGATTGGATTGCAAGAGTTCACATTGGTGACCGGATTTAAAGCTAGAGATTTGGAGAACGAGGACGCGACTCTAGGGCAAAATTGTAGACTAATGAAAGAACATTTCAAGCGTAACAACGGCAAAATAAAGAGCAGTTTATTGTTAGATGTTTTTAAACTTTGCAAGCATAAGAATGATAAATACAAGTTGGGCCTCATCGTTGTATTGGTGGATGTACTTTTGGTAGTTGAGGAGAATACTTATATTAACCTATATTAATTTTATTTGGTGGATTATATTAATAGATCTAATAACTATTCATGGGGGAAAAGTCATATTAGTACACAATTAGAGTGTTTAAACGTAAGTTGGGAGAAACGTTGAAGAATTATACAAATTCTCAGCAATATCCGTATTCTCTACATGAATTTCCCCTTGCAATCATGGTAATGTATTCTAAAACTATTTTATACATTACTTTTTTAAAAAAATTGTGTTACTCAAAATTAAATTTATGATTGTACATATTTGGGCATTGGAAGCAATTCCTAGTGTTGGAAAGAGATTGTTACGGAAGATTCTAGAATTCCAAGAATAATAGGTTGAGAAATGTACAAGCAACTTAGGGACGAAATACTTTGCACATTTTTGGAATCATCAAATGCGACTTATTAAAATCTACACAGTGTATTGATAATTATAACCAAAAAATTTGCTGAATAATTATACATTCTTGTTTTCTCAAATTGAGATACATCATACGCTAAATTCTACAGATGATGAATTGTTGGTGCCATTTTGGCTGGAATCAGGACATTTTAGTTATGATACGTATCCTAAGCTAGATAATGTTACGTTTAAGGATGATGGCGAATAAAAATCTAAGAGTGATGATGCACCATCAAGTTCCGATCATCTACAATGTCCTAAGACATCGGATAAACCATCTGTGACTAGCCATCAACATTTATCTAAAGCAATTGGACGACCACCATCCTCTTACATAGTAAAACAAGAAATAAGAGGAGTTGAGGAAAGGCTGGGAAGTGAGATGTTAGAGCGTCTTGATCGAGTAGAAAGGAAAATTGATTTATTTCTCCAATTTGCTGGTAGAGGTGGAGTTCAGTAAGAAAGAAGTGGATTTGATGACGTTGTCTGTAGTATATGCAATGTACATGATGAAGAGGTAAATGTGGATTTGAGGTTGTCGCGTTGGAAAAAGAAGGAAGATATTGGAAAAATTAACAAAACGGCACACTTGCCGTTATAAACGACACTTGTGTCGTTCTGTTTATGAATACGATTATAAGCAGTCACGACCCATCTATGCCTCGAGAAGCAACAAGAATTCGATTCAATTGTAAGATGGACATGCCGTTTACCAAAATTGAGAGATGTAATCATAAAGGCTAATTAGCACAAAACATCCCTACCTTTGAAGGGTATTGTGGATACCATCCTTACCTTTCATTTCTTGACATTTATGACCCTACCTTCAAAATTTCGTGCGCCGAACGTCAATTTCACAGTTTTTTTGACTATTTTACCCTCCATTCAATTGAAACAAAAAGAAAAGAAAAATAATCGAACAAATTGCAACTATATGTCAAAGCTTTTTAAAAAATGCAAATAACCCACCAAACTTTACATTCTTCCCACAACTCACCCCCACCCCACTGCCGCATGTCGGTCATTTTCAGGCCACCGTGGCCACTGAATTTTTGCATCAACACCATCTCCTCATCAACACCTAATATACCTACACAAATTTCAGCCCCAAAAAACAACAAAATTGAACAAAAATTATTATCATAATACCACCCATTGATGTATCCTGCAAAGATACCTTCAGCTGCAATTGCATAAACAAGCAAAGCATTCATACCAATCCATTCCAATGTTAGAATCAGGCAAGTCAAATTCCTTTAAATAAGCAGTTTTATACTTTCAGCTATGTTCGTGTAATGTCTAGAACAACAATATTTGTATTCTCGATTTTATACATTCTGATACACTTTATACTTTTTGAATATATGCTAATCCTACATGAAAATTTTGCTGCTAAAAAAACATTGTTTGAGGTCGTTTCACCATGAAATGCACAGTGGTTTATGCAATTTGAAGTTTAGAGTAGTGGATGGGCGTCAATTGAAAGGAAGTCGAGCCATTCGTGACTGTTCTTTGCTATCCTAGCATGTTCGTGCACATTTCACCCAAATTGGTGATGACCCATGGGTGGAATAGCTGTGCCATGAAGAGAGGATGCCAGCCCAGGTAGTTCGCGATCATGGGGACCACCATCGTCGTCAAATTTGGGTTTTCCGACCGTGAACACGTTTCAAAAAATAACTGCAGATTTTGATTTTCTTTGTTATTTGATGTCATTGGAACATGAATGGATGCGTCTAGGTAATCTTGAGGGACCTGTGGAGTGTAATTAACATGGGCATCTATTGATTGGGTCGAAATTGGAAGAAAATCGTGCGTGGAGGCTGTTTTTTGGCCAAATTTCAAAAAACAATTTAGGTTGGAATTTGTTTAGGTATGTTAGGGGTTGATGAGGAGATGATATTGGTGCAAACATTCGATGGCCATGATGGCCTGAAAATGGCCAGCAGGCGGCGGTGGGGTGGTGTGGGGTGAGCTACGGGAAGAAGGTAAAGTTTGGTAGGTTATTTGCACTTTTTAAAAATTTTGGGTCTATAGTTACAATTTGTTCGATTATTTTTGTTTTGTTTTCTTTTTGTTTCAATTGAATGGAGGGTAAAATCGTCAAAAATAGTGAAAATGACGTTAAATGCACGAAATGTTGAAGGTAGGGGCATAAATGCCAAGAAATGAAATGTAGGAATGGTATCCACAATACCCTCCAAAGGTAGGGACAGTTTGTGCTAATTAGCCTAATCATTAATTATATTCTCTAACTAATCAATACATTGCCTTGTGATTTCACTAACTCATTATCATATAAGTTATGCCAATTCAACTTTTTTTTAATCACATGATTAACATTTCTGACTTCTTTAAGTTAGGGGATCCAATGTTTGATATTGTTGCGTTGGAAAAGATGAAAAATATTGTAGAAATCAACAAAATGGCACAAGTACCGTTAAACGACACTTGTGATGTTCTGTCTATAAACACGACTATAAGCAGTCACGATCTATCCATACTTCGAGAGCCAATAAGTTGAACTCAATTCAGTTGCAAGATGGATATCCCGTTTACCAAAGTTGAGTGATTTGATCATTAATTATATTTTCTAACGAATCAATGCAATGACCTGTGATTTTTCCAACTCGATATCATATAATTTATGTCAAACTAACCGTTCTTTATCACATGATCAACATTTATGACTTTTTTAAATTAGGGGATCCAATGTTTGAAGTCATTGTTTTGGAAAATAAGTAAAATATAGGAGAAATCAACAAAACGGTATAAGTGACGTTATTGATAATTAAACAAAGCTTGTACCGTTCTGCCTATAAAAATGAGTATAAGCAGCCACGAATGTTTTGTGTCCCGATAATTAATAAGTTGCAAGATGGACATACTATTTACAAAATTTGAAAGATATGTTCATTACTTAATCAACATAAAAACAACACAACATAAGTGTCGTTACTTGATGAAAACGACACAAGTGTCGTTACCTGTTTAAACACGATATGAATAAATGATACAATATAGATTTTGGAATTAATTGCTATTAAATCAATAATACGTAATTTTTGTACACCATTTCTATATTTTCTAGGTAAAATAGTCAAAACGATACTAGTGATATTTTATTATAACAAAAAATAGTATGTCTGGCATTATGGTTTTATCGATTCTAAGACAATGACAAAATTAATCATTCCAAACCTTATAAATAGTTTGCATTTCAAAATGACAAAAGTATTACATCATAACACTACAATCCTTTTTCAATATTACAAATGCATTACATCATAACATCAAATTAACTACATCTATCATTTGTTTTCATCGTTCATATCTCTCACTGAGTGATACACGATTTATACAAGTGATGTGGTAATGCTCAGTTTTCAAATGCCTATTACACTTACGAGACTTACACTTCTTTTTTTGGTGGACGTCACTTCCTTTTCGTGTCAACAGTCGTATCACATTTCTTGATCTAACATTATTGGAAATTTTCCGGTCCGCTTTGTTTGGCAATGGATATATATACATATATTCAGAATACACTTGTTTCCAGTAACATGCTATAAAATGGAGAGCAAAACTTGTAACGGTTATCTTCAACATTCCTTACTATAGTAATTGCATGCGCACATGAAAATTGGTCCAGATCAAATTCATTGCATGTACATGTTCCCATCTCCAAATTAACAATGAAACTTTTCACTTCATTACTCAGTTGCATCTCATCTAGGTTAAGAGCTTTACCTTGAAGCATTTTGATTTGTTATACTTATCGTACATCTTTTCCTCCAAAGGCAGGGTGAGGTAGCTCGTACATTTTTTAGCATCAACATGTCTATCGTAAAACATCTTTACATCTTCTCTCTAATTTGCTCGATCAAAGTGAGTATAGGACACTCTCGAACACTTCTCAATAATGCATTCAATGATTCTGCATTGTTTGTGGTCATACTATTGTGTCTAATGACATTAAAATGTGCTCCTCACCAATACTCCAAACCTACCATCATCCTCTAAGTATCCTTGGATGTTCTCGCGTAGACTGCATAATGCTTGCATATTGATCTTAAATTTTGCCAAACTATATGCCTCTACAGTAGCTCTAAACAATGGCACGACATCAATGCGGGGAAATTTGATCTTCAAGTTATTTTTCAAAATGCTATATGCAATGTCCATGATGTGCGGTAAGATAGATGTTGCCAAAACCATTTACTATGCTTGGTGCACAGTCAGATATAAAGACTAGCTTGTCTATATCACTGGTTATATGCTGCAACTTTTAAAAGAATAAAATCCATGAATGATTGTTTTCCGAATCTACTATGCCTCCCGCAAGTGGATACATTTGACAATTTGCATCTTGAGATATGACAACAAGTAACATACTTTGATATTTAGATTTAAAAAATGTTTGGATTGAAGAGTGGAATCCATGTATAATTGGTCCTAATGCCATGAAAAAATACATGAAATGTCCATCATTGTCAGTTTCGATAAAAGTAAATATACTAAGATTATTTTTTTCCATAACATGACAATACAATGGTAACTCATTAGGGCTGCCTCGAACCTTTTCGTAAGCAAATTCCTTGGCCATATATGCCTTATGATATTTTATAGTTATGCCAAACTCCAGATGAACATCATTGATAATGTTTATTGGTCTGTACACTATGTTGGCATCCTGATACTTTGAAGCTACATGCTTTTTAATTACCGAATAGGTAACATGTCTATTATCTCTATGACAAACACTCATAGAACATGTGTGATGGCTTGAATATTTTTGTACTTGAAAAATCTTAGATCCAGTTATGCTCGTTGCTTGTAAACGTCAGTTGTAACTTTCCTCAACACAAACAACTATATACACACACTTATTTGATTTCTTTACTTCGAAAGCACTTTTAATTGGAAATAGTTCATCGTCGGGTACATCCTCATTTTAAGAATCCTAACTGATGATATTTAAGGAATTGAACTCACAACTTATGTTGAAATATCAATATTTTCCTCTTCAGTGGAGAAATCAACACTGTCCTCGTCTCTTTGAGGAGATTTATCCTAGAAATCTTGTTTTCCAGGACTACTGTAATTTATGTTCAAGTTATCCCAATCCACAAAATTTCCTTCTACATTATCATTCCCATAATCACCATCATATTGCACAACTTCTCATTTTTCTACTTTACCATTAGTCTCTACTCCACCATCTCTTTCAAACTCCCTTACACTGTTACACTCATCTGCAACTTTGATCGAAATTGTAATGCCCCAAACATTCTCGGAACTCGAAGCGTTAAAAGAAAATTCATTTTCTTTGTTTGAGGTCTTAAATGTTAACCAAAATAAATTTTAATTAAGTAAAATTTTGGAGTTTGAAATATACAAAATTATGATGGAATATATATGTCCATATAGACATTTAGAAATTATGGTGTAAATTGATTTTTGGAAAACATCTTGTGAAAATTCAGTAACTTTCGGTTTCATAGCAGTGGAAGAAAAATCTATGTTTGACCTAGCAAACGTTGACGAAAATTTTTGAAATTTTAACAGAGACTATAAAATTCATATATGTACAACATATTAAAATTTTGGGTCTCGAAGATAACATTTGAAGCATGAAAATACTGCATGAGTATGCTGGACAGAAAATTCGAACATAACCAATGCAGTTTACTAAAACGGACATAACTTTTCCTCTAGCTACTGTTTTAAGGTAATTAAAAAGGCCACTAATAGCAGACTCATAGACATTTCAAACCCTACTGATTTCACTCGAAAACATGCACTGTAGCCCAAGTTATGCAATTTTAAATAAAAGGGCAGAATCTGAAATTTCAATTCAGCAGTAAACAAACTTCATGCATTTTCAATTCAACATTTGTAAATCTTAGTTGACCTGCAAAGTACATAAAATCGAACAAGATAAACGTTAAAAACATTGTTAAGAGTGCCATCTAAACATTCATAAAAGGATTACACAACTGGAAATTTTTACTAGAAAGTTGAATGCATTTCAAATCGCCGAGCACTTGCCACTATGCCAAACCACTACCATGCCTCAATTTAACCTGTAAAATTTTTGTAGGGGTGAATGCTATAAATAATACTTAGTAGGAAAACACTTAAGTAATTGGTAAAAATATATATTTTCAAAAATGCAAACTTTGGTCAATTATGTCACAGTTAATTTTTCAAAACGAACTGATGATCAGCCAGTCCGCTTACTCTTAGGTTTTTAATAACCCCTTCATGACACCAAACTATGCTTCCATCATGACACCAAATGGTGCTTCCATATCTTTTTGAACACCCAAACGGTGCTTCCATCATAAGTAAACAATAACACATTTAATGCAAATCGAAAATGAATAATTCTTACATCACTTATGAAAGTGACGAAAATCACCCTACCTTGGAGATTGAATAACGTTTTGCGTCCGAAATAAAATGCAGCACTCAAAGCCTCTCCTTCAAATAAATTTTCAGATTCGTTCCTTTTTATTTGGTAAAATGCCAAAATAAATTATGACATTTAAAACGAAAATGGACGGTTACAATTTCAAAATTCAAATGAATTGGTGGTGGCAGTGTAGTTACAAAGGATAATGCTAAGTGGGTGGTTTATTATGTAAAGGATAAAGCTATGTGTACACTTTATGATGTACACAATAATTAACACACTCCTCATATGGAGGAGAGTCCATACATAATAAAATATTCGTGAGCCTCCCTTTATGTGATGGGGTGTAAACTATTGTGTACACACATAGCATAACCCTTATGTAAATGGGTGACCGTGCATTTCAACTTCCAATTTCCTATGGCAATTGACCAAAAAAGATGGGGGTTAAAAGTGTAAGTTCAAATGTATATAAATTGGACTTGTGATGGACGTCCAAAATCCCTTTAAAATACAATATATATATATTGGTAGTTAAAAAAAATGAAAGTTAATATGCTAAGTGGGGTAGGTTAATGAACCTAGTGGATTGGTAAAAAAAATAAAAGGAATTATTTGGTACAAGGATTATTTTACTTGGCCACTTTGATTGACCTCTTGGATGACCTCGGCCCCACCACTCTCCTCACATGGGGGTCGGATCCCACCTCATTAAATTTAATATTTTTGCCCATATGTGAGGAGAGTGGTGGAGTCGAGGTCATCCAAGGGATCAACCAAAATGGTTGAGTAGCATGATCCTTTGGTACAATATGACAAGCGTGTCTAATTTTAAATTTTAAGGACTTAACATAGGTGGTAAATAATATAAAATATGTCGCAAAATAATGTAACCAAATAAAATAAAAATTTGTCATTTAAATGAGATTTCGACGATTTACAAAAATTTAAAAACAAGTGCACGTAACTTTACTATTGCGAACAAAACTTCAATTTAACTTTTAGGAATGGTCATAGCGACTCTATAATATAACCTATATTATATTCGAGTTTTACAAGAAAATTTTATTTTAAAAAATGTAACACGACATTTTTATTTTATCGCTACAGAAATAGTCACATAAAGAAGATATTCTTTACTAATAGAAAGAAACCATTTCACTTTAATGTGACAATTAATCAATTGTGGTGAAATTGAAAACTTACACATTACAAAGTTAAGAGACATCATCTCAATTTCATATGACATTTAATCCTCGTTAACTAGTTATTGCATTTTATTGTACAACTCTATATACAAAATGCTACTTGAAACATAAAGAATATCCGTATGTTCTTTACCATTCCCTACATAACTTTATGTACATTTACATTCTTTGATCTTCTTAAACTCAACAAAATATCATATAGTACCCATATCATTTTTACAGAATCCATTAACTGCAAATGAAATAAAGAGATTAAATAGTATACTCATATATATTAAAATAATATAAAAATATTTATTTAATCAAATACAATGTTTGACTGGATTATTTAAAGAACAATAATGCTACACATACAGATGCAATTTCACAGAACTTTTACAGAATTTCAAAATGTGGCACGTGTCAACAAGAAACAAAAAGTCTGGCCGGTGGGTTTTGGAGAAATCTATTCATAAATTAATTAAAATTACTTATGTTTTTCTTTTGATTTTCGAGCTCACTATGGAATGTCAAACGAAGTCGAAATATTACATTCTTAATATTATTTTGAAGTACTCACAGCCTAATATTTCATGACGTTAATAATGTGCGAAACGATCAATCGTAACAAAAGTTACGGCGCGTCAAAATAGGCCGTTCCAAACTAATATTTTGAAAATTTCGATAAGAAACTAACTTTAAAAATTTTCTGACGATTGTAAGCTAGTCGAATCCATAAATCTTCTATATCCTCTCGAAACTCATTTTACGAATTATGTCATAGATATATCGAATGATCTAAATGAATATCAAAAATAATTAAACGAACGTCAAACGTGTGTTTTAAAAAAGACGTATAACTCGTCTTTTTATATAAAAAATATAAAAAATTTAACATCAAAAATTTAAAAAATCTGAACTGATCGAGAGGAAAAAAAATTTAAATTAAAAGTTTATTAGGAAATTTTCTAAATTACATCAAAAATTTTATTATGAAATTTATTAGATTATTTAGAAAATATTAATTAATCAAGATAACCCTCTTTTTTTTTTTTTTTTTTTTATCAAGGAAAGAAGGATGTGAAGAAAAGAAAAAATACAAACAATGATCAGCAAACTCAACAAAAATATCTTGATCATTTAATGTTTTTTAAATAATTCAATAAATTACTTGATCAATTACTGTTTTCTTTTCCCAAATTACTTGATAAAAAAGAGGGTTATCTTGATCAATTAATATTTTTTTAAATAATCTAGTAAATTTCATAATAAATTTTTTGACGTATTTTAGAAAATTTTTCTAATAAACTTTTAATTTAATTTTTTTTTCCTCTCGATCAGTTAAGATTTTTAAAAATTTTTGACATTAAAATTTTAAATTTTTTTATATAAAAAGACGAGTTATACGACGCTCATTTAACTATTTTCTATATTCATTTAGATAATTCGATATATCTATGACATAATTATCGAAATGAGCTTAGAGAGGATATAAAAGATTTATGGATTTGACCATCGTATAATCGTTGAAATTTTTTTAAAATTAGCTTGTTATCAAAATTTTCGAAATATTAGTTTGGAACGGCATATTTTGACGTGCTGTAACTTTTGTTACAATTGGCCGTTCGCACACCATTAACGTCATGAAATACTAAACCGTGAGTACTTCAAAATAATATTAAAAATGTAATATTTCGATTTCGTTTGATATTTCGTAGTGAGCTCGAAAATCAAGAGAAAAAATATAAGTAATTTTAATTAATTTATGAATAGATTTTTCCAAAACCCATCGGTCGAACTTTTTCTTTCTTGTTGGCACATGTCGCATTTTGAGATTCTGTGAAATTGCATCTGTACGCAGTGGTGGCAATGGGTCGAGATCGGCTCGACTCGTTGTCCTACAAGCTCGTGGGTAACGAGTCGAGCTCGGCTCAGCCCACGAGCTCATGAGCTCTTCTTTGTTTTTTTAAATATTTTTTTAAATTATATAATACACGTTTTTTAAATTTGTTTTTTTAAAAAAAAAAAAATTGACGAGCCATGAGCTGCTCGTCGAATAGCTCGTCCACACGACGTTTGACATTTTTTAAGTTCGACTCATAATTTGGGTTCATTTTTTACAAGCCGATATGACTCGTGACTCGTTTTAAACGAGTCTAATCCACCACATGACGAGTCAAGTTCAACTTGACTCGTTTGATATTTTTAAAGTTCGACTCATAATTTGGGTTCATTTTTTATAAGTCGATATGACTTGTGACTCGTTTTAAACGAGTCTAATCCACGAGCTATTCGGCTCGATTGTCATCTGTACGTGTGTAGCATTATTTTTTAAAGAATTCACTCGACAAATCCATAAAGAACCATCGAGAAATCGCTTTATTTCACACACAAACATGTCTCAGAAGCGGAACTACAGCGACGATGAAGAAGACGAAACCTTCTACTACCGTTATGCTACCACTACCTCCACCGCCGCCTCACAGCCAACCTCTTCCTCCGGTGCGAAACCCTCACGTGGCGGCGGAGGCAGTGGCGGGCTAGCCCCATCAAAATCGACAGTCTACGTCAGCAATTTAGACTACAACCTTACAAACTCTGATCTCTTCACAATATTCTCCACTTTCGGCAAAGTCGCGAAAGCCACCGTCCTCAAGGACCGCGCCACGCGCCAGAGCCGCGGAGTGGCTTTTATCCTCTTCGTCTCGCGCGACGATGCGATAAAGGCCGTTGAAGGAATTGACAAAAAAGTCCTCAATGGAAGGACACTACGCGCCTCCATTGCCTCGGATAATGGTCGTGCTTCGGAGTTTATTAGGAAGAAGGTGTACAAGGATAAGAGCAGGTGTTATGAGTGCGGTGAGGAGGGGCATTTATCGTATGAGTGTCCGAGGAATTTCTTGGGGGCGAGGGAACGTCCCGTGGCCAAGAAAGGGCGGGCTTCCGGTGGCGGTACTGGTGGGAGAAATTATGACTGGGATGATGAAGGGGAGGAGGATGTTTTTGTGGCGGAAAATTGGGCTTCGGTAGTGGATGGTGAAGGGGCGGAGGAGAGACTATTGAGAAGTGAAAGAGAAACGGAGGAGGTAAAGAAGGAGAAGAGAGAGAAGAAGAAAGGATATTTTAGTGATGAGAGTGATGAAGAAGAGTGAATATTTTTAAAATGAAAAATGGAATTTTGAGAATTTTTCGTTTTCATTTGGTTATTATGATGTTGAAGTGCAAGAGTACTGGCTTATAATGGTGTTATTTTGAGGTACATTGATTTTAATCTTCTATAATTTTCTTAATCTAGATAGTTGGTTGATGCGAGATTAGCTGCAAGTAAATATCTATTATCAGGTTTATAATGTTATGTTATGGATGATCAATTGACTACAACAGTTGATTATAATTTGAGCTAATGTTGAGAAGTTGTATCGAACGAAGTGGAAATCTGGCCCACCCTAAATTTAGTGGAAACAGGCTTAGTTTGTCGTCATTAGATTGTTTTGTTTACTTAAAAGCTTCTAATATTTTACATTTGTTGGATACTTTTCATGTTAAATTTAAATTTAAATTGTAACCTTGTCCATGACACAAGATGTTTGACAAACAGTACATCTTATTTTGATGTTTTTTTGTTAGAATTGAACTATTGAGCTGTAGTTATTATCTAGAGATTGTGGGAAGTTTCATTGTTAGGATGTTGTAATTCATGTATTTGGCTTGTGAATTTCAAGAATTGCTTGCTTGAATCTTATGAAGCACATTTTGGCAGCACTCTTGTCTGCAACATGATCTTCAGTATCCTTAAAGTGGTATTATTCTAGTTCAAGGCCCAAGAGAATTGTCTAGCCATCTTGAATGTATATTAAATATTTCAGTGAATTGTGTCCTAGTAGCTTTGTAGTAATACCATAATTCAAGGGCTTGTTTTCCTCAGGTTCTGGTAACCCACATTTTTTTTTTTTGGTAAAGCGTTTAAGATAAATGTAAGGCTGATATAGCTTGAAGATTTTGAACCTGTACTCTGAGTTGTATTACAGATGAAGATACTAATTATGGGTTTTGCTTGTCAAAATGATTCACGACTATTTGTCATTACTAATAGTTTGGTGATTGAATTTCAAGCCTGAAGACAAATGAAGTTCTCTATAGACGGTTCTAACTACTGCCAAAAAACTGTTCAATATTTGTTGCTATTGCTTGCATATAGATTTGACTTGTAGAGGTTGCTTTGAGGTCTATGATGAGTTGGTTTCCATGGGTTGAAGAGTGTAGGTGAGCTTTGTCAGCCTGTTACAATTACAAACATAACATTGGGATTGGGTAGAACTCTTCCATAAAATTGATTGGTAAGGGTTGGGTTCCTAGATGATTACAAGCCCACAAGCCAAGTCATAACTTGGGCAGGCATAATTAGAGTCGTTGAGTTCTGCCCATCCTTTTAGAATTGTTACAGAATATATATTTAGAATAGGAAGTAAATATATTTACTTCCTATTATAGGGATTGATTTATTAAGACTTTATATTCTTTCCTAACATAGGTTTGTAACTTGTATATATGCCTAAGAGATTTATTAATACAAGTGTGGGAAATTACCTCCTATTCCTCCGGCCGACTTTTACATGGTATCAGAGCAAGTCGGCGATTTGGAGTTTTAGGGTTTTCTTGGGTCTCCTCCTTCCGGCTCTCGTGGGTCACCCAGTTCTGGGATTTTCTGCTCTCGCCGCCTGCATCTTCAGCTCTCGCCGCCTGCACCTGGGGAAGCGCCACTCGCCGTTCAGCCTTCGCCCGGAGTCTTGTCGCCGGAACCCTCACGCGTCCCTCGCCCGGAGCTTCGTTGCCGGAATCTGGTCCGGATTTGTGTGCCTGTATGCTCGCCTCGACCTCCACAGCAGACTTCACTGCCTGCTTCGTCCAAAACTCTGGTCGGTATTGGATCTACAGTGAGACAGGTTCGGCATCTTCAAGTTTTTTGGTGAGACAGGTTCGGCGTCTTGGAGTTTTGGGTGAGATAAGTTCGGCCTCTTCAAGTTTTGGGTGAGATAAGTTCGGCCTCTTCAAGTTTTGATCTACAGTGCGACAGGTTCGGTCTCTTCAAGTTCTTTTGACGTTAATTGGGTTATTTTTTTGGGGTGCACGCCCATACTTGGTTTTATGGAGGAAAAGAAATCGACTATGTCTGATTTGGTCCCTATAATGTCAAAAATTACTGAACATAAACTTAATAGATCTAATTATTTAGATTGGAGTAAAACTGTTAGACTTTATTTGCGAAGTATTGCTATGGATAATCACCTAACTGATGAACCACCTAGTGATGACTCGAAAGTCTCATGGCTAAGAGAGGATGCTCGTCTGTTTTTGCAAATACGTAACTCTATTGACAGTGAGGTGGTGGGTTTGATAAATCACTGTGAATTTGTGAAAGAATTGATGAAGTATTTGGAGATTGTGTACTCTGGCAAGGGAAATATCAGACACACTTATGAGGTGTGTCAAACATTTTATCGTGCAGAAAAGGGTGACAGATCCCTCACTGACTACTTTATGGATTTTAAGAAGACTCACGAGGAACTTAATATGCTACTTCCAGTCAGTATTGATGTAAAAGTTCAGCAAGCTCAGAGAGAAAAGATGGCGGTTATGAGTTTCTTGGCTGGTCTTCCTTCTGAATTTGAGACGGCTAAATCTCAAATTCTTTCTAGTTCTGAGATATCCTCTTTGGAAGAAGCCTTTAGTAGGGTACTCCGCACAGAAAATTCAGCTCCTGCTCAACCTAATAGTGCTCTTGTCAGCCGCACTTTTGAGTCTGGGAGACAGCCATTTAGAGGTGGCAATAAGGGAGAAAACGCAAGTAGCTATGATCGAAACCTTGGTACTCGAGGACAGGATTCGGGAGGCGCTGTGTGTTACTACTGTCATAAGCCAGGACATTTGAAGAAAGATTGTAGAAAGTTGCAGCGCAGGAATCAATTGAACCAGTCAGCCCATATTGCTTATACTAATGATGCTTCTGAGTCCATTCTAATACCTGCAGATGAGTATGCCAAGTTCTCACAATATCAGGAATCTCTAAAGTCTTCATCTACTCCTATTACTGCCATCACTGATTCAGGTAAAATGAACACATGTCTCGCTTCCTCATCTTCCAAATGGGTCATTGATTCTGGTGCCACAGATCACATGACAGGTAATTCTAGTCTATTTTCTTCTTTCCAGTCACATGCTTCTAGTTCTAGAGTTACTTTAGCAGATGGGACTACATCTCCTGTTCTGGGGTCCGGCACAATTATTCCAACACCCTCAATTCCTTTACAATCCGTTTTAAGTTTACCTAACTTGTCTTTTAATTTAGTCTCGGTCAGTAAACTTACTCGTTCTCTTAATTGTTGTGTCTCATTCTATCCTAATTTTTGTCTATTTCAGGATCTTTTGACGAAGAAGATTATTGGTAAAGGACATGAGTCTGGAGGCCTCTACATTCTTGATACACAAATACCAAGGTCTGTTGCTTGCTCTGGGGTTGTGACCCCTTTTGAGGCACATTGTCGGTTCGGTCATCCTTCGTTGCCTATGTTAAAGAAACTTCATCCTCAGTTTTCTAGTCTGTCTTCTTTAGATTGTGAGTCTTGTCAATTTGCCAAACATCATCGTTTGAGTTCTAGTCCTAGAGTCGCTAAAAGAGCCCGTGCTAGTTTTGAGTTAGTTCACTCTGATGTTTGGGGTCCGTGTCCGATTGTGTCTAAAGTTGGGTTTAAATATTTTGTTACCTTTGTTGACGATTATTCTCGAATGACATGGTTATTTTTTATGAAAAATCGTTCCGAATTATTCTCTCATTTTACCGCTTTTTGTGCTGAAATCAAAACTCAATTTAATGTGTCTGTGCAAATTTTGCGGAGTGATAATGCTAAGGAATATTTATCAGAACAATTTCAAAACTATATGGTTCAACATGGCATTATTCATCAAACTTCCTGTGTGGATACACCATCTCAAAATGGTGTTGCTGAAAGAAAGAATAGACATCTTCTTGAAACTGCCAGAGCTTTGCTATTTCAAATGAAGGTCCCTAAACATTTTTGGGCTGATGCCATTTCTACAGCTTGCTTTCTGATTAATCGTATGCCTTCATCTGTCCTGTTTGGTGAGACCCCCTTTCACGCCCTTTTTCCTAATAAGTCATTATTTCCTATTGAACCTAGGATATTTGATTGTACCTGCTTTGTTTGGGATGTTCGACCTCATGTTACAAAACTTGATCCCAAATCTTTAAAGTGCATCTTTCTTGGCTATTCTCGTGTGCAAAAAGGGTATCGATGTTATTGTCCCGACCTTAACAGGTATCTTGTGTCAGCTGATGTTACATTTCTAGAACAAACACCATGTGTTTCATCTTCGGGTCCTATTAATTCGTGGGCGGGTGATGATTTATTCCTTTATACTTTTCCATCCCCGAGTTCTGCTCTTCCTTCCCCTGCTCTTGTTCAGCCTCCTATACAACAGGTTTATTCTCGCCGGTCCCAGCCTATTGTTCCTGATTCGGTTCCTGTCCCTACGCCTCTTGCTTCATGTCCTGCACCAGTCCCTTCGTCATCAGATCCGGCTCCCGACTCTAGTGATGATCTTCCTATTGCACTTCGTAAAGGTAAACGTCAATGTACTTATCCGGTCTCCTCTTTTGTGTCCTATAACCATTTATCGCCATCTTCTTGTTTATTTGTTGCATCTCTTGATTCTGTCGCTCTTCCTAAGACTGTTGGTGATGCTTTGTCTCATCCTGGATGGCGTAATGCTATGATTGAGGAGATGAATGCTTTGGATGACAATGGTACTTGGGCCTTGGTATCCTTGCCTGCAAGTAAAAAGGCTATTGGCTGTAAATGGGTGTTTACTGTTAAAGTCAACCCTGATGGGACCGTTGCTAGATTAAAAGCCCGATTTGTTGCAAAGGGGTTTGCTCAAATATACGGAGTTGATTACTCAGACACGTTTTCTCCCGTTGCCAAACTTACTTCTGTCAGGTTATTTATTTCTATGGCGGCTACATATGATTGGCCTTTGCATCAATTAGACATTAAGAATGCATTCCTTCATGGTGATCTTCAGGAGGAAGTTTATATGGAGCAACCACCTGGTTTTGTTGCTCAGGGGGAGTATGGAAATGTCTGTCATCTTCGTAAATCCTTGTATGGCCTGAAACAAAGTCCCCGGGCTTGGTTTGGAAAGTTTAGTCAAGCTATTGAAAAGTTTGGCATGAAGAAGAGTAAATCTGATCATTCTGTCTTCTATAAACAGTCTGCGGTTGGTATCATCCTATTAGTTGTCTATGTTGATGATATTGTTATTACTGGAAGTGATTCTGGTGGTATTTCAACTCTCAAATCTTTTCTTCACGGTCAGTTTTTCACACGAAGGACTTAGGGACACTAAAGTATTTCTTGGGAGTAGAGGTGACGAGAAGTAAAAAAGGGATCTTCTTATCTCAAAGAAAATATGTGCTTGACTTGTTGACTGAAACAGGAAAATTGGGGGCTAAACCGTATAGCACTCCAATGGTTCCTAATTTGCAGCTTACAAAAGATGGTGAATTATTTGAAGATCCTGAGAGGTATAGAAAATTGGTTGGGAAGCTGAACTATCTTACCGTGACTCGTCCAGATATTGCCTATTCAGTGAGTGTGGTAAGTCAGTATATGTCTTCCCCAACTGCCGATCACTGGAGAGCTGTAGAACAGATTTTATGCTACTTAAAAGGAGCGCCTGGGAGAGGAATTCTGTATAGCAATCATGGTCATACTAGGATTGAATGTTTTTCAGATGCTGACTGGGCAGGATCCAAGGAAGATCGAAGATCTACTTCCGGCTACTGTGTATTTGTTGGAGGAAATTTGGTTTCATGGAAAAGCAAGAAGCAGAATGTGGTTTCACGTTCGAGTGCGGAATCAGAATATAGGGCTATGGCTAAATCTGCGTGTGAAGTAATGTGGATACATCAGCTCCTCACTGAAGTGGGCCTCGAGATTTCAATACCGGCTAAGCTATGGTGTGACAACCAAGCTGCACTTCATATTGCATCTAATCCAGTGTTTCATGAACGAACGAAACACATTGAAATTGATTGTCATTTTGTTCGTGAGAAGATTCAGCAAGGATTGATTTCTACAGGATATGTGAAAACAGGAGAACAACTGGGAGATATCTTCACAAAGGCTCTAAATGGGGTTCGGGTTGACTATCTTTGTAACAAGTTGGGCATGATAAACATCTATACTCCAGCTTGAGGGGGAGTGTTACAGAATATATATTTAGAATAGGAAGTAAATATATTTACTTCCTATTATAGGGATTGATTTATTAAGACTTTATATTCTTTCCTAACATAAGTTTGTAACTTGTATATATGCCTAAGAGATTTATTAATACAAGTGTGGGAAATTACCTCCTATTCCTCCGGCCGACTTTTACAAGAATCAACGCCAACAGTGGTCTATATTCCCAAGTATATGACTTCACTGAACCGGTCAAAGTAGCACCCTCGTGTTTCTCTGTTCGCAACAAGGCTTATTTCCATAAGGGTGATTAAGTAACTAAGTCTACAAGCCACGCCTTAATTTATTGATGTGAGACATAGTTATTAGAAAGTCCCTTTGATAAGGTCTGGTGGGTTTTTGCTGAGTTGTACGGTAGGTACGAACTAGTGGTCAATGTGGTAGGACAGAGACAAAGATGTCGAAAGGACAGAGGTCAAACAGAGTTCTCCTTTACATTCGTTAATAAACTTTTTATTTTCTTTTCTAGGGTCCTACTGATCTCCCAGTATGCTTGGCTGCTGTAACTTTTCCTCGTTAAATGTTACCAAAGAGACGGATGTTTATAGTTGTTTTGGAGTATTGAAATGGAAGATGATCATTTACTATAATGTAACAGCAATATAATTATTTTCAACTCTTGATTAAGTTTATGACGATATTTGAAGTATGTGTACGCTGCACATTACTTTATTGTTATAAGGGGAAAAAAAGTATTGTCTAGTCCTATCAAGTATTGTGTTCCTAACCTCCCCCATCTCATTCTTTTGCTGCTGATTCTCAATCTTGCTACCTGTTTGTGTACACGGGTTCAATCTTAGTACATCCATTCTGGAGCATTTCCAGTTTTTTGCAGTGAAAGCATTCTCTGAAGAAAGCCATTTTGATTTATTTCTTGCTTTGAAATTTACTAATTTAAGGGATGAAAGCTGAATTTTAGAAGATTGGTCTGAGAATTGAGGTTTTATCTCCACATTTTCACAATGTCTACAAGCGTAGTAGCTTTGGTCTCTCAACACATCTAGCAATAACCGGAGCAGAATGTGAAAAAGGAATACTGTGGCTGAATTCAGATTTAGGAAAATGTCAGGCCCCGTTCTCTTTGCCATTTTCAAGTCGTTTTGTGTTTTCGATTTTTTAAAACTGTAAAAACGCGTTCTCCTTTTCATTTTCAAAAATGAATTTTTGAAAACAACAAAACATTAACTCTCAGTCTCCCTCACATGTTCTATCTTACTACTCCGCGTAAGATCAATTCCTGCCTTTTTCTCTAGCGTTGAAGCCGTTTCCATCTCCTTCTTATTCAAGGCACACAGATAAATCTCACTTCTGTCGGTCTCTGCTGGGCCTTCTCCGAATTTAGGGTTCAGTTCTTTAATTGCAGACTTCAATTTCTCGCCAAACCGTAGTCTTCGCATCAAGTGAGTGCTATAACCCAGTTTATCTTTTTAATTCGACGATCCTTTTAGATCTAATTCGATTAGAGTTGCACGGTGGTTTTATCTGTTGGTGTTGGTTTTTCCTTTTTGACTTTCTTTTATGCATCTTGATTGTTTGTTTGGGATTAATGTTGTTAATTTTCTTATTTGTTTATGATTAAATAGTTCTACATGCTATAAAGAATTGGATTTTCTTTCTTTGTGTTTTTCCGTTTTTATTTGATCGAGTAGATCCGGGTGTGTTTTGGGTTCCTCAATTTTTTTTTCTTTAGATGATGAAGGTCTCAATCTTTGATAAATTCCTTGGGATTACTTCTAATTTTATTATTATTATTATTTGTTGATTTATTATTCATACTTTAAAGAACTGAATTCTCCATTGTATGTGCTTTCCTGATCAAGGTGTGGTTTCGGTTCCTTTTTTTTCCCTCTTCCTGGAAGTCTTGCTCCTTTGGTAAACTCTCTGTCTCTCCATGGTATAAACTGGGGGGGGAGGATCATTTTTTCTCAAAACTTAGCTTATCGTTAAGCTTTCAGAATTGCTAATACTGAGCAATGTAGAAGGCCAGTTTGCTATATATTTATGGAGATTCATGCTGAATTCTACTGGTGTTATAGTTTCTGTATATTTTTTTAAATCATGACTTGGAATGGTGATATCTTTTTCTTTTTTCTTATTATTAAATGAAGAACCACTGCATCTTTCATTAGAATTTGTGATGTTTTCAATTTCTGGAAGGGGGTTTAGAATAGGATATTCTAGAGTGCTAAATTAAGAGGATGTTTTAAATTTTAATCATTTTGCTAAAGTAGGAGCTGGAAATTCTTGTTGAGTTACCTTATTTAAAAGCTTAACTTGTTGGATGGAATGGATTTACTTTTCAATAATTGTCTTTCAAATCAGGTAATAATGAATCCAATGGAGGGGAACTAGGCTTTGTTTATGTATGAATGCCAATTTTTTTTTTTTTCCTTCAAAGGCTTGACCGGTGAAATTTCATTATTGGATGGTGATAAGATTTTCATTAAAGCCCGGATTCATATTGGAACTATATGCATTGCAGTTGAAAGAGTCCTACCTTGGTATTATGTTTGGGGTTATGCCAAGATGCATTGAGGATCTTCCACCTATCCGGTATTTTTATGTACGAGAAAGAAAGGGCAAGGTGCTTAGATGAATATCAGTTTGCTTTATTGTGGTGTGTTTTCAAGTAAATGTAAACCTCATTAAAAATGGCGTAGGAAAATAAATACTCATAGTAAAGAAATAAAATAGATTTAAGAGAAAGATGGGTTTAGAGTGCGATATGATTACTACTGTAACCTTTAGGAAGCAACGGAAAAGTGTAAAGTTCATTTGATGGCTACTAGAATGAATCGAGAAGATTTCTGATGGTAAAGAATAGATAACTATTCAGTTCTGAGACTTGGTAAAATTAGGAAAATGTGATCCTTGCTGTTTTGAAAGGTAACTCCGCAATTATGTGACTATTTATCCGTTGTAATTCTCAATTCTGAACTTCTAGATGATGCAGGAGCATAGTTAACTTTCCAATGCAGAAACATCACAATAGTAATATCCTATTTAGTTTGGTTGTTGAGTGGTGGGTATAATTTGTACACTTGCTAAATTTTTGATGTTCATTGGTTGCATTAGAGAATTGCAGTTGTACTTCCATTATGATCTGCATTTCTTGTAAATGCCAATCTATGTATACACAAGTTATTCTGTAGCCTACCTTAATTTTTTCTATTCAAATAAGATCTGGAAGTGAGATTTACTGTAGTCTGTATAGTCTTAATTTTTGTTCTCTGGTTCCAGCATTTGACAATTAATAATGGCTTAGTTTCATTGAAACTGAACTCGTGGTCTGGCTTCGTTAATGGGGTGTTCCTTTGTTGTATAGCTGTATTGTAACCAAACCTTGGTACTTCCATCTGGATAATAAGCTGGGATGTTCATTTGTTGGCGCAATTTTTTTTTTCTAACTTCTCTTTTTAAAATTTAGGACAAGGTTTTTTGAACTTTATAATTGTGCAGAGACAAGTTTGGATAAGTTGCTGTTTCTGTATAATAAGCATTAAGAGTGCCATTTTAAATAAGTTGTATGCTGATTATAAATTCCGATTTTTCTAGATACAAGTTTCTTGAAATTTTGTATAAGGCAATCAAGGGTGGAAGCTGAAATTCTTCTAATAGAGAACCTCACCTTTGGTCCCAGCTGTGAGTTCATTGACAAGTTTCTAAATTACAAAGATTTTCTTCCTACGGATGTTATTGATATCACCTTCAAAACACGGAATGATCGAAAAGCCACTGCCCCCAGTGTGGGAGATATGACTTCCGACTATGTTGGCTTTGGGGGCTCCAGCCAAGGTGATGTGGATGCTTCTGATGGTGCCCAACAGGAGGCAAAAAGAAGGGGAAAAAAGGGAAGAAGGTAAGCCCATCAGTGCTTGGATTCAATGTCGTTAGCAATCGAATAATGATGGGGGAAATTCAAACAATTGATGATTAGATAGTGTGAAATTGTAAATACTAGATTTGTTATGGTTAGTCATTTAAAGATTTTCAAGGAATTTGGATACAAATAGTAGAGTTTTTGAGTTGAAGCACTAGAACTGGGCGTGTGGTTTAAAATAAGTCGGACTAAGCACCCTGATTCCTACTTATTTGCTTCTACTGTTTGTTGCTTCTAATGCTTGTAAGATAGGATATTACATTCACCTGTTTTTTGGCTTTCCATTTAAATAATCAGGTGCAAATATTTTCTTTTTTACTACACGTCAACAATCTTTCTCTATGTCTCTACATTCAAATACTCAACTCTCTCTTCTACACCTATTGGCAAACCACCGATGGTAGTCAGCACGCCTCCCAAAATTTATATGTTATTTAATATTATATTAACATTAAATTATTAAAATGTATTGAATAATCAGATTTATTGAATAAAATATTATTAAAAAAAGTTTCAAATTTTATATGTTATTTTAATATATAGAAAAATATTTCAAGATTTAAAGGTATTTTAAATTTAAATTTATATGTTATTTAATAATATATTAACATTAAATTATAAAAATTTATTGACTAATTTATTATAAAAAAAGATTATCAAAATTTGTATGTTATTTTAATATCTGAAAAAATATTTCAAGATTCAAAGATATTTCACGTTTATATGTTATTAAATAGTATATTAACATTAAATTATTAAAATTTATTGAATAATAAGATTTATTGAATAAAATATTATAAAAAAGATTATCAAAATTTATATGTTATTTTAATATCTGGAAAAATATTTCAAGATTCAAAGATATTTCATATTTATATGTTATTTAATACTATATTAACATTAAATTATTAAAAATAATTGAATAATTAGATTTCTTCAATAAAATATTATTAAAAAAAATATTCTCAAAATTACAAAGTAAATGCGTTTTTTGGTTTTATGTTTTGAGAAATAGTTTTTCAAAATGACAAAAAGAACGTATTTTCAGCAATTTCAAAACAGACACCCAAAACATAAAATACAAAACAAATTCAAAACTCAAAATACAAAATTGAAACACGAAGAGAACGACCCCTTAGTTGTACGTCACCATTTACAGATTGGTGAGGTGACAAAAGGAAGATTTTATTTTTTGAATAATGCTACTTGTACATAATGAAGTTATATAATGATTTAGATACATATGAGGTGTTAAACAGAGGGGGGATAAGTTTGTTTTTTTTGTTTTTTTAAAGAAATTCTGATATAATCATATTTCACTATATCATGTTTATTTAAACTATTATGTACATGTAGTACAACCATTATTTTTTTAGTTGGTTGATGAAATTTTGGCTTAATCATATCTCGTCATATCATCTGTTGGTAAACAAATATATAAATTATGATACATGTAGCACAATCTTGAACTTTATTGGCAATAGATTGTTCTTGTACCAACCATATGCCTCTGTACATTTTGACATTTTACATTTTTACGGAGCTCCTTGCAAGCTATATTTTCCCGTCCATTTACTTTGCAATCTACAAGTCTATTGAGTAATTGATGCATGAGTTGACAAGCAGAATTGTCTGCACATTGGAACCTAAAATAAGAAGCCTTGCTAGGTTGGGGCTTAATATATTGAACACTTTTTTACTCAGCCGTGACTAGACCTAGATGTGTGTACTTTGAGAAGCATGTATTAGGCCGTTCTATTGTCTTTTTATTTTACTAGTGTGGATTGTGCGTTGCACGATAACCGTTATAATTTTCTTGCAGCAAAGTTAAAATTTAATATAACTCTTTTGTAACTTGTATGTAATTCAAAATTGGAAGGTATATTTAGTTATAAAGTTTGCTATTCTGGTTTGCTAAGTCCGCAATCACGAAAAGGATAAAGTCGTAGCCAGATAAGGCTCCAAAACTGTCTTTAACATATAAATAAATAATAGGAAATAAAGAAAATAGTAGAAAGATGGAGATGAAGAAAGTCATCGCAATGTTAGTTGAATTAGAAGCAGGAACAATTCCATTAGTATTGGAAATATTCAAGCCATTGAATTGAAGATTAGATGACAATATCTGCTACAAATCAATTTAAGCACTTTACTGTGGGTGTGATTTTTTCAGTTTGTTTTGCCTGCCATTTTATCTCCAATTAGAATTGCAAGGTAGGAGTGATATAATTGGTAATGTGCAGGTACCTGTATATAAACTTGAAAATGGAGCATTAAAATTTATAATATCTTTGTCATAAAAAATTCCAGCTAAGAATCAATAATTGTAAAAACAAAAGTCGTGAATATCATGTCTTTAAGTCAAGAAAGACATATAAAACAGACGAATTTTTTTTTAACTATTTTTAAATTTCGAAGCAACGACACAAGTTAAAGTCATAATTAGATGTAATAAAACAAAAAATATTACAATCACTCATAATCCTGAGAATACATATATGAAATTTAAAATTACATCATCCCTTCATTTCATAACCATGTTTTAAAACTTCTTCACATCATACTATATGCAAAAGTATCATGATACAAAGTATTTATTACAACAGATATATACTGCAATTTTTCGTTTGTATATTGTCATTCTGTCCGAAAAAATTGATTCTATTGGATATCCAAGAACCAAGCATTCTATATATTTCAGCAAAAAAATTGCAGAATTTGGCCTATGAAAAAAATGTTATAAATTAGAATGTAAGCAGCAAACATTTGAAATATTGTAATAAAGAATTGATTTATTACTTACTTAGTATTTGCACATTGCAGAGAAGACATGATTTCTACTTCTATCTTCTTGTTTCTATTTTTCCTTATATCTGTGCCGATGAAAAACGGTGAATATAGTAACAAATATCGGACGACATCTATTGCTGCATTTGCGCGTTTCAAGATTTCTTGTGGCATATGAGTAGTGTGGCTACAATCATATATCCTAAATTTCCACTAGCGAAAATTTACGTGAAAGAGATACCAGTCATTGCCTTCATATGAAGATGGAATCAGCAGAGAATTGCAGTGTACCCATGGACGACCAACCATTGGTATTTTCCCAAGTACATATTCGTCGAAAATACTGACATCAAGAAAACGTTAGTCTTTCCTTTGAACTCCTTCTTTTATGAGTTACTTTGTTGTGAAATGCTCAATGCATTCTTCGTCCAAGCGAAAATCAAGAATTGCACACTCTTTTGAAACAAGACTGCACTTTCTCAACAGTGTTAATTCCATTTCAAAATGCTGATAATAAATAAACGTAAATTAGATATAGGAATTATGTAAATTAAATATATGAAGTAAGCTGAATTAATTTTACTAACTTTAATACTGATGTCTTTTGTTATATTTATTATACTCTCCAGTGTATTTCTTCTGTAGAAATTGCCATATCCAGCACTCCAATACTCACTACATAACATAATTACAATTAGTTTCACATGAAGTAAGATAAAAATAATGAAGTTATTTAAATTATTTACCTGGTTGGATTTTTCGATATCCAATCTCTTATTTCTTCATATCTCAACATAGAATAGTCTTCTAAAGGAAAACTCTTTGAAAATTGTATTTTTGTTGTCGTAGCTTTCTTATCTTTTTGGAACTTTTCAACACTTTCAGTATGTTGAGATGTTAAAGTTTTATGGAGACGAACATCTTCATGAAGAGAAGCTATAACAGTTTGCATGTTTGATTGCGACTTTGATAACTTATCGAATATACTACTATTTTCTTCACCCATATATGATGTTAGAGAAGACAAACTGTCGTTGAAGTAATCTTTTATGCTTGATTGTATGTTTTCGTAGTACCGTTGTTGCGATTGTTGCTTTTGTTGAAAGTCTTCTTGTTGTGAGTTATGCTGATGTTGAAACCATTTTTGAATTGCTTGGTAGTGATTTCTTGCTTCAGTTTTAAAGGTAGTGTACAAATTTGATATATCTGATGCCACATGTTGCCTGTGTATGTTGAGCATTTTCTCCGTGTCTTTTCTAACATGTTGATGTATGTTAAGCATTTCCTCCATGTCTTCTCTATCATGTTGTCTATGTATGTTGAACATCTCTTTTGTTACATAATTGGAAGAATAACTTGAGCCAACTCCAACCGAAGTATATGTAATAGGATGAGTGTCACTGACAGTTTGTTGTTGTAGATGATTGCTGATTTCTCCCCTTACAATGCTATCATGTATGCTATGCTCATTGTCATGTGGTAATACAAGAGATGTATACCACGGTTGGTGCAACTCTTCTTCATTAGCGTCTAAGATTGGAATCACTTGAATCTGTGGATTTATTCGAAAAAAATGTAAAAAAAAAATGCATAATCTAAATAAATAACTATAATAAAATAACAAAATTACCTTTTTGGTTGCTAAAATTTTTTTAACTGTTTTTTCTGTTAAAAATTTATTGGGCTTCCATCTATGCATTCTTGGAACTTGTGTTGTTTTGTATCTATGTTGACCAAATTTTTCTCCAATTCGTGGAAAAGCTTCATATATCCAATATTAAAAGAATATAAAAATTAGATATTATATATAAATTTATAGAAAGACCAGTCTAAGTGTAAGTAAATAGAAAAATACCTGGAAGGCAAGTAGATATCTATGCAATGCATATTTACATTCATTTTCGTGATTTTGTTCCAGTTTGTGTAGTCTTTGAACTTGGGATTGTTGCAGTGAGTGTAGTAAAACAAAGTAGGGTGTACGACCCCAAGGATACTGTATGAAGCTGTTAACATCCTCAACCATGCTTAGAGTTTTATAATCAATAGTTCTTTCTGTAGGTTTCAACACGCATTCTACAAACATAACCAATTCGAGCTTAAATTTGTCCTCTCGATTATCACAGAGATGAAATGCTTGAAAAAGCATTGCCATGCTAATTTTCTTTGTACCATTAAAAAATTGATTTCGAAGCCTATTATTGTTGCAATTGAGATGAAGTAATATCTACTGACAAGGTAAGCCTGTGACAAGACAAAACTCTTGCAAATCGAAGCGTGCCAACTTGTCTTTGAATTTCACCCAAATTTCATTGTTTTTACCACAATGTACAAGTCTAAGAATGAATTGTTGTTTTTTCTCTGCTCTATAGATCATTCCATATATAAATCCATGAAAATTACTACACAATAATGACGCTTGTTCATCTGCATCAATGACTTCTACAAAATCTTTAAGAAATTGATAATTTGGAAACTGAGTGATTGTGGCAGAAAATCATTCATCTGATGATAATATATACTGCAAAGACATCTGCAAATAATCATCGAATTAAATTTAAATCCTGTGATTAACATTAACAATTTCATGGCACCTATTATTTCTTTTTATTAAATAAAATGTTAATATTAGACTTGGATTTCAATTAATACAATAAAATTATTCTATCAAATCAAGCATATGACAGCTAGTCTTTAGCACTTCTGTAGAATTCGCCACAAACTTTCAATTGTAGTTTTTAATTTCCAAGATTCGCTTCCATTTCTTTATTATGCTTTTGACAATATTTTATTGACTTTAACAAAGACAACAATCTCAAACTTAAATTTTCCTTCTAAATGTTTAAATTTTGAAAGGTAGTTACAAATCTTACCAAAAATGGAAGGCAATTTTTCAAACTTAAAGGATTGATAAAGTTATCTTCACTATTTAGCTTATCTAAAATTATATAAATCAGGTTTTGGTAAGTCACAAGGTTATCATATTTGTGCTTCAATTCATTATATGGTGTTTGCTGCTTTTTTTTTTTTTTTTTTATTTTGGGTTGGTGGCAACTAAGTGCCGACTAATGATACAAACAAACATTTGAATGAGTGACTGAAAGATGCTGGCATATTAACATTCAAGATTTAAACTAGTATTTTTCAGCACCAACATTATGATTGTTTATATGACTGGAAACCAAAGTAAAAGAGAAACATTGTTCATATACTATGCATTTGAGCACCATAAACAATGTTGAAGAAGATATTTAACAGTTATAAGCATTCAAACCGTAATCTTATCTCTTCTTCTCCCATTTTTCGGCAGTAAAAAGGAAAGTGGAAATCAAGTATTAACATAATATAAGAAACACATAAATTTTACTTTTATCGAATGACATGCACTTGGCAGCTAAGTATAATCGATATTGACTTCAATTTGTAAGACGTGTAAGGCTAAAAAATCTTGTTACCTTAGGTTAGTGAAACCTTAAGTTAAAACTAACACAACAACCACAATGTATTTCATTAAAACGTGCAAATTAAAATTGCAAAGTATAGTTAAACAAAAATAATTAAATTAGTCCATAAGTATTCCTAAAATGCCACTAGAAGTTATAGCAAACAAAGTTTATGGAAATAAAAATTGGATTACATTATTGACAAGCTTTTCAAGAATACCTCGTATATTATATGCTTAAACTATGACATAATTCACAGGAGATAACTGGGGAAGAGTCATAAGTTGGAAAAAAAAGTTATTGATAGCACAACACTTTCAACCGAATAACACAATTCTAACAGAGAAATTTAACCGGCAATTATTTATTTGGAAACTAACAGCACTTTTCTGACTTACTACTAGTGCTACGGGAAATATTAGTGGAGGTAGGCGACCTGCTGGAAATACTATTAGAAGTTTGAAACCATGTCAAATGGAAGCTTATTGAGGCAATTTTTCGAACACCTTGCCCGCATATATTATTGGGGGATTAAGATTTGGACCTAAAATAATATATATCTAGCTAAATGAGACACAATCACATTCAAGTAATCCACAACTACCTATACCCAACTCTCCACAATTTAATTGAGTAACAACACCATAGACATGGTTTAAAAATTAAGCTTGAAGACTTACTTTGAAGAAGATGAAGATGAAGGTGTTGTGCTTCCGAGCATGTAGATCGAGTTTTTCGGTGTATAATGAATAGCACCGCCGTGTTGTGTTGGACGCAGCAGAGGTCGTGAGATGTCGGGGAAGGGTTGTAGGAGTGCTGGTAGAGGAGGCTTTGTTGAGTCTAAAAGTGAGTGAGGGGGTTGGAAATTAAGAATTTAATATATATATATATATATATATATATATATATATATATATATATGGACACGTCTCGTGTCTCCGTGCGCAAGGGAGACACGGGCCTGTCTCCCTCGCGCACGGAGACACGGTGTGCCTTCGTGAGCCATGGAGACACGCCTTTGTCTCCCTCGTGCACGGAGACACGCCCGTATCTCCTTTGCACACGAAGGTACGCCGTGTCTCAGTGTGCGAGGCAAACACGGCGTGCCTCTATGCACTATGGAGACACGTAGAGATGGAGGCACGGCGTGCCTCCATTGCACACTCCGTGTCTCCGTTTGTTCCATGCGGCATGGTATATAAGCTACATATCCAAATGCACCAAGTAGTTGCCAAGGACATCAAAGTAGTTTTAACATATTTATTACTCCCAATTGCCAAATGTCTTAAACTTATTTGAGGAGTGAAGAACTATGATAACCTGCTTTGAAAATGTGAACAACCTGTTCTTAATTTTCCAATAATTAAAAATATGAACCAGTACCATACATCATTAGATGGAACATCTTAAGAATTACACAACATGTAAAAGCTTTACCTTGGAGGTATATGTATTTCCACATGAAAAAGCATAAAAGAAATGACATTATCTATGCCTTCGAACATAGATTGCAAAAAAAGATCTGCAAATGAAAACTCGTTTGCCATCTACTATTTTGAAAAGCGGAAAAAAAAATATCATATTTCATCACCCCCTTTTGTCTTGGAATGTTTATCATTTTTCGAGCACTCTTATAGAGAGTTGCCTTTGTTGTTGTTTAAGCTCAGACCTAGGAAGATCCATTGATGATTAGGCCCAGTTAACAGTAGCTAAGCAACGTGTTTTCAGGCATTTTTTAGTGAGAAAAGTGACCATTTGTCGAGCTCCTTGAAGCTCTGTTGTTTCAGCTCAAATCTTGGGAAGATCAAGAATCAGGCCCAGTTAACAAGTAGCGAACAACACCAGATTTTTGAGCTCCTTGAAGCTCTGTTGTTTGATTTAATAGCAGCCTCTTAAAACTTTGTAGAGACAGCCTTCTTAACAATGACTCAAGTACTATTGGATAAAATCAATTTAAAGGTATTGAGTTTCGAGTGGTGTTAAATAGCTGATAAAACTAGATTTCAGTCCTCCCTAGTGGTCTTAAAAAGTGGCTGAACCTGAGTTTACAGTAGCCAGATTTCAGTTGTCCCTAGAGGTTTTAAAAGTGGCTGAAAATGGTGTTAAATGGCTAAACATTTTTTGAAACAAAAATAAAATCAAACAAAACAATGTTGAAACCAGACAATGGGAGTTAGATGTTGAAGAAGAAGCTGAAATCAGCTCAAAATGTGTTTAAAATGGTTAAATTTCAGTGGAGAAATTTGGAGTTTTAATGGTTGTATTAAAAAAAATCGGTATTCAGAATGCTGAAATACGGTAAGAGAAGAAATCTATTAAGCCAAATTACGGTAAGTGAAAAGATTCTCTTCCATATCCGGTATTTACAGCTCAAAGTGTTGAAATACGATGAGCAAACACTGAAATCCGGTAAGTGCTGGCCAAAGCCAATATCTGGTATGAAAACACTGAAATGCGGTACGCATCCAAGATCCGGTATGCTACCCAAATATTGTTAAAATCCGGTAAGTGCCAAAGCAAACACTGAAATCCGGTATTTGCTGAAAGAATGCCCAAATCCGGTATGAAACACTGATATACAGTATGCAAACCACCATATCCGGTATGCATTGAAAATTGACGAAAAATCGATATTTAATTGGCACAACTTCAGCAATGTTTCAGCAGCGGATAATGGCCAGAAAGTTGAAAAACAATGAAGAACAATCTGATGAAGAATGGATCAAAATTTTTGAAGAACTTTGACACACAAATTTGTTTTTCCAATCAAAGGTCAAAGGGAAGTTTGTTGGGTATTGACACTTTGGTGTTAAACAAATTAAATTGTAATTGTGGTTTCAAATATTGTAAGTCTAGTTTGGTTGTAAACCAACTATGACATGTGATGAAATATATAAAATATTAAGCATGTAGCCTAGGGGAGTGGCAAGTTGATGGTTGGTGCAAGTTTGACCTTCCATATCTTTCTACATATATGCTCCATTATGGAGCATGATGATGTACAAGAGATTACACAACAAATCAATACAAAATATATTCAAAATGCAGTCCTTAAGCTTCTCCTAGGCGACTCCTCTGCTGGTTCAATAACTAGTAGATGAAGCTGCTTTTAGCTTTATGTTTATATGTTTTTCTTATGTTTTATTTATGCTTTATCACTGCCACTTCTTCCTCTTATGAAGCCACACGATTATTGAGTTATTGAACTCTATTTTGATGAGCTTAAATCAACTCCTGCACTCCCTCGATCTACCTTGTTCTGCGCTATGAAAATGGTCATCCTGTAGAAGGATGAACCACCATTTCTTCACACCATTAAAACTGAAATTTCGCACAAATGGAAGAGTTTTGACTCTTCCAGATTCTACAAATGGTATCAACTTGGACAGCAGTTGGCTGGAGCTAATACATGAGTCACATTCTAGAGGTTGTATCAACAATATTGTGAATTTCACGTGAATCTTATCTGATTAATGTTATTCATTTAACTTCATTTTCACTATTAAAAAAATGAAAATCAAGTCTTTGGTTTCCACTTGATCCAGAGAGACTTAAGAAATTCAACAATTTTGTATTAAATATGAAACAGATAAAGATAAAATTGAATCGAAAAGAACCTGAAATGAAAAGACCCTTATTTATTATATTTACACAAAAGGTGAAGATAGATATCCAGTTCATGACAGAAATCAGTACTAACAACCAAGTTGAAATTCTTCACACTACCATTCATTTGTCTTCAACAAAATATCAAAACAAAATATCAAAAGAACTTAATTTCTAATTTGACCTGGTTGATGTTTGGCAATCTATTTTTGGGTTGGATCCACAATGATGCCACGACTGTCTCCAACAATTTCTTCTTCAGTAGGTTTGCTTGTGAAGTGAGACATTCTTTGTCTTTGGTGGAGACATCATTTGAGATCCCTTTCTAGACCTACAATTGTTATCAAGAATGTACACAACATCAAACCTTGGTTGGTTTGTTCTGGGATCCAAATTTCCATATTTTATATAAATGAAATGGTCTTCACTTGCACAATTCAAACTATGAACATGTTCTGACTGCATAAAAAAGTAATGAATACACTATCAGTATGTTTAAGTAGGAAATATTAGTAAATGTAATAGAAATACTGAGTACTTTACCGTTATACAATCGTTCATAAAAGTTTCAGCTGGCAGTTGCAGAAATTTTCAGCCAATTCACCAAATAATGATGCAGAAATAGATCCAGTATCATCTGTAATATGGACTTTGCATCTTGCTCTGGAAGAAAAATTGAAATAACTATCATACACATTTTAAATTTACTATAATTCACTATTTTTTGTATTACAATAAGAGTTATTACCTTGGAATTGCTCGTGCATGCATGTATTTGCAATAATTGCAAAAGTACATTTCATTCAAGTGGGCAAATGACATCCAACCACATGTGTCACAAGCCATATACCAAAGTGACTGAGCTCCTACATTCAATTCTAACCGACCTTTTATCCAGAATGAATTGCGCTGCATAGAACAAATGTAAATAAATATGTGGTAGATAATGAAAGAAATTTTAAAGAAAATAAGCAATGATTTTAGTTTTAGTTGTAGTAGTTAATATACCGTCAATGAGCAGTTTGGAATGTCTTTGATGTTGATGATTTTGTTCTTTGGAAGGTAACATACTGGATGTGTTCGGTAAATCATAAGTCTTTTCGACGATCATTTCTGCCAGTATGCCTTTGTTTCTTTGAATCCTTGTATACCATTAAAAATGAATGAAGTTAAAAGATAAAGAAAAAGTGCAAAGTGAAGTTAATTTTTGTACTGGAAAATATCATGTGGAAGATGCATAAACTCATAATTCTTTAAGTTCAGCAAGTTTTCAAATTTAGGATTAATAAGGATGAAACTATTTGCTTTAGTCGATAATGACATCCCTAATGAAGCAGAGCAAGTATATACAGAAGTTAGATATTCCAAGTTTAAAAAACTGATGAATGTAGTTAGATATTCTTAACAGAAGTTTAAAAAAATGATGAATATTACCTTTGAATGATGTGACTTTTAGATGATTGCCAACAATCATTGGTTTTTTCTTAAGGCAGTCACTTATTTCAATGTCTTCATGGTCAATAAAGTTATCCCATATAGTGAGAATAATTGCTTACAATCTGTAAATGGAGATTTCAATTTTCAGATTAATAATTAACATAACAGATAAAAAGTATTAGGAAGATTTATAGCCACCTATACATAACTTTCATTGACAAGTCAATGTCCTGGACAGTTGCATTTGCAGTCTTGTTACTTGGAATTTTTCATTTTTGCGTAACATCAATAGCAATGTCAACAAATGCTGCAAAAAGATTTTGAAAAAGGCTCGTGCATGAAATACAACTCGAAAATATGTAGTTGATTTAGGAAAATGACCAAACTCATATTAACTATTACCTATTTCAACATCAGCATCTATGTAGTTGTAAAGTTCATCAAATGATGTAAATTGAAAGCATGACTCTACAAGAGGACTATGGTCTTCATCTGATTCTTCAATTCGTGTTGAACCACTGATTGTCCATTGTGTATCTCCGCGAGTTGATTTGAAGTGATCATCTGTGTGTTTGACGTATGCGTTGAAAATGAAGTAAGTCTTTGATTGCACTAAGGTGTTTTCCAAAACTATGATATTCTGAGCAAATATAGCTGATTGGACTTGGTTTTCCTACATTAAATGATATGACATATAACATAAGTACATAAATACCTATGTAGATGTCCATTGTTAACATTGAAAAAGTATGGGCAAAAATATTACCGCAGTATCCATTAACCAAAGGTGCTGATATGCCCCATTTCCTTTTTGTGATGTTCGGGAAGTTGATTTTTCTACAACCACCACTTTACCTGTCCATCCGATTTCTCTTGGTGCGATATCTAGAATTAGTTTCATTTTGGATGTCATTTCTATGACATGAGAACTAAATTAGTTAGAAACACATTAGTTATTAGAAAGAAAAATTAATCATTACTTAATTTAATAATGTAAAAGAAGAAAAAGCTATCTAAAATCCCCTCTCTTTTTTTTTCCAGGAAGACGTATTGTAGGAAAACTACATTACAAAGAAGCATCCAACATTAATCAATACATAAATATCAATACACGAAGAAGCTAATCAAAATAGAGGTAGAAAATTCACATCGGATGTTAATACATCAATATCAATACAAGAAGTTAATCAAAATAGAGGAAGAAAACTCACATCAGATGTAGCAAGCACTATCTATCTTATCTTATCTTAGTTAAAACTTGTGTTGGGTTTTCTGGTATATATAGGCAATAATATATAGGGATGCATGTATATATGCAGAGATAAGGTGATTGGCAGAGTAAGATGGCAGGAAAGTGGTATGTGATATGGTTCAGATTAACTACAGAGGTAGTATGGTTCAGATTCACTGCAGACTGCAGTGACCATACTGTCCATTTGTTAGTACTAAAATAAAGTACAGTGTGATGATTTGTAAAAAAATTTACGTACATAATGTAGATGTAAAGGAAAAAGAAAAAGAAGTTTATGAAAATAGAGGAAGAACACTCACATCAGATGTAAATAAACGAAGCACTATCTATCTTATTTTGTATTCGTGCATTCGGTTTTCTGATATATATATATATATATATATATATATATATATATATATATATGGAATAATATTATGTGTAGATATAAAAATATGCATATAGGGATGCATGTATATGCAGAGATAAAGTGATTGACAGAGTAAGTAGATGGCATGAATGTGGTATGTGGTATGGTTCAGATTTACTGCAGACTGTCGAGACCATACTGTCCATTTGTCAGCACTAAAATAAAGTACACTATGATGATTTAAATATTTAACTTTATTAATATATAACAGAAAAAATTAAAGTATTGTTAGAGTTAGAGTGAAGTCACCAAACTAACCAAATAATTTGTATCTACATTAAAACATTTGTGTAAAATATTCAAAAAATGTGAGAAAAACAATACCAACAAAACACATATTCTCACCACCAAAAATAAATAAATAACTATATGTGCATAAAGATGGTAAGATCGAAAACATAAATTAAAAAGGGGCATTAGATACAAGTAAAATTTTTCGGTAGATAATCCTTCTGCATTCCAATTTTCATCATTCCAATTTTTGACAACGCTGTCCAATCCTTCCAATCTTCAAAGTAAATAAGCATTTAAATCCAAAAAACAAATAAACCAAAGGTGAGTGGGAAAGAAACTATTAAAAGAAAATAAAAGGAAGACAAGAAAAAAGTGATTCAATACCATACATCAGATTTCTACCTGTAGAAGTGTCTTGCTATCTCTCCCTGAAGAAAAGTGAAAATGGTGTGGAAATAAGGGTGAGTTAGAAACTATCATAACTATATAGAGCAACAAATTGCTAGGAAAAAAAATATAAATTTGTAATTGTATCTTCACATAGCCGAGAAATGACATAATTTCTTCCACGAACCTCAGGCAGATGTTCACATTTCACTACAAGAAGACATCACAATTCTTAATAACTGACCAACAGAGAACATTCCATTATCTTCACGATTACCTATAGTTACAATAACACATTAAATTGAGGGAAGCAGGCTCCAACCAAGCCCCATAGCACAATACTGTCAATCAATACAATAACTTTCATATATTATTTTACAAAACATGTCACTACTTCTAAACAATTAAAAGAAACAATATATGATTTTAGTATATAAGCCACTAAGATGTTTAAGTAAATGCAACAAACAGAGGGTCCTCCCATTTTTGGAAAAATAACAAACAGCAGTAGGTTCTTGATCTAAAATACTATGGTTGGCTAACAATATTTGGGTTCATCTTCCTGCTCTATAAAATTTGTTTGGTAGAGTCAACTAACTCATTGCAACCAGATGCTAGGTTTGAGATTTCAGCCATCTGCAAACAAGAATGGGACTAACGAATTTCGGTGATTCTATTACTCTTTCACATTTTTGCACAAGAATCAATAATACAATGTAAACCAATCAATTAACTATTTTTTTTTTGTGATTAAGTGATATATGTAAATACTCTATACATAAAGCAATATCTTCATTTAATATCTTGTAAGGCAGTATGTTATACTTGTATTTTCTCATATTCCATATTGTGCTTGGTGACAAACATTACATCAGAAAATGACCAGCTCTACGGGGTGAGCAACATACTGGTTATTTAAAAAAAAGGAAAAAGATAGAGAAAAAAAAAATCAAAGATAGCGAATTCGTAAACCCCATTTTGATATATAGTGAATTTGTAAAGAGCGAAGTCAAAGCTCAAGAATATTCAAAAGCAAAAAATCATGTGTAGATATATTGTATAATAACAACCACCAACAGCCACTGGTGAATGTCAAATAGATAGATTGGGATGCATAAATTAGTTCAATTATTTTGAGGTAAGAACTTTATATTAAGAAATTTCCCATCGAATACAACTGTTTAGAAATATTTCCTAATGAAGACGGTATAAAGCTAAACTTTCATAAGCAAAGAATCATGCGTGAAAGAACTAAATCCATAGAGATAGACACTTGATATAATTATCATGTATCTAACCAAATTATATATTAATGTATTAGGAGGAACAAGAAAATGCATAAACGAATCTATTACTTCAAAAAATTCAATCACTGCAAAAATGTATATTGTTGATATTGTTTCTTGGTGCCCTTTACCTTCAAAGAACCCCCATATACAAATATTTAAGTGATGTGTCTAGTTCGATAATCTAATAATGATCTCCACAATAAAGTTTAAAATTTATTAAGCAAGCAATCAATCATTAATTCCAAAAAAAATCTGAAAATAGAAGTACAACCATAGATATACACAAATATATGAATAATTACTAAAAATAAGGACTATAAAGAAGAGGAAATGAAGGATACCCAGATCTAATTTGGAGTCAGGCTGGGGAGTTTCACGGTCAAGCAACTGAACATTGGTGATTTTGGACTAAAACAGTCCAATCGTGGGAAGAAGCAATGAAAAATCAACAATGTTTCGCCAGAGATGTAAAATTAAATTAAACCTAAATCATTAGCCAACTCAAATCATATTTAAATTAATTATTGATAAAAACTATAAAAAAATTCAAACTGAGGTACATTATTTACATTTTTGACAACCAATTAAGATTAACTTCGCAAAAGTAGCACAAGATTACAAACATCGATAACACAAAGACATTCCACCTCAACATCAACATCACTCAAAACACCAGCTTTCCAACATAAGTGTAAAAAATTATTTAGACTAATAATTTCTTTCAAATCTTCAGTCACTAAATTAAAATATTACCAAATTTGTTATCTATGTCAACAACAAACAACAAACGTATAGAAAAATGAAGAAAGTTGAATGTTATGAATACCTTTGAATATCTAACATTATCCTTAGCTCGTTATACAAAGCTTTTGCTGTTTGTTTGCCTGCTATTTAATGACTATAATTTGTTATAATCAATTCCAAGAGTCACAAGAGTATTGTTGCATCAATAAATCATTTCTTGTTAATTAGAACTCCATAAGACATTCATATATCTTTCTCAGAAATAAAGTTTTCCTCAAAGCCCTCCATAACTAAATCTTTGATTCCTTCAATAAAAAATAGTATGCAATAAATTAAGAACATAAGAAGATAACTTGCATTATTCTTCAGAAATCGCAGATAGAACTTCTTTATATACAACATTCCTCGTATAGGTGGTGTGATGTCTATATTTATTTTCATTTGGTTTCATAAGAACTTTAATATATTTACTACTTTTTGCTCTTGATAATGCGACATAAAGTTGTCCATGTGCAAATACAGGTTCAGGTAAATACAATCCAACAAAATCAAGAGTTTGACATTGAGCTTTATTTATAGTTATGGCGAAGAATACACGAATTGGGAATTGAGTTCTTTTGAATCGAATTGGACTCGTATCATTTTCACAAGGCACAAATGGTATCCAGGGTAGAAAAACTCTCTTGTTTTTATATTGTTCAACAGCAATTTCAGCATCAATTATATTTTGATCAAATCTTTTACAAATAAGTCTAGTTCCATTGCATAAACCTTCAGATAGATTTTTATTCCTCAATAAAATTATAGGACAATTTTTTTTTCAAAATTAATTCATGAGACAGAACACCGTTAGGAGTTAAAGTATTGAAAAAATCTTCATCACATGATTGTGCATTAATATTTATTGTTTAATCAAAACTATAGTATTTAATAGAATCACCGGGAAATTGTTCTATTAACATCATATTTATAAAATCAACATTCTCATTTTCTGGACTTAATATGATCCTATTAATCATACTTTCAATATTATCTGGGTAAACATTTAAGTCAGAAAACACAACATCCATCAACTTTCTTACTGACGTCGTTTCATTATCTTGAGGAATAATCATTTCGTCTGGAAATTTAATCATATTGCATTAATGTAAAGGTTCAATCCCATTTCCAATTCGCAGTAAATATTCAAAAAAATGGAAATCTATTTGAGCTCTCATATTCTGAATTAATTTGATTTTTTTAAATAAATGGCCATAAATATGAATTCACAAAAGTTGCATCAACAATATCTTTTTTTTTGTCCTTTGGGAACAACATGTAATATTTGATGGAAGTCACCACTTAGAACTACAATTTCCCTCCGAATGGTACTTTAATTTATGTTATATCTTGCAGCATCTCATTTAATGATTCAATAACTGCTTATTTAGCATAGGAGCTTCATCCCATATTATTAATTGTATCATTCTTAGTAATTCAGCTAATGATGATTGTTTACTAACTGAAGTAGTTGATTTACTTTTAATCTGAAGTGGAAGCCTAAATCTTGAGTGAGCAGTTCTATCTCCAAGAAGCAATCCCACTGCCACTCCTGAAGATGCAGCCGCCAATACTACCATTCCTCTAGATCTTACAGTTGCAAGTAAACAGCGATATAAGAAGGTTTTTCCCTTTCCTCCGGACCATCAATAAAATATACTCCATTGATTTTCTTGAAGACATCATTTAGAATTATATCGTATGCTTTTCTCTGTTCTAAATTTAATTTTGTTTCACTTAACATATCTTCATCTGAAACTACTATCTCTAATTCATCTATAATAGTTTTAGCAAGATGATTGTTTTCTTCTAACAACAACATATGATGTTCAACAATTCCACAATCATTCAGACTTCTGCCGGAAAGTTGTAATATTTTATTCAAATCATTTAACACCTTCAATTCAGCTATTTTGTATTTATACCTTTATTTATATAATCTTCTATCATATATTGCTTAAAATGATTCCATAATTTTTTGGGATCATATGGATCACACATTGTCAAAACTGTAGCAAACAATTCCCGCAATGTGAATGTCATTTGATATTGAGAAGCTTCTTGCAAACACATTTCACAATCAATATCACCATTAAGTAAACCATGTAATAATGTAGCTTCATGAAAGGTGGAAGCATGAATTTCATTAAATTTCTTCAAATCTTCATAAGAAATAACTCCCTTAACATGGTTAAACAATTTTCTCAAGTAATACCTTTCTCCTTCTATAATATTTACGAAAACAATTCATCCTACAGAGAAAGTTTTATTTTTTCTTTCAGACCAGGTTTTACACTGTGGATTCCACACAAAATGTTTTGGAAACTCTCTATATAACAAAGTTTTTGCTTTACAATTACTAATGTTCATACGAAAGTATCCTGTCAACATTGATTTTTTGTAATAATCTTTTTTCACAATTTGTTCTAAATCATCAAATTCTTTGTATGTAACAGATTGGCAGTTTTCTAAGTGCAACTGCAGAGCAATAACGGATGGACTCATGTCATATAAACTAAATCCAAAAATTCTCCATATAGGTTCAAGTGAAGATACCCATCTAGCTGATTGATACATTTTAATTTCATCATAAACAAATTCGGCATCATTTTCACTGACAACAAAATCAATTTTGTCGTGACCTTTATAAACATATTTATATAAATACTTAACAGCTTGAATCGATGAACATATCTCAACATTGATATGAGAATTATACTTTGTCAATAAGTATGCGTTGTAAGGTACAACCCAACTGTTATCCAAAAAATGATTTCTAATCTTCACTTTTCTTCCATTGTCAGGTCGTTTATATTTAGGGTAATATTTTTCATCAATAATTGTCTTCTCACTAAAATTTTTTGGATAAGAAAATCTACATTTATTTTTATTATTCATACAAACATTTTTTTGATTTAACATACCACATGGACCATGCATCATATGTTTAACAACAGTAGAATATAGATAAGGATATTGAATCTCATCGGGAATCTCAGCACAAACGAATTTATCAATCAATTCAGGAGATGTAATCTTACCATTATTTTTTAGAATCAGCAAAAAAATGCACATGTGGAAGCCCTGTTTTTTGAAATTCTATAACATATATATATATATATATATGCGACAACGTGTCCAAATAATTTTCTTTTCAAAATATCTTCCTTTATCTGTTCAAGTTTTGCTCTAAAAATACGAGCTACTAAATCAAGTCTATTTTGAGTTTCATCGTTATACTTCAATTCTTCCATAATTTCTGGCCAATTTGGATTACAGGTCATTGTTAAGAATATATTAGACTTACCAAATCTCTGGACTAAAGACATAGTATCCATGTAACGTTTTATCAAATTTCTAGGACCACCAATAAAAGATCTAGGCAAAATGATCAAACGACCAATTTTATTACTTCTTTTTTCACCAAGTTCAAGACTATCTACAATTCCTTGATATAATTCAGCTCGAAGTACACTCTGATTATGTCTAAAATAATCTAATCTCGATGTTTCAATTTTTACGTGCATGTTAACAACGTATTGTTGTAATAATCTTCTAGAATGTAATAATATTGAAGTTGTTGATAATCTTATTTGTAATTTATAACAATAATACTCTCTACATGATACTTGCATCCTCGTTCTCTTATTTTCCATCACTAAATTTCAGAGAAGCAGAAAGTTAATAATTTATATAATAATAAGAAGATTGATAAGTGCGGGTTTTCGCACTTATTTGGGCCGTTAAATTTAGATATTTGTGAGTTTTCATTAAGATTTTGCTACCTAATATAGTTTATTCTATTTTGTAGGTATTTCATGCTAAATCTCAATTTGGAGGAAAACGGAAGAAGAAATGAAGAAAAGTTTAAAAGTGCAAAAAACAGGAATTGGGTTTCGATTCTTAAAAAAAAAAAAAAAAAAAAAAAAAAAAAAAATTATTTTTACTGTAGCGCCGCGGCGCCCGGACTTCTGTTTGTGGCGCTGCGGCGCCACCTGTAGCGGCGCCGAGGCGCCCGGTAGCGAGAAATCCGATTTTGACCCGTTTTTGGCTTATTTTTGACCCAACTTATCTCATTTCCTTCCTACATATAAATACAACATTTTGGGGCCATTTCTAGGGTAAGAAAGAAGGGGAGGAGCTAACCACACAAATGAGAGAAAACTTGGGAGCTCCACCTCCATCAACAATGGTGATTTTTGGGTGAAGAAGAAGAAGAAGAATGCATTGATGTTGAAGATTTCATCCATCTATTTTCTTCAATAAGCTTTTCTTTTCCTTTAATCTCGTTTTTACCATCTTGTTGTAGTATTTTGTTAACTATTTTTCAATACATTATGATTAGCTAATTGTTAATGTGATTGGGGGTTATTTTGGAACCCTAGAATGATTTTCTAATGTTTATTGTGCTTTATAGTTCATGTGATTAATGTGTTTAATCTATTGTGTTAAATGTTGATATTGTTATTCTTGATTGTTTGGGATGACAACTAATTGATTGGGTTGACGCAATATATGCTATTTTGGGAATTTTAGTACGTAATCGCTAATTTAACCAAAAACCTAGTAGCAACTACACTTTGATGGATTATGAGGAATTTTCTATTAAATGTAGGTGGATTATCACTTAAGTTAACAAACCGAGCTTGTGTGTTTGCGCTTAATTCAATTCGACTCTCTCGTGTGAATGCTTTTGTTAAATTAAATTTAGGGAGCTTATCCTAGGTTGTTTAATGAATAGGGTTGGGTAAAGAGCTTGTTTTATTCAACTAAAATGTAAGGAGAGTTTGAGGTAATCGAGCTTGTGATTATTCTCGAATTGTTGTTGATCTTTTGAACAAAAATCCTTTGCGAATATCGATTAGAAATTCATTCTAGCGGCGAAGAAATACCCCTTGATCACACTCTCCCCATTTGATCATTTTATTTACTTTGTAGTTCTTGTCTTTCTTTATTTTGCATTTATCGCTTCATTAGTTTAGTTAACAACCAAACCCCCCCCATTTACGTGTTTTCCGTATTTTACTTTTCTTTATTGCAATTGGCATAATTGAAAACAATCCTCTGCGGGAATGACCCTTACTTACCACATTACTACTTGAACGACAAATTTCGTAGAAGTAAGGAATATTATTTTGACCCCCTTTTGGGCGTGTCAATTTTGGCGCCGTTGCCGGGGATTGTTCTTCCAATTTGTCAATTGTATTATTTTTATTTTTATTTATGTTTACATTGTTTTTGTTATCTTCTTTGTGACTTAGGTTGTGATTGGGCAAAACGAACACATTACACCATAACCTAGGAGCAAGTGAAGAGGTTGGTTGAAAAAAAATTGTAAGATGGAGGCAACTTCTCAACTTGATCGTCAATTGACCGACCTTGCATCTCTTGTACAACAAGTGGCTCATGGGAATAGCCAACAAAGCGCCTTTGAACGAGCGGATGTCATTGGGGGCTATCAAATGCAACCGAGACAAGGGTATGATCCATATGCCTACATGTATAATTATGGATTTAGTGATCACCCTAGTCTCGGTTATGAAGAAAATTATTTCACATCTCCACAAGCACAATATCATCCACATGGTTTCTATCAACAAGATCAACCCCAAGCTTCTAGTATGTCTCTTGAGGATATGGTTAAATCTTTGGCATCAAACACGGTGCAATTGCAACAACACACGATGCAAATCCAACAAGAGACTATGCAATTTCAACAAGACCAAGGGCAATACTTCCAACCTAGCCAACAAACTCAAACTTCAAGTGCTAGTATGTCTTTAGAGGAAATGGTTGAGTCCTTGGCTTCGAGCAATCAACAAGCTCCAACTCAAAGCTCGGATATGTCCCTTGAAGAAATGGTAAAGTCTTTGGCCTCAAATAATATGCAATTCCAACAAGAGACTATGCAATTTCAACAAGAGATATTTCAACAAGAGACAATGACTTCAATCAAGAATTTGGAGGCACAAGTGAGTGAATTGGCTAGCATGGCGGAGAAAATGGAGGCTCAAAGATTGGAAGAACTTCATTCTCAAGCACTTAACCCGAATGAGGAAAATGTTAGTGTTGAAACACTAAAAGAGTGAGGAGAATTTAGATGAGGTACCAATTGAGATGGAAGATCATGTTGAAGAACCAACACAAGAAGAGAACTCAACTTGTGAGAGTTTTGTTGAAACCGTGACACCACTTGATTCATTGCTAAGCAATTCACCAAGGTATAATCTCTCATGTTTTACAACTCCAATTTCTAATGAGAAATTTTTACCTTTGGTGATGCAGGCTCCCACTTTTGAGTTCATACTATTCCCCGAGCACTTGAAGTATGAAGAGTTGCAAGAAGGAAAAATACTACCGGAGATAGTTGCAAGAAATCTCACCACACTTCACAACCAACTTAGGGGAGTACTTGAACCCCTTGCCCTTACTCTTTCATGTTTTATTCTTAAGGGCTTTGTACAATTTAAATTTTGTGTGTGATGATTTATGCTTGTTTGGTTTGATAGCCTTGCCGGCTTTGCTTTTAGTTATTACATTGCTTTAGTTTATGGAATGTGGACATGAATGCTATATGTTGTTTATTTTCATCCACTTATTCCATGTTTGACTATTTATGGAGCACTTGAGTCATGAAATTCATCACACGCACTTGTTGGTGGCACTTTAGGTTGTTGTGAACTTAGATGACTATATTGTTAACATTTCTCGAATCATTACCTATGAGAGAACAAGTTTGGGGGTGATTGAGCCGGTGAAGAAAATTGTTTAGAAGTGTATTAATTCCTTGTTCAAATAATTTATTTTAATGAGTGCTCTTGAACTTCAAATGAAAGTTAGATGTTGTTTCTATCCCAATCGAAAAAAAAAAAAAAAATCTGTAGGAAAAAGTTGCCCACCTTAAGGAGTGTGAGTCAGCGTTGAGTAATCTGGCCCTATGCATCTCCAATGTGTAGGAGACGATCTACCAATGAAGAAGGCTACCCTTAGGGACCGGAGCGTGAACTACCTACATTGGAAAAAGAAAAAAAAAAGTGAAGCAAAAGAAAATGGATGCTATATCCTTTGTGCTATTGATTGAATGATTGGTGAATTGTGCGTTAATTGCCTATAGAATATTTGTAGTTTAAGCACTCAAGGTTTTATGGTAAATTAATACATGACTAGATGGTCTAATTTGCCGGTTCAATCCAACCGAATTTCTGAGAGGGAAAGATTGAGTGATTTGAGAGCAACCCTATGTTTTCGATACCTTGGGGCTTTAGTGAGAATATAAAGTTTGGGGGAGTGCGCAATCCCACGAGCGAGATAGAAAAATTTGACCATTTGGGAGAGTTGGAAACACCACCAACATGTGTAATGCGATGAATTGGAATGACTACACACACACGAGTCAAACATGGTATAAGTTTAAAAATATTTGTTGTAGCATTTTTGTATGCATTTCATGAGTTATTAGCATATGTGAAAATTGAGGCAAAACGGCAAGCTATCTAACTTTTGAAATTTTTGTTATATTATAGTATTATTGTTTGATTTTTATTTGTGTGTTTGTATATTTATTTTTATAGCTTTGTTCGAGGACTAACAAATATTTAAGTTTGGGGGTGTGATAAGTGCGGGTTTTCGCACTTATTTGGGCCGTTAAATTTAGATATTTGTGAGTTTTCATTAAGATTTTGCTACCTAATATAGTTTATTCTATTTTGTAGGTATTTCATGCTAAATCTCAATTTGGAGGAAAACGGAAGAAGAAATGAAGAAAAGTTTAAAAGTGCAAAAAACAGGAATTGGGTTTCGATTCTTAAAAAAAAAAAAAAAAAAAAAAAAAAAAAAAAAAATTATTTTTACTGTAGCGCCGCGGCGCTACTGCCGCGGCGCCCGGACTTCTGTTTGTGGCGCTGCGGCGCCACCTGTAGCGGCGCCGAGGCGCCTGTAAGCGAGAAATCCGATTTTGACCCGTTTTTGGCTTATTTTTTACCCAACTTATCTCATTTCCTTCCTACATATAAATACAACATTTTGGGGCCATTTCTAGGGTAAGAAAGAAGGGGAGGAGCTAACCACACAAATGAGAGAAAACTTGGGAGCTCCACCTCCATCAACAATGGTGATTTTTGGGTGAAGAAGAAGAAGAAGAATGCATTGATGTTGAAGATTTCATCCATCTATTTTCTTCAATAAGCTTTTCTTTTCCTTTAATCTCGTTTTTACCATCTTGTTGTAGTATTTTGTTAACTATTTTTCAATACATTATGATTAGCTAATTGTTAATGTGATTGGAGGTTATTTTGGAACCCTAGAATGATTTTCTAATGTTTATTGTGCTTTATAGTTCATGTGATTAATGTGTTTAATCTATTGTATTAAATGTTGATATTGTTATTTTTGATTGTTTGGGATGACAACTAATTGATTGGGTTGACGCAATATATGCTATTTTGGGAATTTTAGTATGTAATCGCTAATTTAACCAAAAACCTAGTAGCAACTACACTTTGATGGATTATGAGGAATTTTCTATTAAATGTAGGTGGATTATCACTTAAGTTAACAAACCGAGCTTGTGTGTTTGCGCTTAATTCAATTCGACTCTCTCGTGTGAATGCTTTTATTAAATTAAATTTAGGGAGCTTATCCTAGGTTGTTTAATGAATAGGGTTGGGTAAAGAGCTTGTTTTATTCAACTAAAATGTAAGGAGAGTTTGAGGTAATCGAGCTTGTGATTATTCTCGAATTGTTGTTGATCTTTTGAACAAAAATCCTTTGCGAATATCGATTAGAAATTCATTCTAGCGGCGAAGAAATACCCCTTGATCACACTCTCCCCATTTGATCATTTTATTTACTTTGTAGTTCTTGTCTTTCTTTATTTTGCATTTATCGCTTCATTAGTTTAGTTAACAACCAAACCCCCCCCCCCATTTACGTGTTTTCCGTATTTTACTTTTCTTTATTGCAATTGGCATAATTGAAAACAATCCTCTGCGGGAATGACCCTTACTTACCACATTACTACTTGAACGACAAATTTCATAGAAGTAAGGAATATTATTTTGACCCCCTTTTGGGCGTGTCAAAGATCAAAATCAAATCACATATAATATTTACAAATAAATAATTTAAAGCACAAAAGTTAGACTTCATCAACTAACCTAATCTTTCTTTCTCAATTAATTCTTCAGGCGACAAAAAATTGATTGCATTAACAATGTCTTCATTTCTACAAATGTTTGGTTTTTTTTTCCGTACTAATCCGCTGAATACCTTGATGCCAACCTGTTTCACCATAAGGAAATAAAAGTGGGTATTGAAGTGGGTCATAACATCCATAATAATATTGTATTCTATTGTGATTTCCATCTTTACAGTGGACTACAATATCACGCATATGAATATCATCAGAGTCATTATGATCAACCCAGATAGTAACAACTTGTGAAGCATTAGGTGCATTAAATGTTCTTTGATCAGTAGTTGGATTACATCGAAAACTAATGGAATGATTTTGTAGATCGGGAACAGTTCCCAAACTTCGGAAAAAGGTTGTGTAAGGATTATTCTCTAAAATTTTCATCAATTTAACAACAACAGATTCAACTAACCATTCACTAAGATTTAATCTATTTTGCACTTCATTATCGGTATAAAAAATGTAAAGCTGCAAATGAGGACGGTTGTCTCTTGGAATAATTTCATTCATAAAATGGTATACCTGACCCTGAATTCTAAAGGTGTAAATACCGTTATAGTTTGTACATAGTTTTTTTTTTTTATCATAATTCACATCAAACGGCGTCATCAAAAAAATTACAATTATAACTTCGCACCATTTTTCAAAAGTTTAAAGACTCTTCAGAATTTGAAGTAAATAACATATATAAATCTAAAGGCACATCATTTGTTTTTAAAACAATTTCTCCATTTAAACAGTAAAAATCATTTGTTTCTCTAAAAAATTTCACAGCTCCACAACGATCACAGATAGTTGTTTCGGGTAGTACATAAGCTTCTGAGAAAATATTATCATCAAATTGCGTCAAATTTGAACACCCTAATAAAAAAAATTCTCAAATATTTCATGCTTCAAATAAATAACATTATGTTCAACCAATTCTACCATCATAAATAAAACAAGACTAGGAGTAATAAAATGAAACATTATAGAACAATTCTCACTAGATTGATCTCTCTTTTTTGTCTCTTTTTTCTTTCCGTTGTTCATAGCATGTATTTTCTATTAAATTATTAATCTTTCATGTTTGCTTCCTACGACATTCAGGCACTACTGAACCATCTGACCGTTTACCTTCGAAAGAGTTTCAAATATTAGGAATGAAAATAAATATGTAAATCACAAAAATATAATTTATAATCCATACAACGAAACCAACAACATAAAATTTATAAAAAAATAAAAAAATAAAAAAAATATATATATATATATATATATCAAATGAATCAACACAATGGATAAACTCTAGATATAGTTACTAACCGGCAGAAGCGGTGATTGGACTGTAGGTAATCTCCTCATTCAATAAAAAAAACTTACTTCAACTGGATGATCTAACCGATCGCCCACGCCCACAATTTTGCGAATACATATTTTCTTCCATAAACTCCTTGCAATTATCATATAAAAAAACGTATTTAGCTCCTTAATAAACAATGTGTTGAAGATAATGTGTCGGTGCAACAAAAGGTAATTTCTGAATGAAACATGTAATCCTTTAACTTGCTCTTCATGTTTGTGTTCAAATTTTACAGGTCACATTGAGAATTACAAGGTTCTTCGTCAATTTCAAAACAATGAAGCTGAACTTCAATATATCACTGATAGCAAACTGCAGCATATCTAGAACAAAATAAAATCTAAAAGTACACACAACATTTAAAAGTTTTTAGTCTCGTTTCAAAAGGTAATTTTACAGGTCACGCTGACAACTACAAGGTTTTTCCTCATTTTCATTTCAAATCCATGAGGCTTAATTCCGTATCGCATGATGGGGGAGACACGGTGTCTCCATGTGGTAAGGAGACACAGCAGTGCCTCCATGCTTGATGGAGACACAACACACAAAGCATGAAGAGTCTTCATGCTTCCTGGAGACACAACCCTCTCCATGCTTCATGGAGACAGCCGTGTCTCCATGCGTGTCTCCATCAAGCATGGAGAAACAGTCATGTCTCCATTATTTATTCACTTTGACATGGCTGTCTCTCCATTATTTATTCACTTTGACACGCAACCATGTACTATAGCCTTACTCGATTATAGCCCACCAGATTTCTCATTTCTCCTTTACCAAAAGCACAACGATTCACACATTCATCATGAGAAAGTTAACTTAACACAATTTTAGTATCACATAGCAGAAAATTCAAGAAGGACAACAACGACACTTGAGGAATCTAATGAACAACAATAAACTGCACGCAGCCAATCTTATCCTGGGAAGAAAGAGCAGAATGGGTTGGGAAGAAAGAGCTCAACGGGTTCGCTGCTAGAGGACAAAAATAGAGAAAAAAAGGAGAGAATTTACGCTAAACAAACTTTCTAATGCGCCGTCGACGTCGTTACAAGACCATAACCAAATCTCCACTGAGCTTCACCCCCTCCTTTTTTCATGATATATGGTTGATTTTACAACGTATTACCACACTTACGATGGAAGAAATCTATGGGATTTGTTAGGGTTTCAAAAGGGGAGGCGAGAGAGAGAGGGATAGAGAAAATATGTAAACTTTGCCCAGATTTAGGGGAAAGAAAAATCGCGACAAGTAGGGAGGGAGAGTACCCGTCGAATTCTTTCGGGTTTCAAAAGGGAGGCGATTGTTAGGGTTTCAAAAGGGGAGACGACGTTCTGAGAGGGAGGAAGTGAATGAATGAATAAGAGAGACAAGTATTGGGGAAAATATAATATATATATATATATATATATATATATATATATATATATATATACACGCCAGCATACGTCACCATGACGCGTTATGAATAGGAGAGAACTCTCCTCTTTTATATATTGTAGAGGATATGAGTATTAGAGCAAGCCTGTTGGCTGTTGTGTGCCATAGTCTGTGGGGATACCTCTTGTAGTGACAGTGAATTATAAAATTCGGATGTATTTTTTTCTTTCATTTTTCTATTTTTGTCAATAATTAGTTTTGATAGTAATAATTATTTGTTTAAATTATAACATGAACTTCTTTTAACTTGTGGTTATTCATGGTTAGAGAGAATTGTGTCATCTTGCGTCATGTTCTGAAACAAAAGCAATCAATGATTTGAATCAGTTTATAAATAGATACAATCAAGCTATAGGTTCTTATGTTTTTTGACAGAAAATATTTGGCGCGGCACCATTGGAAGATGTTGGGAAAAAAAACGTAGGTATTTATTCTATTAAAATTTTCATGTACTTGAGGCTTTATTGAAATAGATAATAGCTAAGTAGAGATATGGGACCAATTCAATGGGATTGAGTTGCCTACACGGGAATAAGTTGACTTCTTTAGCTTCGTCCTTGACGAACACAACTATGTAAATACACGGACCAACTCGAAGAGGGGTGTGGATTGAATGGGTGATATCTCGAAATCAATTAACTTGGAAAGTTGAATCATGATGAAACAAGTGTCAACTCGATTTGGAGGTCGAGTTGGTCAAGTAATTTTCTTTCTTTATGACGGAATAGAAACATGGTAACGGTTTTTTTTTTTTTAATTTTCAAATGATGTATATAAACGTGAGAAAGCAATGTTTTTGTTTACTAGTTATGATGCATAGCAAGTGTATTGAATGTGAACAAATAATAAAGTGAAAAGAGTGTTGAATGGTCGAGCTTTGGGACTCGAGGGTTTTTTCATATGTTGAAATGTGCTTACCAATGTGATGTCCACACTTAATAGTTTGCCACATGGCAATGGAGATGGCAAAATTGTTCAATCTAACTATGCGTTGCCCAATTGCAATGGGAGCCTAGACGAGATTAGGGATGGCAACGAGTCGGGTCGGCTCGTGTGCCCAAATTCTAGGCTCGGACTCGGCTCGGGCTCGGGCTCGGAGAATCGGGCTTTTTCGGGACCCGAGCCGAGCCAAAGTCCGTTGGAATTTTGGGACTCGGCCCGCTAGGGCTTTTTCTGGGCCGAGCAGAATTTTTCTTTTTTTAAAAATTTTTTCTTCTAAAAAATTCAGTATTAATTTTTATTTTTACATTTTTTTGGTCACGCCCGTGACACAAGCCGGCTCGGCTCGGGCTTTTTCTCCAAAAATGAGGCTCGCCCCAAGCCTTGGCTGGTGTCTCGAGCCGCGAGCCGGGCCCGACTCGGACTTTTCATGGGCCGGGTCCTTGTGGCCCGAGCCGCCGAGCCATTTTGTCACCCCTAAACGAGATGGGTAGCATGATCTTACTCCAAGCTCGACATTCCTATTATTATTATTATTTCTTTTTAATTTTTATCTATTTTATGTTTTACAATTTAAGTTGATTTTAAAATTAAATAATAAATATGTAAAATGAGCTCATAAACATGGACATTTTAACCTTGGGTTTCCAAAAATTTACAGACGGGACGGAATGTGAAGGGTAGTTTCCGATTTTCCAACTTCAGTGACAGTGAAGGTACGTCGTGATAGGCTTCTGCCGGCCATGTCAACTATTTCTTGGCTTATGATGTTGGTTGTGGGGTGCTAAAGGAAATGAGTGGCATCGTGCAAGCTTATTTATCGATATTTTCAATTTGAAAATTAATTTTTAACTTCTATGATTTAGCCCCCTTTTAACTACCAATTTATAAATAAAATTAAAGTTAAATATTAATTTCATTTATTTATTTTTTATGATCTACTACTATTACTCTTATAAATTTGCAAACGAAGGCTTAATCTTATATATATATATATATATATATATATATATATATATATATTTAGAAAGTGTAGTTTTGCCCTAAATATTTGGAAATTTCACTATTTTCCCAACTTTGAACTTTTCTTTCACTTATATACTTATTTCTTTATTTTAACATTTTTTTTGCTCGACTCATAAAAATTCTAAAATAAATGACAAAAAAATTCAAAGTTACGGCTCTGTTTGATTCCCATTCCCATTCTCATTCTCATTATTCTACTCATTTTCAACCACACATTCTTCAATAAAATAATATTTTTCATCACATCAATAACTTTTCAATCACATATTCACCATCATTACATAATAAAAAAATGCATTTTCTTCAAAATAATGTGCATTAAACGGGCTCACAATCTCTTGCTTGCATAAAGTACCACACCTTCATGTTATCTCTCCAACTGACTCTTGAATTGTACAAAAATAGAAAATAAAAAGAGCTCATATACATGCACAATGTACAACCCATTAATGCACTATTTCGCAAAATTGACCATTCTGCAATTCTTGTTTCATAGGAGTCCATGTCGTTCCTCTTTTCCAGCTCACGTCTTCTTTTTCTCCCTCAAATCATTAATTAGAAGCAAAAAAAAACTTAAAATTCCCCAAAAAGAAACCACAGATTAATTCAATCATAAAATAAGTGCTCCAATCCGTTTTGTTTCAATACAGATTTTAATTCCCGAGCAGAATTTATATGGACTAATATCTGATGCCACTTATGAACTATTTACCAAAGTTCGTAACTATTTTCAAATTAGAACGCAATTCCAGAATGGATATCTTACACCGGTGTGCTCTCCTGTGATAGATCAAGTTTCAGCAGAGATCGGTGAATTCGAGAAACTAATAATTTACGAGTTTTTCACAGAAGGATAAGCCGAAAATAGATGCATGTGTTGAGGATGAAACAACTGGAGATTGTTGGGTTTTTTATACCCAATAATCCCTAGGCGATGATGAAAAACTGTGACCAGCTTTGTTTCATAGGCTTTAAGCCCGTGATTGAATATATATATATTAGATCCACACCACAATTGTAGTAACCCAATTAAGTTGGGTATTTAGAGGAAATCGGCCCATTAAGGCTAGGTGCTCAATACCTAATTGGAGATGAACGTGTTAGTTAGAGATACACACTATCCCTAGCTTTTGGTAACCTATTCTAATTTTTTGGTAACCTACTCTATTTGTATTGATACCAATCACGTAGAGATTTTCTTGGAAAATCTTAGAAATTCGTTTTCCCCTTTTACCTACATAAAAGAGACCTCTAAACCCTATTAAAAACACCAACTTACGTGAGAAAATAGTCCAGTGCTTTGTGCTATAGAAAAACCTTTTTGCTTTATGCTTTGAAACTATTCTCCTTGCCTTTGTGTGCTCTATACCTTAGTGTGTATCTTGGACTACGAAAATCTCTTGTTGGTGTTACCTTTGTGGTGTTGGATCAAGTTTTCTGAGCCTAAGAGAAAGGGGATTACTATTTCTTGTTTTTTCATCTTCTTGCTTCAAATTCTTGGTTGTTTAGATTGATTCCTTGTTTATTATTTAAGTTTATCACTTACTTGTTGATTCATTCGATTGTAGGTGAGCTTAAACTCTTACAAATGGTAGGAATCGAAAAACAAATCAGAAACTGAAGCTGGAGCAAAAAACGTGAAGAACAGGAAAATTTCTCACAAAACCGGACTTGAAAATCAAGATTCTGGCCAAACCACTCACCTGCCAGAAAATCTGAGACCATATCTGGACTCTACAGGTGGAGGCGCATCTTCTGGAGTGGCGCATGATTTTTCGGCGGTAGTAGCGGCGCGTGGGGAAGACGCGGAGGCGCGTGCAGGCTGAGTCCAGCGACGGTTTCTTCTGACAGAATCTTTATTTTGTCATTTCTAACACTCCTGTGTTGTTAGTTTTCGATGTCAGGTACTGTAGAAAAATTTGGACAATTTTGCCCTTGGTGGATCGCCGGTCGAAACTTCTGAATATTTACTGAATTACTTTAGGCCAAGATTGTGACCCTAAAGCAGTAAATTCGCATCTCTCCAATTTCCGGATCTTAGAAGTGGTCCGCTCTGGTAAATTGGCAGAAACCTTTACATTACCGCACTAGTAGATCATCGTGTGGGGTGATCACATAGGTTTGGGGGTTGCCATTGCTTGGTAACCATTGTTTGTTGCTAGAACCTAGGATTACTTGTTTAATTTCTAAGTGAAATTATTTGTCTATTATCTTTCTCTTAATTTGTTGAACGTTGTTGCGTTATCTCATATTATTTAGAATTGTACCCAAACCTCCTATTCTAGTTTCTTCCCTTGACTTGAGAATGTGATTCTCACGGAATCCTGGAGTTCTAGAATAGCGTATTATTGTGAAACAATAGAAATCTTGTTACTCTGTGTAATCTGTGTGACCAGTGACTTTTACAAGTTTGAGTTTGTGTTCTGTGCATTTTTTTGTAAGATGTCGACACATCACTTTGAATTGGGTATCTTTAATGGTAAATGAGACTTTTCTATTTGACAACAAAAAATGAAAGATATTCTTGTTCAACAAAAAGTTTCTAAAGCGATTGATGATTCTTTTTTTGAAACTTTGACTGCTGCGGAAAAAGAGAATTTGGACGAATTGACATATACTTCAATTATTTTACACTTGTATGATGCAGTTTTAAGAAAAGTTGGTACATTAAAAACCACCAAAGAACTTTGGAAAAAGTTGGAGAGTTTATATTTGTTTAAGTCTACTCCTAATAAGTTGTATTTGCTTGAACGCTTTTTCAGTTTTAAAATGGATCCTTCAAAGCACCTTGATGACAATTTGGATATTTTAAACAAACTTGTTCAAGATATCATTAACTGTAATGCAAAGGTGTCTGAAACTTATAAAGTTATCATCCTGCTTAATTCTATGCCTGATTCATATAGAGAGGTTAAGAATGTCATTAAATATGGTAGGAACTCATTAATACCTGAGATTGTCATAGATTCCATTAAGAGTAAAGAAATGGAAATTAAGGCTGAAAAAGAAGATAAGATGAACGGTAAGTTACACGTGATGAGGAGTAGAATGAAATTTAAGCAAATGAATTTGGGTAGAACTTAAGACAATAGTGATTCGAGTGATGAGGATGGTAAGAAGAAGGGCAAGAGATGTGACAAGTTTAGTGGCAGAAGGTGTTACAGCTGTGTTAAATTTGGATACTTTATTAGGGATTGTCCCAAGATGAAGGATAAATAGAAGGGTAGGATGAGAGATGAGGCGAATGTGGCTATGGGGTCGAGTGATGACCCTAGTGAGATTTATTGAATGTAAACCTAGTTACTGCATTGCATCTGTGTGTAATCCTTTTTGCATGTGTGTGAGTGGTTGATTTTGTTGCATGTTGTATGTTACGCTTTCAATGTGTTTGATGTGTGTAATTGCATGAATTAAAGTGACTTGAATACTTGGTGTATGTGTTTGCATGCATAGTGGATTTGTGATGTATTATCAATAAGTATGTTAGATATCTATTGGTGAGGTGGAGTATAGATGCCTAGGGGTACATTGTGGTTTGTACCGAGGGATGTGGAGTGTGACATTTGGATCACGAGTGGAGATGTGATCAAATGTCTAGAATCCTTTATCAGAAAGAGACCCTGATTAGGTGGAGTGTGAGAGATAACACTTCTATCACTTCTGCTAGGTGGAGCCCCATTATCCACGTAGTTTGGGAGAAGTGATGTGGTGATAAACAATTATCCCGAGGACTTAGGATCTATTGTGACTTACCAGTTAGACATGAGTTAAATGATTAGTCTAGTGAGCATGGTAGAGCAATGAGTGGAGATATGTGTTCTCGAGGTGGGAATAACACGGAATGAGATAGGATAAGTGTGGAGAGATCTTTTCATGGGGTCATTTATGCATTTGTTGAATATGTGTTAGCCTGTTGATTAACTTGGCGTTAATCTGTAGTTCTGTGTGAACGTGTTTATGAAAAAAATCTGTGTATTATCCTATATTATATCTTCATCGCGAGTTTATTTTCTCTTAACTGTCACTGTGATTATCTGCTTCTACTTGGGTGTTCTTGACCTTAACCCTGGTGAGTATATGGAACATGTATGATATGTGTTTCGGGATGGAAACACGAGGTAAGATCTGTGATACCAATTTTATTGGTTACCTTGATTATGTAAGTATAAACTGTGTGTTTTGTTTGCTTGCAAGTTTATTGGGAATCAAGGTGGAGATTGTTGAATTTTTTTATACCCAATAATCCCTAGGCGATGATGAAAAACTGTGACCCGCTTTGTTTCATAGGCTTTAAGCCCGGGATTGAAATATATATATATTAGATCCACACCACAATTGTAGTAACCCAATTAAGTTGGGTATTTAGAGAAAATCGGCCCATTAAGGCTAGGTGTTCAATAGCTAATTGGAGATGGACGTGTTAGTTAGAGATACACACTATCCCTAACTTTTGGTAACCTATTCTAATCTTTTGGTAACCTACTCTATTTGTATTGATACCAATCACGTAGAGATTTTCTTGGAAAATCTTGAAAATTCGTTTTCCCCTTTTACCTACATAAAAAACCTCTAAACCCTATTAAAAACACCAACTTACGTGAGAAAATAGTCCAATGCTTTGTACTATAGAAAAACCTTCTTGCTTTGTGCTTTGAAGCTATTCTCCTTGCCTTTGTGTGCTCTATACCTTAGTGTGTATCTTGGACTACGAAAATCTCTTGTTGGTGTTACATTTGTGGTGTTGGATCGAGTTTTCTAAGCCTAAGAGAAAGGGGATTACTATTTCTTGTTTCTTCATCTTCTTGCTTCAATTTCTTGGTTGTTTAGATTGATTCCTTGTTTATTGTTTAAGTTTATCACTTGTTGATTTGTTCGATTGTAGGTGAATTTAAACTCTTACAGTACCCGAACTGAAACGATACCAAATTCAAGATTCAGCCAAATCTGTCAGGATTTAAAAGAATAAATTTGCCACATTTGATTTCTGTTTCCCACGTGTACTTTTCAATCCATTTGGAGACATGGAAGTCAAATGAGTGGTGGACTGGTAATTATATGAACATGTGAGTTAGCATTGAGTAACCTATTGAAGATGATTGAGTAAGTAGTAATAATGTTTGATTATAAGTAGCAATAATATTTGATTAAATTTACTCTCAAATAATCACTCACTATAAAAATATAAAAATGAGATCAAGATTCAGTTCTCCCTTTGATGGGAACTTGAGCACTGGTTAATGTATTGGCAAAGGAATTGGGACTAAACACAACAGTGCCGTGTAGTGACTGTAGTCCTTGGTATGAGGGAAGACAGGTTAGGAATTCAATTTGTATGTGAAATTAGTAACTCTGATTAACAGTTGGTTTACAGTGTGAGAGGTGATCAATATTTTTGCTTTTGATTTTAACAACACTTAAAACAATCAATGACATAAATTTTGACAACACAAACAATATCATCAAAAATGTTATCAAGAATATACAAATAGCATGATTCTGTGAAACTTTGCTTCAAAGTAAATATTATTATATTAAGAGACCTATTCTTGAAATTTCCTTTGTGCATTGCAGGTAGCTGGATGGACAGAACTATATCGAGATTTTTTTATCATTTGCTACCATGAGAGGAGCTTCCCATGAAGCTCCGCTTTCTCAGCCGGGAGGGCAGTTGTTCTATTCGACTCATTTGTAAATGGAAAGCAACTTCCACAGTTGAATAGCACGACGGAGGAAAGAAATCCACTGACTCGACTCACCTAAACCTAAGAGCCAGTGCAAACATTGTGACTTTGATTGTTCTTTAGATGATCATACGAGTAGTTCTGTCTGAAGGTTTTGTAAACAATAGTACATCACCCTCAAATTAGATATTATGATTGTCAATTGTGATTTCAAAATTCATATGGAAAAATGGCAGCCATATTCATGATAGCTCGAGTAGCACAAGAAATTTCATTTTATGCATCCAATTCCCATCCATTTACAGGCCATTTCGATCATATACTTTAAGAACTGAAATTGATTTTGTTTGAAAAGAGAAAAAAAGGAGGCAATTCGGACCCCCTTTTTCCTTCTTCTATAGACTCCAATTAGAGACGTGCAGGCCATAAACAAGCAAGAATTAAACTACTTGTACATAAATGTTTTTACAGATCAAGGGCTGAAGTGCATGCCACCTCAGCATGGGTCAAAGAAGCTATCAAACAAAAATTGTACAAGTAGCAAGGTCAAGCAAGAATGCACACAGGCACCAACGTGTAATTCACAAGCAGCCAATGAACAGGCTCCAGAATATGAACCAGAAAAATAAAGAATATTCAATTCATCAATTTTTTTCCAACAATTGTACTCAACGTGGCAAAAAGCAAAGTGTCTAGCCGTTAAGAAAAGTTTAAACACAAGAAAATTATATAGCTTAAACAAAATGTTATGCTTGGTAAATTATGCTTTGACATGGCATCTCTCAGTAAAGTAGCACCAAATCAGTTGTGCAGTGTTCCCAGAATGTCATCGTCCCGGTACAGATGATACCTGTAATATCATCAAGAATTATAGTCCAAAATTAGCAATGAATTCACACAAGTTTCAACACTACAAATACATCCAAGAAAATTATCTTCGTCTTAAGAACCAAAGTGAAAAACAAGAAGATATGGTTGGATATAGTTAGTCGATGTCGAATTCTAAATAATGATTTGATTCCCAAGAACTGTGAGCAAACAAGCAGCAGTAGGTCAGAAGGACCATAGGAATTCAATCTGTTGTACAAAGACAGGGAAGACTGCCTAATTTAAAGCAATGCTTGTACAGAAACTTTTGGGGTTTAAACAGGCCAAAAGTCAGCCAAATTTTAATTGGTTAAAACATGTCAAATTTACAAAACCGCAAAAGTAAATCAAACCTTAATGTTGTCAGGATTTATTTTTTGAATATTTCCCTTTCAAGCAGGAGGTTAGGTTTTTCTCGGGAGATAAAAGCAGATGTTTACATTTCGACATGAAGCAACACAGTACTAGAATAGTCGGAGATGATTAATTATTTTATTGGATGAATATTTCTGAGATAGTTGTCTCACATCAAAAGTTCAGAGTACCATATTCCTGTAGAAAAAATATCACGGTGCGGATGACAAGAATTGAGATCCCTCACATTTTGAATCATTAATATCATTAATCACATTGCACAACAATAAACTGTACAGGGTTCACGGTCACTTATGGTAGTGATAATGTTAAGACAGATATTAGAGAGAAAAAAAAATCAAAATTTATTGCACTGAACAAGTTCACTACAAAAATTCATCAATTCAGTATACAACTTCATGGTAATTTCCCTAAAACTAGTTAACTTCATGGTAATTTCCCTAAAACTAGTTAATCAGTTGTTATTAATGGAAACAACTTAAATTTATTAATTTACTAATCTGCAACGTGAAATTATTGGGCATAAAAAAGCAGCGCATATAAGAATTACAAATTACATAAAGAGCAAAAGGAAGAGGACAGAAGACATACTCCTTTTCACCAAGCTTCACTTCAGTTCCTCCATACTCGGGCAACAAAACATGATCTCCTTCCTTCACACTGACCGGAATCAGCTTTCCCTCCCTATCATGATAACCAGGACCAACAGCTACAACTTTTCCAGAATTCAGCTGAATCATTATGGGGGAATCAATTTTCAGCAGTGCAAAGAGAAAAGTTTCAATAAATACAATAGAAAAGGGTGGTGGTCTCCAGTATTTGAAATACACTCCAGCATTTCAAATTAAGATTGATCTTTAAAAATATAAATTCGTCCCATATACCAGCTGATGGAATTTATAGGAGTAGAATTTTTTATGTGAATTTAAAGCATTCATGTTGATATACAAAAACCACTTTAAAGTGCCTATTCCACCTAGTTATAGTTCTTATATCTTAGTTTTCCTTTATCTCCTTTCTTCAAATATTATTTCCACACCGTTTTAAAGGCATCAAACAGTGAGACGAGTCTGACCGTTTAAACCAGCACATCTTATAAACAGAACCAAAGTCTCAAAATAAATAAATAATGTCGTCTATGCCCTATAAAGTACCATCTCAGAAGCACAAGGATAGTGTCAAAAAAAAATTCAGTGTTTATCCCATTCTCAGGAAAGAGTAAAGTACAACCTCAAATAACAGTTCTCTGCTAACAGAGTAAAATACAATCTATAAGGCGCAGAAGATAGTTCTCTAATGTTTGCATATTCAGTTCTCTAATGTTTGCATATTCTTTGGTAAGAGTAAAATAAAACTTTAAAGCAAAATGATTCTGTGCTCTATGCTTCAAAAGTATATATTATCTGCCAAGAAAATTTCAAGAGTACTATAAATTCCCCTCTAATTTGTACGCCAGGACTTCTATTGCTACTATGCTTATCCATTTGGATCGTATATCAACAGTAAACAAGAAACTAGAGAGCGACATAACTCGTATACGTATGGAAATATTAAACTAAAAAATCTAGTAACAAGCTTCCTATATAAAAAAAAAATAATAATAATATACGTGATCAAAATCTTTGTCAGCATTTAATTGCGATGTGCAAAACAAACCCACAAGCCAAAATCATCCCTAGAGTAAATCTTTTCTGAAAGCATGAATGTTTTGACCATATTACATAGATTTAAGCAAAGCTCAGAACCAAAAAGAACTCACTGTAAAAATAAAAAAATAAAAAATAAAAAATAATAGTTATAATAAGTAATTAAAGAACTATAAAAGATGAAATGATTGTACCTTGGTGGTTTTCTCAGGGAGGAGGATTCCAGCGTTAGTTTTGGATGGAGGGATGATTTTCTCAACCAAAACCCGGTTCAGGAGTGGCATCAATCGCTTAGCCATTTGTTATTTTGGGAGGAAAAGAAGAAATGCAGAGGCAAAAAATTGAACAGCACTAGGGTTTAGGGATTGGGGAGTAAAAGCCTAAAAGGGTTTAGAGAAGAGAGCTGGGTTCGGAGGTGTCTTAACTCTTATGTTACCAACTAGTTTTTTTTTTTTTTTTTTTTTTTATGACTCAGGAATCTGCAGCCGCTACTGATGAAGTCCGATCATTCTTAGAGTGGGGCTCGACTATCAGTGCGCACTGGGTAAACTTGAGGCCTGATGCAATACCCGCAAACCACACCAGACGGGTAAATCTCCCCCAAGGGGAAAGCGGATGTCTCAAATGTGGGTTGAACCCTTGTTGAAGGAATACCCAGTTTCCTAGGCGGCCCCTTTTTGCCAACTTGACCACACACTCTTGACTGTTACCAACTAGTTATTGCACGTACGATGTACGGGTTAGATTATTTTGTAGGAAGTATTAACATGTTAAATGCGTGAAATTATATTTTATTTTGAGGTGTGAGATAAGATAGACAACATATAAATACATTTTTGGATTCATTTATGTTAAAGTAGTAGGAAAAATAATGTGTTATTTATAGAATGAGTGAAAAGATAATAACTTGTTCAATATGAATAACTGCATATTTGTACCTTATGTTATGTATGTATACAATAAGAAAAACAACTATATATTACAACTGTATAATCAATAGACAAATTATGTTGCAGAACCGAATATACAAAATATAAATAAAAAATGAAGATTTCAATGAATATGAAGCCAACGGTTTTGAAACATTATAACTGGGTAGAACTTCATTTTATTTTATAACTATATTCAAATTAAAATGATTAAAAGTACAGGATAAAGGGGAAAAATTTCTGAATGTTTATGGCTCATTACGGAATATCAAACGAAATCGAAATATTACATTCTTAATATCATTTTCAAGTACTCACGTCTATTATTTCACGACGTTGATGGTGTGCGAAACGACCAATCGTAGCAAATGTTACGACGCTTCAAAGTAGGTCGTTTCAAACTAATATTTCGAGAATTTTGATAACAATCTAACTTTAAAAATTCAAACGAAGTCGAAATATTATATTATTAATATCAAACAAAATCTAAATGATATAGAAGATTTATCGATTCGACCAGCGTACAATCATTTAGAAATTTTTAAAGTTAACTTATTATCGAAATTCTCAAAATATTAGTTTGAAACGACCTACTTTGATAGCCGTAACATTTGCCACGATTGACCATTTCGCACACATTCGTAAAATGATAGTCATGAATATTTCAAAATAATATTAAGAATGTAATATTTCGACTTCGTCTGATATTTCCTAATGAGCCCGAAAATGAAGAAAAAACATAAATTTTATTAAAAAGATAAGTTACACGTCTTTTTGAACACGCACGTTTGACGTTCGTTTAACTATTTTTTATATTCATTTAAATCATTCGATATATTTATGATATAGTTCTCAAAATGAGTTTCGAGATGATATAGAAGATTTATCGATTCGACCAGTGTACAATTTATTGTTTAGGAATTTTTAAAGTTAGCTTGTTATCAAAATTCTCGAAATATTAGTTCTACTTTGACGCGCCGTAACATTTGCTACGATTGACCGTTTCGCACACCATCAACGTCGTGAAATAATAGACCGTGAGTACTTCAAAATAATATTAAGAATGTAATATTTCGACTTCGTTTGATGTTCCGTAATGAGCTTGACAATGAAGACAAAAATATAAGTAATATATTTAAAAAGATGAGTTATACGTCTTTTTTAAAATACGCGTTTGACGTCCGTTTAACTATTTTCGATATTCATTTAGATTATTCGATATATCTGCGATATAGTCTCGAAATGAGTTTCGAGAGAATATAGAAGATTTATGGATTCGGCTAGCGTAGAATCGTCGAAAAATTTGTAAAGTTAGTTTGTTATCGAAATTTTCGAAATATTAGTTTGGAACGGCGGACTTTGACGTAACGTAACTTTCACTACGATTGACCATTTCGCACACCATCAACGTCGTGAAATAATATACCGTGAGTACTTCAAAATAATATTAAGAATGTAATATTTCGACTTCGTTTGATGTTCCGTAATGAGCTTGACAATGAAGACAAAAATATAAGTAATATATTCAAAAAGACGAGTTATACGTCTTTTTTAACACACGCGTTTGACGTCCGTTTAACTATTTTCGATATTCATTTAGATTATTCGATATATCTGTGATATAGTCCTCGAATGAGTTTCGAGAGAATATAGAAGGTTTATGGATTCGGCTAGCGTAGAATCGTCGAACAATTTGTAAAGTTAGTTTGTTATCGAAATTTTCGAAATATTAGTTTGGAACGGCGTACTTTGACGTAATGTTACTTTCGCTACGAATGGCCGTTTCACACACGATTAACGTCGTGAAATATTAGACGTGAGTACTTCAAAATGATATTAAAAATGTAATATTTCGACTTCGTTTGATATCGCGAATTAAGCCCACGAATGAAGGCGAAAACATAAGTTTTTGAGGGGAAAAAAAAGGGATATTGCATGTCTCGCACTGCCTCGCACAGTGCGAGACACAATTTTTTTTTTTTTTGTTTTATTTTTTTTTATGACACTCACATTCTTTTTTTTTTTTTACAAAAATATCTAATTTGTTTTGGAGTGTATAGAGTAAAATAAAAATTAAATAACAACTTTTTTTTTTTTTTAAGTAGGATATAGCAAAATAAAAATAAAAACAAACTCAAAACCACAAGACACCGTTTAGGACGATGAGTTTCTACAGTAAAATCAACATCTCACTCTTTTAATATATGTAGGAAATATTAGTTTGGAACGGCGTACTTTGACGTAACGTAACTTTTGCTACGAATGGTTGTTTCACACACGATTAACGTCGTGAAATATTAGTTGTGAGTACTTCAAAATGATACTAAGAATATAATATTTCGATTTCGTTTGATATCCCGAATTAAACCCGCAAATAAAGGCGAAAACATAAATTTTTGAGGAAAAAAAAGGGGTATTGCATGTCTCACACTGTGCGAGACACAATTTTGTGTTTTTTTTTTTTTTGTTTTTTTTTTTTTATGACACTCACATTCTTTTTTTTTTTTTTTTTTTTTTTTACAAAAATATCTAGTTTTTTTTTTTTTGAGTGTATAGAGTAAAATAAAAATTAAATAACAATTTTTTTTTTAAAGTAGGATATAGACTTTTTTTTTTTTTTTTTAAGTAGGATATAGCAAAAAAAAAAAAAAAACTCAAAACCACACGACACCGTTTAGGACGATGAGTTTCTACAGTAAAATCAACATCTCACTCTTTTAATATATTTAGGAAAAGACCTTCCGATTTTGCATTTTGGTCTATTTAGAAATTTTTTGGTCCCTTCAGTTCTAATTCTAATTAAAATTATACTCGTCATTAGTGATATCATTTCCTCATTGTTCAATCTATTATGCTACTGACTCAGTGATAGAAAGAGGGTTAAAAATAGAAATTTGAATATAGTTGACGTGACATTCTAAAAACATTAAAGAGTCATTAATACACAGCTCAACCAAAAGGCATGAAAACCGGCTGCCATGTTCCCCCAAAACAAAAGACTCCCACGTTTGCAAAAGTCCCAACACAACACAACAAAACCGCCGCTGACCAATCCTTCTGCCGCCGCCGAGAAGCTGCTTTGCACCGTCCAAACAGCTGCTTTGCAGGTATGCGATCTGAAGTTCTTGGCCTATTGCATCATTTTGAGTTTACTCCAAGCTCGATTTGAAAATTTCCTTTTGTTTTTGCTTCAATTAATAAGTAGTTAAGTAAGCATTTTTTGAGAGTGTATTAATTTTCTCACTGTATTTCATCCCCTGTGTGTGTTTCTTGCATGTGTCATATATAATTTTCCTTTTTTCTATTTTTGTCTTTTCATTTTTGAGCATCATTTGTTGAGAATATAATTGTGATTTGTGGCATTTTGCAAGAATATAGGTGTGAAGAATGGGCCATTTAGTAGTAGTATGGGATTTGCCCCTGCTTGAAAATTATCCAGTTAAAAGTGTGCATGTCTTATAGATAACTAATAGTTTCTTTAATTAAGTTTTTAAATGTCTCAATTTATGTTCATAAGCTTGTTGTGTTTACAGGTGTGAAGAATGGGTCAATTACTTTGTTGTGTTAAAGTAGATCATGACTATTTTATTTTTGCAGTAGAAATAAAGCATTGGTCAATTACTTTGTTTTGTTAAAGTAAATTATTGGGTGCAGACATTACATACTGAGCATGACTATTTTATTTATGCAGCAAAAATAAAGTATGGACGACATCCAAGATGAGCATGATGATGTTTTGGTGGAATCTGCTGGTGAGAATATTTCGAAGTCTGTGGACGTAGTTGAAGATGAAACACCAGAGGGTAATGGAGTAAATGCGCTTGAGGTGGGTATGCTATTTAAACATGAAAAAGATATGTATGACTTCTACAAAAAATATGCTTATGCCGTTGGGTTTCCAGTTAAGAAACGGAATTCGAAAAAGGGGATGATGGATTATTAAAATATGTGACGTTCACATGTAGTCGTGAAGGACAAGTAAGCGGTAATACTAGCGGTTCATTGAAACTGCAACCAACAGTTAAAATGGGTTGTAAAGTCAGGATATCTGCATCTTCAGACATTCTGGAAAATTGGAGAATTAACGCAGTCCACCTCGACCGCAATCATGAAACAAGTCCATCTAAGTCTAGGTTATATAGATGCAACCGAACTTTGAGTGTACAAGTGAAAAACGGACCTTGAAGTGAATGATTTAGCAGGGATTTCCCTGTACAAGAGTTACAACTTTGTATTTGTGGAAGTCGGTGGATATGAGAACATGTCTTCCATTGAAAAGGATTGTCAAAACTACATCGAACAAGTTAGGCGATTACGACTTGGAGAAGAAGATGCTACAACAATACAATCATACTTTTCAAAAATGTAAGCACAATGCCCAGGATTTTATCTCAATACAGATTTGGACGATGATTTGCAACTGAGAAATATTTTCTGGGCAGATAATCGATGTACGCAGGCGTATAAGGAGTTTGGTGATGTGGTTACATTTGATACCACTTATCTGACTAATAAGTATGACATGTCTTTCGCCCCCTTCGTTGCCGTCAATCATCACGGACAATCAATATTGTTTGGTTGTGGTATGGTGTCCAATGAAGACACTCATACATTCGATGATTGTTCAGGACATGGCTTCAGTGTATGTACGGTGAAGCTTCATATATCATAATTACCGATCAAGATAGAGTCATACAAAATGCAATTGCGACTGTTTTTCCAAACACGAAGCACAGATAGTGTTTATGGCATATTTTAAAAAAACTTCTAGAAAGGTTTGGATACCACGTGGATAAGGGTTCCATATTTGGGACTATACATAGATTAGTGTATGATTCACAGTCCGAACAAGAATTTGAAGACGGTTGGATGGAGATGATTGATACCTATAACTTGCATGAAAATGATTGGCTGTCAGGGCTATATGAGAATAGAGGGCGTTAGGTGCCTTGCTTTTTCAAAACCACTTTTTGGGCAAGAATGTCAACAATACAAAGATGCGAGAGTACGAATGCGTTCTTCGATGGGTATGTGCATTCCAAGACGTCGTTGAAACAGTTTGTGGAACAGTACGAATGTGCCCTTACGAACAAGGTCGAGAAAGAGTTCAAAGCTGATTTTATGTCGTTCTCCCAAATGGTATCATGTGCAATGTAGTTTGAAATGGAGGAACAATATCGGGCAGTATACACCATATCTAAATTTAGGAAAGTTCAAGAAGAGCTCACGATGAAGATGTATTGCGACGTCGTATCTACATCGGAGGGAGCTGTCAAAACGAAGTGCGGTGTACGAGAGACTATTGTGTGTGACGGCTTTCGCAAGAAGAAAACAATGTGAAGTTGTTTGTAACTGCCACTTGTTTGAGTTTAGGGGAACATTTTGCAGGCATGCGATTACAGTTCTGATTTGGAATGACGTCACTGTTGTTCCAGAGAGGTACATTCCGCAGAGATGGAAGAGGGATGTTCATAGAGCACACAAAAGAGTTTCAGTAAACTACGATGGGTTAGTTAGTACTCCTACACAATTGAGATACGAAGAAATGTCCAAGGGCTTTGCGCAGATGGCAGATCTTGCTGCAGACAACGACATGCGGTCACGTGCGATATTGGAGTGGATAATGGCACAATGTAAAGATCTACTGAACGCAAAATCTGGTAGTGGTAGTAATTCCATTTTGCAGCATACAGCACAGGTATCTAATGACTGTGTGGACTTAACAAAATTTGGGGGGAAGTATATTGGATTCGAATTTGAAATTTGATAAATTGTATCTCAGCCCAAGAAACTTAAGAGAAAATGCCCATTGGAGATGGCATCGAAGAAATCAAAGGTGAAGGTATGATCGAACGATTTAAATTACATTTGAAATTGATTCGAAATTTAAAATTGATAAATTGTATCTCAGCAGTTTTGTGCGACATCAAGCACCACGAAGTGACCAACAAATAGCAATGTGAATATGGTTGATAACGGAATGAACTTTCAGTCAACTCAGCAATATTCCGTGTCGACCCCAATGTCGTATCTTCAAAACGCCATGTTGACACCGCTGTCCTTGTGACAATTGTCCATGCCCACATCGTTCCACCTTTTGCCGTACTTACCGTCTACAAATTTGGTCCCTCCATTCATGGCAAACAATATGTACAATTCGCAAGGTGTGAACATGTGTCGCTAAATGTTTTTAAAATTCATTTTGTCTTGAGCATATCATTAACTATTTGTTATGGTGGGCTATTGTAGGTGAACCATTGTCAAACTACTATCAAAATTTATTGGATCACAGTGGCAGTGGCTGATGATTGTAGGAATGGGTATGTTTTTTGTGCTGGTGGATGTATTTTGAAATATTGTCATCATATGTATTTTGGCCTGGCATATTATAAAACTAATCACACCTATTTGTAGGAGCACAAGTATAATTTAATGCCTTTCTTTTGTAATGTGATATTATGGTAGTTTCTTCTAGATTGTGAGATTAAATATTTTGTCTCTTTAGATCATAAGATTTTTTTTTATTTCGGTACATTGAAATTCTAGATGTTCTGTTTGTGAAAATTGAGCACTTCTTTAGAATTTTATGGTAACTCTCAGAAACATGCACCTGTTATTGTTAGAGAAAATCAATTACCAAGAATAGTGGTTGTTATAGTTGTTGTGTTGCCTACCCCTTTGGTTGATTAGACTATGAATTATCCACTGGCATGAAGAGAGAGTGCCAAAATCGGCAATTTATGCTATTTCATGTTGTCCTACCCTTCATTATCCTAGTATAAAGGCTGAAAACGAACAATATCTGTTATTCGTTTTTCTGTTTTTAGTGCCAACTTTCTTTGTTCCATTTTTCTGTTTCCCGAATATTGACAAACAATTCACAACGCAATTGTTCATTACAGCACAATTTTTTCACATTTACTCTTCAGATATATGTAATGGCATATCAAATAATACTTCATAATTTACTCAAGTAAATAAGATACTGTTACTTCAATGTGCTTTACCTTTTTTGGGAAGCTTATAATTTCGCTTGGCTATTGTAAAATAATTCATAATCCACTTGCAGATTATTCAAGTAAATAAGGTGCCTTGCTTTTTCATAAGAGTACATGTTTGAGTTCTAAACACAATCAAAACATAAAAGACCTACAAAGATTTAATTTCTTCACGATGATAACAAACACATACTTACAGTAAAGTAAGTTTTTGCGTCATATAAGTCATATACATACATTCAAACATTTCTCAAATACTTCGATAACACTCATCGAGTCAAGCTGGCCGTTTCCCTTTTGCGTTCACTTCTGCAATTCTTTTTTCCGTCTTGATGCTCACGTTCACCGAAATCCGTACTCGAGATTTGAACATGCGGGATATTTCTTCATGAGTGTCATTCATCGCAAGGCTAAGGAACGCATCCCTATCGCTTGTAGATTGACCGTCTGAGTCTTCTTTTACCACCTACTCCCAAAATCCACAATTCTGGCTACAGCAAAGGAATAATTTCCCTTTATTGTCATTCTCCTTCTCCACCACAAAACATTTCTCAGATCCGTGCTTACATCGTGTGCAAGGGCGCTTCCTTTGGCATTTGGCAAACAAATGGTCTTTAGCTCTACAACTATGACATATTTCATAGTTCCTTCTAGACATTCTATGATGAGAAAAAAGACAGATGACATATGAGGACTCCGTCATTTAACCAATTCAACACAATAAACAAAATGCGAACACCCAACCAGATAAACTTCATCTTTCAGAAAAATTGTTATATGTAATGTCAAAATCAAGCTTTCCTATTTTCCATCAAAAAGGATTCGAAAGTGTGAAGATACTACTTCATTCACCTGCTGATTTTATTTATAGAAAAAATCGCAGGAATGGTTTCATCTTCATTAGTTATATATTAGAAAGGCACACTTTTAACTGTGTAATTTTCAGGCATGGGCAAATCCTACACTACTACCAAATGGCCCATTATTCACACCTATATTCTTGCAAAATGCCATGAAGACCAATTATATTCTGAACAAATGATGCTAAAAAACAGCAAAACTATGAAAATAAGTAGGGAAATCATTAAGTTCAAGAAATATTCACACATTAAGTAAGAAAATAAGTTTCACAACAAATAAGTAGGTACTAAAATTATCACTATTTCGTCTATTTAAACCCAACATTAAGAACCCATTTCATCAAATATGCGTGAGAAATTACAAATACGATGTGAAAATGAATGAAACTGAAAATGGCCCAAGATTCGTACGTAGTGGGGGAGCAAGAGAGAGAGAGAGAGAGGGCAGGGTCTTAAGTCACTGGGTCTGGCTGTTCGACGGCGACCGAAAATTATGGAAGGAAAAGAGGCCCGAAACCGGTTGATTTTTTGTCTTTCAAATGTGGGAGATTGACGAGTTATTTTTTGTACCCATTTCTGCAGCTATTTGGACGGTGCAAAGTAGCTTTTCGGCAGTGGCGGAAGGACTGGCCAGAGGCAGTTTTGTTGTGTTGTGTTGGGACTTTTTGCAAACGTTCCCAGTGTTCTGTTTTGGGGAAAAATGGCAGCCGATTTTCATGCCTTTTGGTTGAGCAGTGTATTATTGACTTTTCAATGTTTTTACAATGTCACGTCAGCTACATTCAAATTTCTGTTTTTTAACACTGTTTCTATGTCTGGCTCAGTAGCATAATTGTTGTTCAATACACTAAAATGCATCTAAATTTTATTGAACAATGATTCATACTGTCACTTAGGCATGTAATCACTACTGATAATGCATATTTTTGGACATCCAAGTCCAATACCTAAAAACAAAGAAAACCAACTGTCTCTTTTTAAATGAAAAATTATTTTGAATTTTATCCAACATAACCCAACTCGGAACAATTTGGTCGAACTTTTAAAAAGTTAAAAATAATCTCCAAAAATAATAAATTATTTTTAGACATGTTTGGATAACTTTATAAAAGCGTTTCTTCTAATTATAAGAAATTTTAAAAGAAGGTGGTCCAAGATAGCATTCTCGTGAAGTATTTCTATATAGATAAACTAAAGCATAAATCTAAATCCTATAAAAATGAGCTTTTAATATCCTTGTTTGGCGTCGCCAAATAAATTTAAGAAATCAGGTCAAATGGTTAGCATCTTCTTCTATTGATAATAAAACTAAATATAAGAATACTTTTTTTTTTCGTAGACACTTATTACCATGTAGAGCTCAAGCGAGATAATTATCAATAGTTTAAAAGTGCTTTATTTTGATTATAAAAGTTTTAGATAAAGTTAACATAATGTAGCTTTATGAACAGCTCTTCTACAAAAAGTAGAAGCAAAAGTAGAAATCATGTCAAACGATTCTTAAATAATTTTACTTGCTCTAGAAATTTGTATCTTGATCAATTTGTAACTCTTGTTGGAACCCTATAAATATGATACGTAGTTATCATAAAATTACAAATCACTTCTAAAGTTCTAACATTTTTCTCCTTTTTAAAAAAAAATTCAAAACATGTTAAGAGCTCAAAACTCAATTTTTAAGATTAAAGTACAAATCAAATTAGTCAAGTTATATTGTTTATGAATATAATTGCATAAAATTTTTCGTATCTAGTTAGAAGCAAATAAAAGAAAAAACCAAACAATGTTACAACAGTGATGCTTCACGTACAGGGGGCTGCCAGGGGGCTTACATTGGGGGGCCCGTCGCAAATTTTTCTTTTTTTATTCATGGGGGGGGGGGCGCTATAGTGAGAGCCCTGGTAGGCCCCTGTAACCCCCCCCCCCCCCCCTCCTCCGTACTTATAGATTAATTCATGTTACAAAACCCTACATTGGTTGACTAAAAAAAATCTTTATACTTTAGCATGATCGACTTGGATACCTAAGAGCAATAATGATATTGTATCAAATTAACTACTCATATGGATGTTCTCTAATGAACTAGAAAATCATTTTTAAGTTTTACATAAAGATTACCTATGTAATGCTTGTTCGTGAGACACGTTAGTCATTAGATCTTTTATTAGACAGATTAATAAAAATGTCCAACTTTATAAAAAGAATTCACTGAAATATATATGGATTAATACATGTGAACCATTTTGTTATTTTATTATTCTAATTGAGCCTAATGTTAGCTTGCTTTCAACTATAAAATTAGTTTTTGATAGACTACTTACTTAGATAATAAAATTATGAGCTCAATTTCCAGATTACTCAATAAAAACATTTTGTTTTGATGATACTGATAAATTTAGATTTCTAGCATTCCATATTGTATTGTACTTCAATTGAAATAGTAATTAAACATTCAGTGGCCAACATCCATACAACTATTTTAGTTGAGTTATTTATTAAACGTCTTCAATTTATTGTTAGGCCATTACTTATGAAAATAAAACTCCTACTTCTATTAAGCGTCATGTTATATTGTATGTTGCATTATTAGTTCATATAAGATCAATTGTTTATCATCGGTACTCATATTGACAACTTGCATTTGGTCAAGAATCTAATATTTCTCACCTACCGAATTTTGGTTGTGCTGTCTTATTCCCAATTTCACTTCCACAACATACCAAAATGGATCTCCAACGAAATTTATGTTGGTTTTGATTCACCATTCATTATTAAATAACTTGAATCTTTAATAGGTGACTTGTTTATTGTAAATTTTACATATTTTCATTTTATAAAATGAGTTTCCCAACTTTGAGAGCGACAAACCTGCATTCCGAAGAATAAAGTAAAAAAAAAAAAAAAATTGTAATGAAACAACTCTCCCTTTGATCCTTAGGACTCAATGTAAACAAGTAGCTAAAAAAAGCATTCACTTGTAAAATGTTTTAAATCATTTACATGATATATTGTTGATATGATAAAATTGACAAAGTCAAATATATTAACAGAAGATATAGCAAAAATTGGTCTTCATGCAAACTAGTAACTCAAAAGAGAGAGGCATAAGAAAAAAAAATTTAAGAATTAACAATAGTAAAAATATATTAATCCATAAAACAATGATAATGTTATTCCTACAGAATCATAAATATCTAAAAATAATGTTATTTCAATAAATTGTGTTAACTCCACTTTTTGTAGAGGTGACATGCCCAACATATTTTTTCTCCTGCAGTGCCTACGCAAGATTTCGTCATGTACACTTAGACAAATCGTTAGAGTGTACGGCCAAGCTCCGGTGATGGGGAAGGCGGCCGCAGACACTCCAATGGTTAAGTCAATATGATTGAATATATATAGTTGAATGTGGGATAGGCTCGGGGAACAAATATATATATCAAAGAAAAGAAAAGGCTTGAAACTGAGGATGCAACATAAAATAATATAGAAAAGGATTCATGTATCAAACTAACATTTTTTTTGAATCGAGCTGACTAGGAGGTGATGGATGTGAACCGTTGGATCAAGGTGCACGTGGCCTCATCCAAACAACTAGATCTGTCATTGGTGTCAATCAATCATTCATAGGCCATGTTGTCATTGGTTCCATCTTTCTTTGACACAAGTAGCAGTTGCACGACACATGGACTCATACTCTCCCTCACTTGCTCATCAATTACTCCACCTGCCTTTGAAGTTTTTTGGTCTCCTTGGGATTACTTTGATAAACAGGCATGTTTGGAACGACAGCTCCAGGTACGAAATCAATTTGGTATTCAATGCCTCGAATGGATGGTAACCTACTAGGTACGTCATCTGAAAATACGTCTTCGAATTTCTGCAACAAAGAAGTAACCAAATTAGGAAGGGGTATGTTAGATTCCTTAAGATTGAAGAGTGACTCCTTATAGACCAACAAGATCATTGGTAGCCTCTCAACTATAGCCCTCTTCAACTCACTCCCTTTTGCAAAGAAATTCACCTTCGACTTTTGTCTCCTCTCAGAATACTTTTTTTCTTTTCTCTCTTTCTCTCTTATGGCTCTATTCTTTTTTTATTTTTGTCTCTACTAGCTAACTCACCATTTTCTCTCTTGGGCTCTATTTCTCTCTACATTGTTTCTTCCTTACGTTTCAATTTAATTTGATCTTCATACACCTGTGTCGATGTTAATAATACAATGGTAATAGATTTTTCGTCCTTGTTGAAGCTATAACTATTTTTGTACCATCATGTATCACATTCCTATCATATTGACATGGTCTCTCAAAAAATGTGTCCGGCATGCATACGAACCACATCATTCATTACCTCATCATGATAACTTCCAATTGAAAAATTCATCAAAACTCTCCTATTCACCCTAACCTTGCCACATTCGTTAAACCATTGTAGTTTGTAAGGTTTATGATGTTTTAACATGGTTAACTCCAATTTTTTGACAAGTGTAGTGCTAGCCACACTAGAACAACTACCCCATCAATAATCATGCAACATACCTTGTTGTTGATGTGGCATCGCATATGAAATATGTTCTCTCTTTGTTGCTCCAAGTCATCCGCCTTGATTTGAGCACTAAGAGTTCGACTCATAACCAATAGCTCGCCTACTGCGTACTCCACATAACCGACATAGCTCTATACAACAAATAAGCAGCAGAAATATTTTTTTTAGAATAAACAAATAAACAAGCTTATTTCTCTCATTCAAGCTATGATATTTTTATCTTTAATTTTTTTTTTCCTTCCCTCTGATCTACTCATCAAGATGTGTGTTTTCAAGTAAAGTAATCATGCTTATATGAAAGTCATTCTTGAGATTTTTGTTGAGAAAATAAATGTTTTTTAGGTGATAAATAATCATTTTTTAGCCGAAGTTTTTTTAATATTAATTCCATTAATGCATTTTATGATGAGTAAGGCGAATTCAATGACACAACTGAACAAACATGCCCTTAGTATAGTGCAAAAGCTAGTTTTCCTTCAATTTTTTTTTTTTTTTTGGAACATATTTTCAGTCATTTCTCTTAATTCGTTTTTCAAATTTTTTGGCCCCCATTATTTCAAATTTTAATGGGTAGAATAGTATATAAATATTTTTTTAAAGAATAGTGGTTGAAAAAGAAGAAAAAGTTTTCAATTTACGTGTGATATTATTTTATGAAAAATTGTGTGATTGAAAATAAGAGAAAAAATATAATTTAATTTAGGGGAATTCATAAATGATACTAAATTTGAAAATCCAAAAAAAAAAAAAATCATTCACTTTTGGTGCTCAAAAATGTCACTTTTTGGTGCAAAAGGTCCATATAAACCTTAAATTCACATTTTTACGAGCATTTAATACTCATTAATACTTGATTTGAATGTCATTAATGTTATAATATGATGACTTAATTTATATATTATAAACATTGGATATATGTATATTACATTGGGTAATATGAATTTTGTTAATAAAAAAAAAAAGATAAAAGAATTTGAAAAGTTAACATAAACAAATTTCTTCTTACGATTAACAAACCCTAAATTATTATATATCTTCTTCATTCCTTAATCAAGAAGACATTACTATTGAATTCATCATCCATTTTTGATAGGTTAGTTATTAGAAATGGTTTATATTTTTATCTTATAGTTTACTACATTTTAAATATTAAATACAACATGGTCATAGGTATTTGAAATTTTTGAAACTATTATACATTGATTTGTTTGGTTTTTGAAATATTTTTGAAGGGTAAAGATCATTTACCCTTTGTGAAGGATTCCATATTTAATGAAGCATTTATATATTTATTTTTTGTAAGAGTTGTGATATTATATTTGAGAATTGATTATCACCATTAATATTTTGAATAATTTCTTCAAATCAAACCAAATACACATTTTCAAGGATTGTCTCTTTAATATTTTACCGTGCAAATTATTTGGGAAATATATTTTCTCATTCGGTAGTACAATATTGATGACCACACTTAATGTGATGATGTTCTAATCACCCACATATATGCTTCCCGACAGTTTCGACAGCTTAACTGTCGAATTTGACATTTAGAATCCGTCGGCTAGACATTTCAACTGTCGAACTCGACATTTAGAAACTGTCTGGATAGACAATTTAATAGTCGAATTCGTCACTTGTAAACTGTTGAAATTATTGATTTTACATTTTGCTATTGTATGAATTTATATATTCGAAAGTGCCACTTTCATGCTATTAAATGCCGACATATTGATTATGCAGAATTCTTACCGTTGCAATCCTAACATTTCAGGTATGAGTAATCATTTGATACTCATGGTGTCGCATATGAGAAAATTTGTTCATGTGGATGACGAATGAAAGTGGAGAGGGGACAAAACTGCTTCCATTTTAGTGCCGACAAGTACTACCGTAGCCGGACTTATGTTACGTTTGAAGGACAAACTTAGAAATCTTGATCCCGGCACTGAAATTGAATTAAAGTTCAAAGTCTACCACCCACATGACATAAGCGATCTAGATATGAGTTTACCACACAACTCAAGAAATACACTCGCTTAGAGTTGGTAATAAATGAACCATTTAGTAGAACGCCATTGTAACACAACTCACGTTAGAACCCATTGTACCACATGTTAGAACGTCCTTGTAACACTTATTTGAATATACGATACTTAAAGTAGTATGGTGCTCTCCAACACATTCTCAACTTACATTATTATTTTCAACTTATATTATCGTTATCGTTTGTAGACGGGAGAAGACATGTTTAAGTTCACAAGCAAAATACGGATTCATAGACAAAAATATTACATAACATCCTGACAGTTCACCTATCATTCTCGACAGTTGGTCCAGAGGACAAATTTAACTACACATAAGACGCACAAGGGACATTCACTTGCTGAACATTTGGTAAAGACGTTACCAATCAAATTCATCCCTGACAAAAAAAGACTATACATTATTTAGTACACAATCATATGCAATTACGGCCCACTTCGTTTGTTGATCCATCAATTTGAACATTCTCACACACTGTCTTCATCAGAATCATCCGTGTGACACTCCGAACCTAAGCGTCGAGTGTCACGTACTAAACATAATAGCTTCTACCTTTGCTACATGTAAAAACTCTTAAATAAAAGTATTACATGTAGAAACTTATTTTCAATTTAGTAAAATATCTCTGATAAAATTTAATAGTCAGCAGAAGTGCATGTCGACATGAAATTATACTTTACATATACGGATTCGGCGCTGCCACGGCTAATTGGGGCAGCCAGTTCAACTATTTTTATAAAATTCATCCTAACTCCATTTTTTATGAAATTTGCGATATTAGAAAGATATTTTCAAGTAGTTTTCTAGGTTAAAATATGAAAAATTTCCAAGATCATATGATATGGCGTTTTACTGAAAACAGTGAGGTATTGCACAAAAAAATCAGATTGACCCTTCGATGCTTAAAAATTTATATCTTAGGCCACAGATATCCAAATTGAGTGATTCTTGTGCTCATATTAAAAAAACTCAAGGAGGAACGCATAAATATTTTTATAGTCTCAAATAGACGTTCATAGAGTTAGAAATAACATTTTGAATTGACCCAAAGAAACTGTCCGGTTTCTGCTTTATTTTCATTTCAGGAAATGAGGTCTACAAAAATAACTCTTATCATCACATGAAAGATGTGATAACAAAATTCACTTCCAATACCATATTACATCATGTCTTACACATGGTTTTATATAATACCACAAGAAAAACATATGGAAAGCAGTCGTCGAACAAAAACATGTGAAAAGGAAACTTTGATGCAAAATAATTTTATCCTTAACCTATCATCGATTATGCCGACTAACTTCCACCAACTCCACAATTATGGATCTGAAAATTTAGTATAAAATGCTATGAGTATAAAGAATACTCAGTAAGATATCAAGCTTGGATTTAATCATGTTAATACTACACGAAAGAAAGTATTCAAACACATACTTGCACATTCCGGCTTGCCGGTGCCCTTCGGACTTGTCCTAAGGCATAAATAGATATCTAACTTTATGGACTTGTCTACATCTTTCATATTATGATTTTCATGCATAGTTTAAGCATAAATATTACCATGAAATCCTACCACTTGAGCATAGAAAGTATCTCACCTTAAAACTTGAAGAAATTTGGTTGGCTATTGTTTTCCTTTACTACAAATTCACTGTATATCTTTCCCCCCCTTCCCCCCCCCCCCTCCCCCTCTCCCCTTTGCGAGAACTTTTCTGGTTGTAAGGATAAATGTAGGAAAACATCTCATAGTTATATAAAGGCAAGGGAGACTTATGGATTAAACAAAGGATAATTATCTAAAATTTGTGCCAACACGTGGCTTGCATTAACCTCCTTTCATGCATGCATTCATGTACTTAAAAGTCAGATTGTGCCTTAACTGAACACCTCCTACTTGCTTAAAACACCTCAAGCTTTGTTTTGAATAACCAGCACCTCATGCATGCATGACACTAAACACCTCTTACATGCTTACATTAAATACCTCTTGTATTTATCTCACCACAAAGGTGACGTCCCCCCCCCCCCTCCTCCCACTTTTTTCTCTCGGCCAAGTGGATAAAAGAGAAAAAAATGTTTATCTACAAATAATAATAAAATAGATGTAGAATTTGACAATTATCTCAAACCGCTAATTAACTAATCTTGGTAAACGTTTAATCAATCGATCAATGCAAACTTGGCAACCATTAATAATTTTGGTCATACAAAATTTTGAAAAGTTAAATTGCTATCCTAAAAAATTAAATGAGCAAACAAAATTTCAGAGTATTACAATCCGAGTTTATAACAATTATCTGAGGAGGTAGAACATTCTTCAACCACTCATCATCATCGGATTCATCTTCGTATGGAACATGAACTCGAATTATAAAATGCGTAACTACAAGTACTAGTGAGATACATGTGCAAGACATGTGCCATAGTGTAATTGACAACATAGCAGCATACATAACCAAGAATTAATTTGTATAAAACATTAGTTACATCAAACTTAAGGTTTATATTCAACCAATCTCCTAGTAAACACAAAAGATTCACACCTAACAAATGTTCAACTTATAAAAATATTTTCAAAGAGTATCCATGAGCCCTATATTTAGATTCAACTTTAGTATAAATATTTTTTGATACTCTTACACAATTCACAAGTATCAATGTGACAGAAATTTCACGAACTAAAGGAAATATATATACACCAAGGAGAAAAAAAATGTTCTTCCGTACCAAGCCCCAATCAATATCTAGACTTGTAATGCAGTCATCAAAATGCTCCATGACGATTTTTGGATACTTGAAATTGCTTCTTTACGAAATGTGGGAGCGCAATTGTGCATTTTCGAGAATGAGAAATTCAAAATTCATCTACAACAACAAGGTACAACAAGAAAAGAGAGAAAAATGTCAAATCATAATATTTCGTACATGTTAATGTCAAACACACATGTAACGTACAGATGAACCAAAAATGGACATGTGGATCAAGGTACAACAAAAAAATAAAAAATCGTCAGATCATAATACAGCAGTACATGTTAATGCCAAATACACGTGTAATATTCGGATGAACCAAAGTTCGACATGTGGAACTGTTATGTGTTGAGAAAAATTAACTGTAATTGTCGATTTCAAGAGTTTATCTGTCGATAACGATAATTAATCTTGACAGATGACTTAACTCATCTGTCGGTAGTTACCCATATGTCGAAAATCACTGAGGGGAACGACAGTTCACCGCGATGCCATTTGTCTGCTGAAGTGAACTGTTGAGAATTTTACGTTTGAACTCTAAACCATCAAAATGATAAAGGAGTAAAAGGTACTAAAAATTTCTCATTTGACCTTCTAAAACACCAAAATGAATCAATAATAGAAGGAAAAAAAATACAAAAAGAGTTTGTAAATGAGTAAATTATGCAATCAAAATAATTACTTATTAGCTTTTCTTAAAAGGAAATCATTGTCTAACGAAAGCAACTAGTAAAGAAACATGAAACACTCTAACGAGCTCAAGACTTTAAAAATGTTAGGACTAAAAAAAGAAAATAGTTATAGAAGTCAATTTTTAATTCAAAATATAAAGCAAGTCAAATATTCACAATTAGAGCCTAACTGTCGAGAATGACAGTTCATCTCGATAGATGATTCCATTACTGTCAGGATTGACATTTACATTTCACATTCATATTAATTTTTCAAGATATGAAGAGTCGGGTTACATGTACATCAAAATAAGTCACGTGCACAAAGTTATATGAAACAACTTGAAATATTTTTTTAGAATTTAAAAAAAAAAATCATATATAATCCACCAAAAAACCTAGAAGAAATAAAAAAAAAAAAAAAAGATCCCAAGAAAATATAAAACCAAAAAATGGAGAAGTTCAAACTACCTCCAAATGTACACTTCAAGGAAAGCCATTATGAAAAACGAACTCAAAGCAAAGAAGACAAACTCACAGTCTAGATGTAGGAAACTCAAAACTGATGGCGCAATCTAAAAGAGATAAAAATAGGAACATTAATTTAAAAAAAAAAAAAAAAAAAAAAAAAAAAAAAAAAAAAACCTTGATATGAAACCTTCAATCTACCAAAAAAATAAATACACATTCAAAACCTTACTTGAGATATTCTTCTTTATTCTATATTGAATTGAGAACTTGCACTCCATATAGTTTTCAAATAATTATGAGAGGAAATATAGAAAAGAAGAAATGAGAAATTTTGCAATGGTTGTATGGAGAAGTGGAGTAGGTGATTGAGTTGGAGAGAGAAAATGTTTATGTGAAAAAGAAGAGAAATGAATGAGTCGATGACTAATAAAATTTGAAATTTTTTTTTATATTATAGTGATTTTGAAGTATAATTGTGAGGTTGTTGCATTTTTTTTTTCATATTTCGTACAACTTTTTTATGCTGTAAAGTCAAGGACATGCAAGGTATTTAAATTATCTAGAGGGATAAAAATATCCAAAAATGACAATCTTACAAAGACATTAAAAAAGGTGATATTTTTGTAAATGCAAAACCAAAAAGTGATATCAAGTGCAATTTTCTCTTTAATTTGGGGTCGGGTGGGGGGTTGTGAATGCAAGCATGGTCAATTGCAGCCCTCACTTCCAACTTTCTAAAGATGATTATTTGTATAGTTCCAAAATTTGCAATTACATCTTCATTTCAATTTATTCTCGGACAAAGAAACCCTTTTTGTCCCATTTCAGTCATTTGTTCCTTTAAATGGACTCGTGCTTCACACTTCACTTCCAACTTTCTAGAGATAATTATTTGTATAGTTTCGAAGTTCGCAGTTACCTCTTCATTTCAATTTATTCTCGGACAAAGAAACCTTTTTGTCCCATTTCATCCATTTGTTCCTTTAAATGGACTCGTGCTTCACACTACACATAGAGAAAATTTGTCCGGACACTATAATAGATTAATAGTCAACTTTTAAATTAAACTATAGTATTTACCCATTATTTTCGAATATAAGAAAAATGAAAAATAAAATTTCTTCTTCTTCTTCTTCTTTTTCAATAACCCACCCACCCTCTGTCTCCAGCTATCACCAGCCACGGCCTCCCACTCTCAGGTTTTAAGCAGCTTTGAAAAACAAAGAAACGGGGCATGTGAGATTCTGAAACTCCATAAATCTGGACCTCCACAATTTCATCATTAATTTGATCAACCACACTTCCTGTGTGTTGAAAGTTGAAACGCAGCAAATTTGGTGGGGGTGATGGTTTGGGGAGGTGGCAATTGTTGAGGTATGCCTGTATGGGGGCTGGGCTGAGCAACATAGGAGAAAGAAGAATTTTAGAATTTGCATTTTTTTTTTCATTTTTATATTATTTTTACAAAATTTAATGAAAAGGGTTAACTAAACAAATTTGTCCCAGAAAATTATGTGAAGTTTAAGGCATGCACCCAATTAGAGGAACAAATGAATGGATTGGGACGGAAGGAACCTTTATGCAAGAATATGTTGAATTTTGAAATGAGAATTTAAATGTAAATTTTGAAGCGATATTAATAATTATTGCAAGTGTAAACGATAAAGACGTTTTATCCTAACTATCCATTCTTTTCATGTGGAAAGTTTTGATTTTCTGTCATTTACTTAGCCTCCTTTTGGCCTATTTATGAATTCAGTTTATGTCAAATATTTATTTCCAACACATATTCAACTCATTATTATTCACACATTTTGTAGAATATACTACTATTGACAATCAAAATTTAACTAATCAATTTAATCGAGAATTGGGAAGAGATCGATAGCTGGAATAGTAAGGTAATGAATTTATTGATTTTTGGTCATGATAATGCCTATTAATATGTTACAATTTCATATATGTGTTACCCATTTTTCCTAATTAGTTCTCAAAACATTGAGATATTGACTAATGATTATACCTCTCACATTCAGACCTCAGAGAACTTCAAATTAATAATTAAAGTCTATTACTCACTCAAGATTAAGGTCCTACAACAGCCAAGTGAAATTAAAATTCATGTGGTCAATTTTACAAATTAAGAGCTTGTTTAATATTGATTTTGAGAATCAATTCTCATTTTCAACCACACATTTTTTAATAAAATAATATTTTTCATCACATCAATAACTTTTCTTTTTTTTTCAACCATACATTTCTCATCATATCACTATTCAAAAATCAATTCTTATCCCAAAAATTACTCCCAAACACCCTCTAAGTTTCAGATGGTACAATCCAGTATATTCCAAAATTTATGTTCAATCTTATTACAAAGGCAAAGATGAGATTTATTAAAATTGAGTCGATCTTATAAAAATAAAGTGTTCGTTTTTTTTTTTTTTTTTTTAAGAACATGGACAACAAAATTTAGATCAAATTACAAATTGAATATTTTCGTGCTTAACTTCTTAAGGACTCAATTTATAATATCAAATCAATCCATGAACAAATATTAATTCAAATTAATACATATATTTATCGGAAATAAATAATAATTTATTTTAAAATGTCACAAGGAAAATAAATTTACTCCATGGACAAGCACTATCCAATAGAAATAAAATGTTTTATTAGTTCAAGTTTAAAAATAAGATACAAAATTCATTTATAAGTAAAAATTTCATATAAAAAAAAAAAAAGAAAAAAAGAAACTTATAAGTAATATTCACTTAACAGTTAAAAAAAAATTCATAAGTTATATATTTTATTCATACTAAAAATAATAATAATTTTAGCTAAAAATCTTAATAATAAGTTTTTATTTCAATTTGTAAGTTAAAAAAGTCATATGTAAACTATTTACTTATACGTAAAATATCACTTATGAGTAAGAAAAAAAATTACATAAAAGAAATTATTATATTAAAAAAAAAATTCACTTAACAACTTTCAAAAATAGTATAAAAATAAAAATATTCATCAATATTTTAATTTTTCATTATTTGTACGATCTTGTAATATGATGTACCACCAAAATGCATATGAGAATAACTCTCCCTAATTCACATTAATCCCCCTAATTCAATAAGGTGGACCAAAATGTGTCCGTACAGACAAAATTTGAAAATCTGCACTTCAAGCACTTCAAGTTAAAATTTGCAATCAAGCTACAAGTACTTGTATCCATACAACTGTACAGTACACAAGCAGCTACCAATAGTCAAAAAAATTCACAAATCATAATCCAAATGAACGACTCCATTGATGACTAAAAATAACATGACAATTTTAGATCACCTTAATGGAATTATGACAGTGTGTTAGCTGGAATTTACAAAAAATGAATTGCGAATGGTAATAGTTGAAATTTGTAGTGCATTGAAGTGGAGGAATGCCTTGAGCCTACCTTCGGAGGGACCATTTATCCCCATTTATAGGTCTCAACTTTCTTTGGGACAAGTAAGATTCCTTACACAATGACTTAAAAGTGAGCATAGGGAATGGCAAACTCAGATGCCAACAGACTCAATTATTCGAAATTTACAGGCTTATAGTTAAATTGGACTTATAAAACATTCCCTCTCATACAAGCCTTCAAGATTTTCAGTTCCATCTTCACTTCCTTAATCAAGGGCACCATCTGTGTTTGTGCCAAACTAGGATTATGACTGTGATTACTATTGGTAGTAAGAGATTAGGGATCCTAATCTAGGTATTATTTCAAAAGTCATGATAGACCGATGTGGATCTAATTGAAAGTGAATATAATAATGCTATTCAACAAAAAAATTACACAATATCACATGATTTCTGACAAATTTTGAGATGGATTCAACTTCAATGAAAATAAATAAATTACTCAGCATATTGAATATTTCATATGCAACAAATTCTTCAAACATGCATTGATTAGAATATCTTTTGACAAAGAACCCAGTTTGGTTTCTTTGAACGAACATAACATCATTCCTTGGATAACTAAAGAGAAGAGAAAATTGGGACACCTGGTAAAGTGGCTCCAGCGTCAACAATGAAAGCATTGCCCGTGACATACTCAGAGGAATCATGGATTAAGTATCGCACAAGTGATGTCAATGCAGGATCAGATGTCCCGAAAGTTCTTAAAGGGACAGTTTTCAATGCAACATTTTTTAGCCAATCTTTTTGCATAAGTCCTTGCGTTATCTCAGAATTGAATAGCCCAGGAGATATTGAGTTCACTCTTATTTTGAACGCTCCCAATTCCATGGCCATAACCTGTATGTTATGTGGAAGTGAAGAAAAATAAAACAAATGATATTTGTAAAACATAAGAAGTTGATGGAACGCTTGGAATGCAGAAGCTGGCCAATTGGTGGCAGGAAAACATCAACACTAAGTAACGTTATTATGAAAAATTGAAACAGGCTAGGGCTGACGGAATCTATGTAACAAAGCCACCAGATAATACTATCCCCAACAGGTATTAAGCAGTAAGCTACAGAAAATAATCCGCCAAGGATTACAATGAATCGTCAATAATGCTCATTTAATTTTTTATCCCACAACCATAGGCATTCCTTATGCTCTGAATAAAAGCTCTCTACGTACTGAATTGACACTCTCAAGTCTTTGAGAAATGTCCTTGTCCAAGAGATGGTCGTCAAGCATTATGTCGCACAGCTGATATTTTGCAACCAATGTGGGCAGATTTTGAAAAGGCAAACTGAAAGCAGAATTGAAAGGCAATTGATGTGTGCTATAGCAACAGATTCTTGAATAAGTTAATTTTTTAGCTTCTTTCTAGCTCCACAAGAGTGCACAAAAGACAACTTCATGGAATCTAGTATAATATGAATACATTGATGATGTATAAGGATCTGAATATCAAGCAACACAGAGAGAAAATTCACATTAGCAAAACTATATTCAAAACAAATTCATATGATGTGCATTAACCAACTTAAGGCCAATGGAAGAGAAATGGCATTTCAATTTTTTGATTCTGAGTGCGTATTTTAATGAAGGGAGATTTTGCTTAAGTTAACTGCGTGATGAAGACATGAAGCCATATCTCAGCAGTTGATACAGATTTTCTATTGTACATGATGTCTTAAACCAGTGCATCGTGGTCAATTCCAGGCACAGAAATACAGAACACTGTATAGGTAAGGGAAAAAAAAAAATGCTACCTTTGTCATGGTGTTAACAGCAACCTTTGAAGAAGCATAGGCAAGGCCTCCAGGTAGTTGCCCACGGTGAAGACCAGCAATGGAGGAGATATTAATGACAGATCCTCCCAGTTTCATATCACGCATTCGCATGCAAACATACTTAGATACCAGCCAGGTCCCCTTCAGGTTTGTTTTCATGATGTTGTCCCATTCCTCCTCTGACAACTCCAATGGACTGTGCAACGGACCTATGGTATAATACTCAGATGTTAGAGGTGCAAGAACCCTTACCAAAGTTTAGCCAATATGGTGAACTTAACTAATTAATTGGATCGGAACAGATATATACAGCTTCAATTTCATTATTCACATAAATGCAAAGGGCTACAAACATATTAGATAATCAAAAATTAGTCTGTAGATGGGTGCAAACATGGAAATATTATAAGCCAACCAAGTATAGGCACGAGGACTGGATTGTTCATCTTTGATATAAGGAAAGATCAATATCAACGCTTGCTCAGTACCATTGAATGTAGTTCAACAAATTCCAAGAATATTTCATCAAAGATGTTAGGTTTCTATTGTATTGGCAATTCTTTAGACAAATGAATTAATATAAAAGAGTTGCAAAAGTCCATAAATCTTTTGGAGTTGATAGTATAGTCCTTGAAGAAGGCCAAGATGTCCAAGAAGATCACTACTGAAAATATTATTAATGAAACTTATGTACATTGAGTATGTGACATGTGCAAGTATTTACAGATGTCTTTGCTGATAAATGTATTTACCAGGAAAAATAATAAGGAGAAGTATAGCTGGGGTGTCCACCTTTGCAAAATATATCAAAGCCTATAGAACCCCTTTACGAAATCAAAAGTGGCACACACCTTGCTCATGGGCTCTTTTTGGAGGATACTTTCATCTATACATCTAGTGGGGACTTATTTGCCTAATTTCATTAAGGTTGAGGATGTAAAAGACCTCAAGAAATTGAATGGGAACCCAAGTACAACAGATAGCTAATTTTCTCAAAAACAATAGGATACATGTATTTACGTGAAAACGAGAGCATGTTAATGACTCAATTATTTATTATATTTACTCATAAAAAGGAAAGGAAAACAGAGAATCCAAAAAAAAAATTAAAAATACTATGTAATTCAATCGTCTATATGTCGGTCCATTAATAATTAATTTTATGAACCGTTGAATTTTTCCACATAAACTAAAAATTGTAATTCACGGAGACAAGTATAGCCTATATTCAAAACAATTCGAAGTCTGCAAAATAGAATCAAACTAGTAATCGCAGAGAAACCTACAAAAAAGTTGAGTAATTTTTTTAAATTTTTTTGGGGGTAGCGGTTGGTTTTACCTCTAACACCGGCATTGTTGACCAAAGCATCGATTCTTCCGAACGAATCCCAAGCTTTTTGCACAGAAGCCTCAATGGTTGGTCCACTGGCGCTCACGTCCAGTTCCACGGCCACAGCTCTGGCTTGATCTTGGCTCGGATCATTTGATCTGGAAGAATCAATACCATCATTGATCTCATCGCAAAGTGATTTCAGGCGGTCGATTCGCCTGGCGGCGGCTATAATTTTGCAGCCGACTTTGGCTAAGTCCAAACAGAACTCTCGACCCAGTCCCGACGACGCGCCAGTCACCATCACGACCTTGTTTTTCAATTCCACCCATGGCTCCAAGCTCTCCATTCTCGTGTTGTATGGTTTAAACTTCGAATTATTTTACACCCTGGTATAAGTCAGTTCTGTCGTTATATATAGATTCTATTTTAAGATATTTTATAATTTGGAGAGTATTTAAATTTAAAGAGTTAAAATTTTAAAATATTTCAATAAATATTTTATATTAAACACTTCATTTTATTATCTTTAAAAAAAATATATATATATATATATATATATATATATTTTTTTTTTTTTTAATTAATTTTTATTTTATTTTTCAACATTAAAAATTGAAACAATTTGAATATATTTAATTATAAAAAATAGAGAGTCAGAATTTTTTTGCAACATCACAAGTGAACAATTTTATCTTATTCACTCTGGACAAAAGAACAATTTCGTCTTATAAGCATATCTAAGATACTATTTGTTTATAAAAAAATCTATAAATCTAGATAGTTAAAAATTTTAGAATAATACTATCTAACATCAATTAAAATACCAATTTAGATAACTAGACTTTGTAAATTCAATTAAATTAATCATGTGACTTTGTATTTAAATGAATTTATCAATTAATGTCGTGTAATTGTTACCTAAACTGGTAATTAACACTAATTATAATAAATAACGTTATTCAAAAGTTTATGCACTCTATGCTTGACCCCGAAATCTCGAGGTTTAAATCATTCAAAAAAATCGATACAACTAAAAAAAATATCAATTACGATAATTCAATAAAAGGCAGGGGTAGATGCATCTATGGTCATGTGCACTCAAGTGATCCAACAAAAAAAATTCCATTTTTTTTTTCTATGTTTGCCTCTCTTTTTTAAGTTTCACTTTTTAAATTAAATTTTTTTCCATCTCATATAATGAGCTAAACAGCTTAAAGAGGTGTTTGGTGGGGATTAAAATTAAATTATTTTAGTATATTGTGAATTAAGTTTTTGAAATGTATGGTTGAAAAGTTATGAGACTCATGAAATATGTGATTAATATTGATTTTTTGACTTTAACTTAGATTAAAATCAGATTTTAATCCGATCCAAACAGAGCCTAAATAAACCCTTCTTCTTCTGAATCTCCAATTTTCAATCTCTATTCTTCAATCCAAATAAATCCTTCTTCTCCAATCTGTTTTTCTCTATTCTTCAATTACAGTTCTGTTCTCCTGCGCGCCACGTGCAGGAGAACAAAATGAGCTTTAAAGTTTAATTTAATGGATTGAGCTTTAAAGTTTTATATATTATACATTTTGATCCAATCTTGTTTCTCTATCAAGGTTCCAACCTTTGGTGTGTATTGTGTCCTAATTGAACTATTTAATTTAAAAGTTTAATTTAATGGATTGAGTTACATTTATATTATTTAAATATAATTTCAACGTGCATCTTACGTGTCCAAGTGATTCATTTTTTTATTATCAAAAATCTCATTCGTACACAACTTCATTAAGTTGATGATTACGAGACTTGATGTCAAATCACTTTACATCGAACTATTTAGTTTAAAAGTTTAAATGTGAGAGAACTGTAGTAGCACTTGACTATCAATATATATGAAAAAAAAAAAAAAAAAAAAAAAAAAAAAGCAATCAAGTTCTCGGTATTTCATATTAGTAGCACTTGGATAATAAGGTTGGTAAAATAAATGCCTTTTTTTTCAAAGGTCAAGGACTAAAGTATAACTTGAGTTAAAAGTTGGGGACTTTAGTACTATTTTCCTTCTATTTATAAAGTATTATTATAAGAAGACCAAGTCCAGCTCATGTGATTCTATATATACACACACACACCTCTCACATTTCATGGTCAACATTCAACAGCCATGAAGTTCATCCACATTTGGAAATGAAAAAAAAATTAAAATGGAAAAGGAATTTTTTTTTTCTTTCTCATATACAAGAAGCACGCGTGTAATATGCCATCACCACAGGTCCATTACATGTGACTGTTTGGTTGGCAGTTGGCACGTCTCTATCCAATTGACTTCTATTGCACCCCATGATAAAATATAACTCTTATAATTTATCTCAATTTTTATTTTTGATCCACCAAATGGACCTAACAAAATAACATTACAAGATTGATTAGTGATTACTACGTATTACATTTACTTAATACCTACAAGGCCACGTATAAAAAATTTAAGAACCAAAAGGTTCGATCGGGATCAAACCGAATGCAATAAATATATATAAAATTAATAAAATATTATGAAAACAATAATTTTTTTTTTATAACACCATTCAAAAATATTTTAAAATTTATACAATAATTCAATAAAAGGCAGGGGTAGATGTATCTATGGTCATGTGCATTCAAGTGATCCAACAAAAAAATTTCCAATTTTTTTCTATGTTTGCCTCTCTTTTTTACGTTTCATTTTTTAAATTAAAATTTTTTTTCCATCTCAAGTAATGAGCTAAACAGTTTAAAGAGGTGTTTGGTGGGGATTAAAATTAAATTTTTTTAATATATTGTGAATTAAGTTTTTGAAATGTGTGGTTGAAAAGTTATGGGACCCATAAAATATATGGTTAATATTGATTGTTTGACTTTAACTTAGATTAAAATTAGATTTTAATCCGGTTCAAACAAAGCCTAAATAAACCCTTCTTCTTCTGCAATCTCCAATTTTCAATTTCTATTCTTCAATCCAAATAAATTCTTCTTCTCCAATCTCTTTTATCTATTCTTCAATCACAATTCTGTCAAAATGAGCTGTCTTGCCAAAAGGCATGGCAAAGCCATTCACATGCAAGGCCTACTTACATGTGAATTAAAAAATATCAGCTGCAATTCTAGCGGCTGACAACTTTTTTATTTTAAAAAAAAAAATTGTCGTTTTTTTCTAGTTATTGCCTATAAAATTCAGGTTTCGTTTCATAATTCATATACATTTCACAGTTATGTTAAAAAAGAAAACACACTTCTTTCATATACACTTCACAATTATTTTCTGAAGTTTGTTTATATCTTTCTGTTGAATTTTCAGGTAAGTCTTTTTCTCTTATTTTTTTTAAAAATGTGTTGTGTTATATATAAATGTACATTTTTAATTTGTTTAATTTCGTAACATGATTTTAATTTTATTTTTGTTACATTTACAGTAAATTTTAAACATGTCAATATTTAAATTATTTCACAAACTAAATAATTTTTCATATTAATTTTTAGGAAGGAAAGAGGATGACAATGTATTTATTCCACAAGCGAATGTTGGTGATATTCCGATATTCAGACAAGAATTTCAAACGCTGAATGATGTGTATAATTTTTACAATGAGTATGCGAAATTAGCTGGTTTTAGCATACGTATTGGTACTAGCCGAAATAATCCACAGACAATTGAGCTTGTCTGGAAGTCGTATGTTTGCTTTAAACAGGGTCAAAAAGATGAGTCCTATCAGATGAAACTCAAAAATTTGGTGGCCCGTTCTAGTGAACAAAAGCGTGGGAACTCACGTTGTGGATGTGACGCAAAGTTAACAGTTGTAAAACATCAGACAACTTTTATGTGGGTTGTAAGCCATTTTGTCAAGAGGCACAATCATTCACTATCTATACCAAACAAAATGTACCTACTACGCTTACATCGACATGTTTCTGCAACCAAAAAAGCGCTTATTGACCAATTTTCACAAGCCAATATTCCTAGCTATCAACAAATTAGACTTATGGAGATAGATGCTGGTGGGCATTCTTCATTGGACTGTAATGAGCGAGATATCAGGAACCATTGACGAGATCGACGATGAGAAGTTATTGGACGTGATGCAGAAACATTGATTGAGCATTTCGAGTTGAAAAAAAAAAAGTCCTAGCTTCTATTACGCCTATGAGACTAATGAGGATGGTGTGTTCGCTCGTTGTTTCTGGGCTGATGCAAAGTTCATGAGTTCTTATGTTTACTTTAGAGATGGTGTCGTTTTCGACACAACATATAACACAAACAAGTATTCGATGGTGTTCGCACCATTAGTTGGCTTAAATCACCATCGGCAAACAACTGTTATCGGATGTGGCTTATTGAGTGATGAAAAGATAGATTAATTTATTTGGTTATTTTTTAAGTTCGTCGAAGCAATGTCCACCTAACGGGCCTCCAGGATGATTATTACTGATCAAGACACTGTCATTGCTAGAGTAGTTGGTGAAGTTTTTCCTAACATAATTCATAGGTTCTGTCTGTGACATATTCTAAACAAGTTCTCCGAGAAAATGAGTCCCGTGTTGTACAAGGAACTATACCACGGCCTGGTAAGTATCATTAAGCAATCAGAATCCCCAGATGAGTTAGAATCTCGTTGCGCTGATTGATAGAACCTACTGATCTTGGTGATAATGAGTGGCTCGCCAACATGTATGAAATACGAAGTCGTTGGGTTCCTGTATACGTGAAGCATATATTTTCTGTCGGGATGTCAAGCAGTTAACGGTCAAAAAGCAATCACGCGTTCTTCAAAAGATACGTCAATAGGACAGATACATTAATAAATTTTATCACAGAGTTTAGCAGTGTTCTGGCTCACCAGCAACATAACGAATTGGTTGCCAACCACACTTACTTGAACAAGGTGCCTCGTACGATAACAACATTTGCCATGAAAACTCAAATGACATGTATTTATATAAAGACAATTTTCCTATTGTTCCAAGAGGAATTAGCTCAGAGTAGCTACTACGTTTTCTCAAGGAAATCAGCATACGAGGGTGTCAAAACGTATATTATCATACCGGAAAAACACATCATCGCCAACGTGACTTCAGGGCCATTAACTTCATAGCATATAGCTGCAAAACATTTGAGTTTGAAGGATATCGATGTCCTCACATGCTTGCATTTATGCTTAGGAAACAGGTGATGTTGTTACCAGATCAGTACATTATAGGTTGGTGGACGCAAAATGCAAAAGCAACTCCAGTCTTCGAACCAATGACGACCTTAATAGGTGGTCAATCTTTGATTTCTCGACATGAGATGCTGGTACACACGACAGCAGAGTTGGTGGACGAAGGTGCTTTGACTGACGCTCGTACGGTGTTAATAATGGATGGATTTCAGAACTTGAAAATACAGGTAAAAACTATAGATAATAGAGGAGATGTGGGAATGAGTAGGGTTATCAGCAAGAGCAGTGAAGGTGCCCAACTCGTGATTGATCTTACTCTGGTTAGGACAAAAGGGTGCGGGAAGATATTGAAGTCATCCAAAGAAATAGCCATGTCTCAATTGAAGAGAAATTGTCGTGTTTGTGGTCACAGTGGATATGACAAAAGAACTTGTCCGACATTACAGTCGAGGTTAGTTGATCAATAACTATTAACTGTTGCCATTATTTTGTTTTATTTTCTACCATAATTTGAGTTTAAATTTATTGTATGTGAAACGCCTTTACGAGTCAGTTGGTGGACGAACCGTATCATCCACAGTACTCTTGGGACGATACTCAGGAAGATAGGTACACTGGTATTGCTAGCAGTGATTATGGTTCATTCCATGGGTTTGACGATGATGACGACCATTAAACCACTTATTGTTGTCCTCGTTCGACGAAGTTTGAATTAAATTTGAAGAAAATTTATATAATTTATGCAATTTCTATTTTTTTTTTTTTTGTCTGAATGTGTTGTAATGTTAGTACAAATATCATATGAAATTTGCGATATTATTATTAATATAAAAAAATGTAATATACGTATATTAAAAATTATTAATGCAAAATAAAATACTAAAATAATACATTACAAAAAGACTAAAATAAAAAAATACTGAACAAAACAATTGAAAGATAAAAAAACAACAAAACCAACGACAAAAAAAATTAAATAAAAATGTTGTCAGCCGCTAGAATTGTGGCTGACATTTTTTAATTCACACGGCAGGCATTGCATGTGAATGGCTTTGTTCTCCTGCGCATGGCGCGCAGGAGAACGGAACTGTCTTCCATCAAGTAAGAGATTTTAGAGTTAATAATGTCAATTGTACGATAAGGGTTTCAATTTTTTTATTTTTTATTTTTTTTGTAAATCATTATTTTTTTGTTCATCGACATGCTCTCCTCTTCAGCTTCTTTCCTTACAAACTTCTGGAACCTCTAAAATTGATAGTTTTGGACTCAAATAGATAAATTAATAATTAATTTGGTGGGTCCTATGAATTAAGAATTGATTCTTGAAAATGAGGAGTATTAGTGTGCTTTTTTCTGTTTGTTTGTAGATAAAACGAAAGTCTAAGCAAATAATGCTGCATGTACTGATTTTACATTGTCAAATTTTATTATAGCTTAATATTTTTGTCAATGCCTTCAAAAGTTCAAACTGATTGTGATTTATTAAACATGAATAAATTGAAGATTAGAGAATATCTCTTTTTCGACATAGGATAGAAGGATAGGCAGGTATTGCATTACAAGTTAGTTTACTTCAAACTGATTATTGTTATTGTTACGGGTCTCTTGAGACCCATCACGTGTCAGACAAAATTAATCTCACGTGTTAAACGAACTGATATCGTATGACCGAACTGAATGAGTCTACCCGAACTGAAGCGCCTTCACCCACAGCAGAACTGAACTCATCTGCACTCCACAGCGGATGCAAATGCCCACACTCGGCATCTATAGCTCGTCACAAACCTGCCCCGCCTCGCCTCCACCAAAATCCTCCGTACAAAGATCTTTCCAAATCAAATCCCTGATTGATTGATAGGACGTATGGTAGGATTCAAACGATCAATTCAGCTGTGTTAGTCAGAACATTTAATAATCCGCCTACCTATGGATTGACAAGGTGATGCCTAGGATGAGACAACTCGTAAGGAATTGACGCCACGTGTCTCCTCATCCAACGACTCTCATTTTCCCATCCTTAGTATAAATATCCCCACTTTGTGCCAAGAAGGGGGATTTGCAACCTGGACATTTGTTTAATTTAAGTCATTCTCTCCCTTAATATACACATTTTACCACTTTCACATTTCCTCAAATCACGTCCCGGCGATTACGTGACCGCCGATGAACTCATTCCGATTGACTGAAAACTGACTTGACCATTGGAGTGCTCGTGGACGTCTCAGAATGACTAACGACTTGCTATCGTGTGCAGGAAGAACTGACTCGAATACCTTTATCTGTTGAGGGCTCGGAGATCCATTTTTTGAGGTCAACGATTATGATTATGACTCTTTTCATGGCTTCTTTCTACATTTTTTATTTTCCAAAACTAAATTGGTTTGCTGCCTTTATTCTACGAATGCATCATTATTAAAATCATCGCAAAAGATAATTTGAATTAGAAATTCGAAAGGTAATATATTTAGATACATTTACTGATAAAAAAGATTAGCAATATCTCATACACCAACTTTAAATGCCCCAAGATGAATTGATGTTCTAGGAGGATAATTCGTTAGCATCATATTTGATATATCTATGGCACACCAGAAGCGTGATAGTATTTGATTCTAAATAAAAATCTCCAAACGAAAATTAAGTAATTAGCAAAATTGGCCACATTAAGAAGACATGTATTCTTGATGAGTATTTAGGCATAACAAATTATAAAATTCCAGAAAAGGTTCAGGTACATGAAGCGTGACTAAGACGCTTCGCCTTGAGTCTAAGCGTGAATTAAGCGGTCAACGAGAATGTTGACTGTCTAATGTGCGCCTAGGCGTGTCTAGGCACGCATTAAGCGATCAACATTCTCATTGACCGATTAATTTATTTTTATTTTTATATACTTTTCATCTTCATTAAATGTAAATTTTTTTTTTTTTAAGAAGAAGATATTGAATTAGAGTCCAATAAAGAGTTAGATAAGATTTAGATTACAAGTTATCTATGTTATGTAATTATGATTTTGAAACTTATCTTTTTTGTAGGAATTATTAAGTATATACAATATTTTATAATTTTGGATATTTGGTATATATTATATGAATTATTGAATTTTTTCACAATGATTAAAATTTTAAAATCAAAAAACGTTTTTTTACGGACCTTCGCCTAGGCTTGTAATGTTTGAAACTCAACATCTAACCACACTTTACGCTTTTTAGAATACTGCCTGAAATAATGAAAATTAGGATATCTCAATAAGTTATATCATTATGGGAAAAGAAATAGTATTGAAAATAAAATAGTTGTCGACAATATTTTTGTACATACTATGCCAAGTCATGTCATGAGTAACGAGAATATCAAAATAAATTCATCATCAATTGAAGTAATGATTGGCCAAAATAAATGAATGTGATCCTAACAAATTAAATTTACTAGATAAATCTAAAATTTCTGGTTTTCAAGTCTAAACACATATAAGTGTATATTTATACGATGAAAGTTGGAAAAATAAAGTTGCTATATGAAATGTACTATCCTTTACATATTGAATTTCTCAAAAACTTATATAAATATATAAATTATAATGTGATTGATGTAATCATAAGTCCATATTCATTAGAGTGATAATGCATGAAATTTGATATGCATGTAATAAATATGATTATGGACAATTTATCTTGTATGGTTTGATACTATCCTAGAAGGATTTAATGTGTGTGAAACATAATTCAAGTGATTCTATCACAAGGGGGAGTAAATACATTTTTTCTTGACTAAAGTTTTGTCTCATGGACTTTCCTGACAAGGTTTTCAATGAAATAACTTTCAAAAGAATAATGTACTCTTTTTCCTTCATTAGAATTTTTTCCACGGGATTTTTCCTAATAATGTTTAATAAAGCACATTCTGTGTGAAGGATGTCTATAACATTCAAGAAATTTACCCTAAAAAATAATACTCTATTGTATATGAGACTCTTGAAGATATCAACAATAACTATTTTCTGAATTATCATGTTATTATAGTCATCTAACGTTGATAAAATATCTCTAATGAAAACGGTGTTATTTGAAAATTGAACAAGACAACATGAGACATACTTCACCAAAATTGTAATATTAAAGACATTAGCGTACAAGGCAATGATAAATTAATACAAGAATTGAAATCAGGGAGTGTAGCTGTACTCTTTTTCCTTCGTTCAAGTTTTATCCTATTGAATGTTCTTGACAAGGTTTTAACGAGACACCATTTTATTACTCTAAATTATTTTACTCTTTTTTTCATTTGTTGGCATTTTTGCCCTATTGAATTTTTGCCAAATAATGTTTCAATGAGATAATTATTGTATAAATAGTCATTCAAGGATGAGTATTACAAATATAGTAGTATTTATGAATGACTTTTATACCACTGCAATCCTAGACATTATGACTAGTGTATCCCTTATAGTCCAATTATTCTATATAATAATATAAATATGAGTTTTTGATTATTAATAAAATACACAAGTCAATTAACTTTTATTCTATCTTTTCTTTTCTTTTTCTCTAGTTTATAACACTTATGTGTTAAATTATTTAAAAATAAAAAATGAATTTATAATTGCAAAAGTACTTACTTAAAGTTTTATCTAAATATTTAACATTTTACGTTAAATATTAACTTATGTAAAAAAAACTTATAAATAATTATAAATTGAAAATTTTACTAAGAGTCATATATGAAATTTTATTCTTTTAAAAAACTTATAGATTCGTTATATAATGAACTTCATCCATGGCTACACACGCAATGTCGCTCATCATCGCTGCGTGAATTATGATGAGAAAACGATAGAGCAAGGGGAAAAGACCACAATGTTCCATTCAAACCATCATTTTTGCAGTTGCACCTAGGGCTGGGCATATATCCCGAACCGAACTGAACCGAACCAGACCCGAACCGAACCGAACCGAACCGAACCGAGCGATTCTTTGTAAATGAAATACCCGAACAGGTATCAGAATCAAGAACCGATGGGTACGGGTCGGTTCTCGGTTCTAGACCCAGAACCGAAGAACCGAATAAGAACCTAATTTTTTTAAAATTTTTTAATTTTTATATATGGGATAAATCAAATTATTTAGTTTTTTAAAAAAAATTAACAAATATAGAGTTTGCAATGAAGAGACTGGGTTCTATGATGGCATTGAGACATGTAATAAAAAATATATTATATTTTTTCTTATTAAATTTTATTAGTTGAACAATTTTTTGTTTATTTATGTTTGTTAATTGTGATTTTTCAATCTTTCTTGTAGAGTTTTTTTAGTATCTAGTATGGCAAGTCAAGTAATTGATGGTTAAATCAAATAGTTGTTAAGTAAGTACTACTGTATTAGCAATACTTTAAAATATTTTATCTCTACGAGTCTATGACTTTTAATTTATATGGATCACCGATATTTTATTATTACTAATTTACTATCTATTTTTTATTATTTGTATATATTGGTAAATTAATCTTATTGGACAACTTGTTATTTATATCTTATTAAATTGGAATACGTTAATTTGTAAAAGTTAAGATTGAACATGTCAGACTGTAGTATTGTTATAAATGTTTAAAAAAATTAATTATACTATGGAACCGAACAGAACCGAACCGAACCGAATGGAACCGAACACGAACGGTTCCAAAATTATTTTTGGACCCGACGGTTCCGTTTACTAACTACCCGAAAATTTTCGGTTCGGTTCGGTTCGGTTCCGACCCGTGGCCAGGCCTAGTTGCACCATTGTTAGCCACCCCTACTTTAACCCACCTCAAAAATCTTCGTTTGGCCACAATCAACTCATCAACCATCATCAATACAACAATAATTAGTTCATGCTAAACTCTAAAATTCAACCAGATCAAAAGTGTTTTTGCTTGGAAGTGACCCTTATTTTGTGTGCTTGTTGGGATTTTAGAATTGTGGTAAGGCTGTAGGCAGACATTGGTCGAGGTTGAGGTTGAGGTTGAGGTTGAGGTCGAGGGAAGAGGTTGTTGGTGGTAATGCACCAACTATCGATAAGGTGAAAGTGAGTAGGGTAATAACCAGAGATGGATTTAGGGGGACTACAGCCCAATCCAGCCCAAGTCCAGATTGTTTGGTTTATTTTTTATTTATTTTTTCATTGATCTAGCCCGGTTAAATAATGGACATAGCCCGGTCAATTCCAACCCAAGTCCAAAATGTTTGTAAATTTTTTGCTTTTCTTTGTAGAAGCCTAGCCCAAATCCAAGTTATCCAGTCCAAATTCTTAAAATTCTGTTGCAAACAACTATCTAAAAAACCAAATTACCCAACCCAAATCTCAAATCTCAAATTCCCAAATTCGTCTCTGGCTCATTTCATTTGTTCAAACTTCAATGCTCAAAGGCCAAAGCTTCAAACCCTTCGGCCTTCGCGTCTTCGAGACTTCACCCTTCGTGTTCATGGACTGGATCACTGGACTGGACTGAGTTCGTTCACCTTCAGTGGACCACTGGACGTCTGGACCCACAATTCCACAAAGGTTTGTCACTTTGTCTCATTGTCTGTGCTTTTTCTTGCTAGTTTAGTTGTTTAACTGCTTTTGTAATTGAGTAATTCATAATCAGTGGAACTGTGGTCTGTGGAACAGTGGAAGTTCTTGACTTTAATAGTTTGATTGGTCTGAAAATATGTCTTCTTCTTAGTTCTTACGATTGGTGGATAGGATAGAGTTTTTGAATTCTTTGGATTGTGGAAAATACACAGGGGAAAGTGTATTATTATTGACAATCTTAGCTTGAAAGTTGAAACTATATTAAAGAACTCAAATTAGTTGAGGTAGTATATATCATAATTCATATATGAACTCTAAAGTGAAGCTGTGAAAGTGAAACGATACTGGCAGTATGGAATTAATTCTTTGGACGCTAAACCTTCTGATTATCTTGCTATGTAGAATAACATAATGTTTGGCAATATGAAATTAATTCTTTGGAATTAAAATTTTTGATCAATCATCAATCAATTCAATTATATATAGTATTATTGTGACCTTGGTACTAGGGATGTCAATTTAACCCGCCTTGCCCCGTTTTGACGGGGCCCCACCCTGATGGATTGGCGGGACGGGACAGGACGGGGCATCTGGGGTTGCCCCGTGGCGGGTCACGAGGTGGGGCGGGGCCAGGATGCCCTGCCCCAAACCCGCCCGTAAAAAAAAAATTTAAAAATAGAATTTTAATAAATGATTAGTTTTATTTATAATTTTATAACATGTTTCTAATCCAACAATTATATTATACAATTATCAATTTAAAATTTTATATAACTAACAATTGTTTATATAATTTATAAATTCGATCATTCAATCTTTTTATTATAATTAAATTATATAATCTGAAATTATGAATCATGATAGTTAAATAAATATTTTTTACTTTTGAAAAATTTATACCAATTAATTAAAGCAAGTTAATATCTTGATCGAAAAAATTAGAAAAAAATTTAAAATATATGGAATGACCTTTAGGTTTTGGGTTAAGGGTTGAACTTTAAATAATAAAATAATTCGAATTTTGAAATTTTTTAAAAAAATAATAATAAATAAATAAAATAAAATAAAAATTAAACGGGAGAAATTCTCGCCCCGTCCCCACTCCGTCCTGTCTAAGGCGGGGCGAAGTTGGAGTGAGACGGGGCGGGGCAGGGCAGGATCCTTACTTGGTACCCACTGTTTGCGTCTGAATTGATCTAGGTTTAGAGTGAGTAGGCAATAAATTTGTTCAGAAGAAATATGAAGGATAAAATACTCACTTTGAAGGGTAATTCATAAACAATTCTAAATGTGCAGCCTATTTTTGCATTCTTAAACTTTTAAAGTTTGCATTAGATTATTGTCGCCTTGTTTTATTTTTGTTTCTTTCTGATTGTATGATACTCTTTATAGAAGGAGAACTTACTGAAAAATAGATCTAGATTCTATTATAGATGAATATTATGTTTCAAATCCTCATCGAGAACGACTTAAATAAATAATGTTCTTTAACGAGTTTCTTTAGTACATATAAATTTTATTACATTTTTTTTTTCAATCTTCCAGCCCCCCAATAAAAAATCCTGGATCCGTCCCTGGTAATAACGGAGAAGGGAAAACCACAACATGAAGCATTTTCGGGATGGTTTCTTCTTCTTCTTTCAATATGATCTAATATGCTTAGTTGGAGTTTTTGGGTGGTTTTTGTTGGTTTGCAAATAGTGGTGATGGTGCAGGCGTTGATAGTGCAGTGCTGATACATGTGGTAGTGGTGCTGACGGTGGTGGTGAGGTGCTGGTGATGGTGGTGAGGTGGCATGACGTTCGGTTAGTGTTGGTGGTGGAGTGGAGGTTGGGATGATGAGTGTTTGTGATTAATTATTTGGGTGATTATAATCAATAAAATGGTTAATTTGTGACCAATAAATAATATGTAACCGCTAATTGATAATATATCACCTTAAAAATGTGTGATTGTGAATAAATTTGTAATGGTAACTTACAATTTGTTATGTTGTGAATAATTAATTTAATAATTTGTGATCGAGAAACAACTTGTTACCAACCATTTTGATAATTGTGATCATGAAATAAGTTGTAACCTATCAAACTGTGATTTGTGAGCGAAAAATAATGACATATTAATTTGATAATTTGTGATTGCTAAATAAATTGTGACTTATAAAATTTATGATTTTGATCGAGAAATAATTTGTGATCAATTAATTTGATAATTTGTGATCAATAAATGAATTGTGACCTATAAAATTTGTGATTGTATCATTATGTGATTGTGGTTATTACATAATTGTGATCATAAAATATAATATTGTGATCTTAATATATTTAATTATAACCAAAATTTAAAAACTTTTAAAACAAGTTTCTCAATTTTGAAATTATATCTCGTTACTATTGTTCTCTTTTTTATTTTCCAGTAAATGAAAATCAGTTAAGGCCAAAAGTGGGTTATATGAGTAAGAAAACCATCTTTATCTGGACCAATCCCTAATTTGAGGCCTAAACGAGTGTAGTATAAAGCCCAAACTCCATTTTGTGCTGGGTTGATATAAGGGAAAATTTCATAAATAAGATATTAAATATAGTCCATTTTAATAATAAGAAAATAAATTTTAAATTTCAAAAATCAAATTTTTATTAAAATTTATCTATATTTTAGTTAATTAATTAAATATATAAATGTCACATATCTATACAATTTGATCACAAATTCACTTATTGGTCACATATTATCAAATTAATTAGTCACAAATTATTTTGAAGTTATAAATCAAAAATTTTATAAGTCACAGATTACTTTCGAGGTCACAAATCAGAATTTTAATAAGTCACAGTTTATTTTACGGTCACGATTCAAAAATTTTATCGGTTACAATTTGTTCATCAATCACGAATCATAATTATTATAAGTCACAATTTATTATATAGTCACATATTATTAAATTATTGGTCACAGATTAATAATTTCTTATATCTTCTAATGTTTATTAGTTACAAATTATCTTTATCATTAGTCACATATTATTTATTGGTTACAAATTAATAAATTTAATGGTCACAGTCGACCAAATAATATATGATCACCACCTCATGGCTGCCTCGTCAATATGACCACCAAACAACCACCACCACCTCAAAAAATCAACAGGAAAAACACCACGGCACCACCACCACCACCACCACCACCACCACCACCGTTGACTGCCACACCCATCGCCAAAAACACCATTTTCCAAATAAGCCAAAAGGCAAGCCAACCTCCAGCCTGCATTTACCTAGGTCTTATCAATTGAGAGCTAAACACAAATTGATCGAGACAAAATTCATTTGAGGGTAAAAACGAGGATGTGAAAAGAGATTTTCCAACCAACACCCCACCACCACCTCTCTGTAGCAGCGGTTCACATCGCTACTTACCTCTCTGCACTGCCGTCGAGCCGCCACTAGATCCATCGTCGTTGCCCCACCACACAAACCACCACTACCACTGACGTCGAGCCGCCGACACCACTACATCACCAACACTAACACCACTAGCTCTGCCGAACCCCCCATCACCGCACATGAGTCAAACTAATCAAAAACAAAAAAGTCCCAAAAATTCGAGGTGCGTTGCAGATCAAAAACAAAAAAAGTCTCATCTGTCGCCATTGCCTGTCGTCGCCAGTAAAGAGGGTGGGACGGAGACGTCGTAGAGGGCGATGGTGTAGAAAGAGAGAGAGACGCCGTAGAGACGGTGGTAGAGAGAGAGAGAGAGAGAGGCAGAGAAGAATGAATTTGAATTAAGGTTGATAATAGGTATAATCAATTAAATTTAATAATATTAATATTAATACATGATTTTTTTATAACCAAACCTTGCCTCTTCTTTTTAAAATTAAATCTTGAAAAGTAGGACCTAGTGTAATTTCCACTTGAAATAACCCAGTGATCAAAGTAAGATGGATCTGACTTGGTTAATGTTATATAAAAAAGAATAAGTCTATGGGTACAGAAATATTCAATAGAAGAAATGCGTGAGTTGGTACTGCAATTTCAGTTTCTTTTCCATTTTTTAGTTCACAAAAAAAGTGTAGTGGTTAAACCAAAAACCGGTCCAAGAGCATCCGGTTTGCCCCCTAAATTATTTTTGAAACACATCCCCCCCGTCACTTTCCCATTTCTTCCTCCTAAATTATTGCATTTCCCTCCCATTCCTCTCCCCCAAATCCCACTCCGTCCATTATCTTCAGCCCGAGGCAAAATTAACTTGGCTACAATGTCATTCTCCTCGCCGGCCGGCACAAACTAAGAAGACATCCCACAGAAAATACCGTCCCATTTTCATGCGCAATTTTTTTTTTTTTTTGCGAACACGCGATTTGGCTTCCTCCCTGCACTGCCCACGCACCGGTTCACTAGCTTCGTTCTCTTACTTCATCGGTAAGATATATGTCCGATCTTATGAGTCGCATGTGTGATTCCTTGGGTTTAGGAATGAAATTTCACGCAAAATATAGGTCGAATGTTCTCGTATTTGCAAAGTAGTCGAATTTCAGAATTGTATATGTGTTGGATACAAGTTGTATACGTGTTGGTTGCAGATTTAGAATTTCAGAGTTTTATTCTTCTTAATCACCGAATAAAATGCTTGTGATAGAGAAATTTCTGTAGGTTTTAAGTGAAGTCTTCAAATGCATAGTTGTAGTATTTACTGTAATATGATGGTTATGATTTGTTCATACTCTTACTTCAATTTGACAGTGGCATATTTTTTGTAGAAGTCCAACATTTTGTTTTCTTACTAGAAAACCTACAGCGTAAGTATATTTTTTTGTAGAAGTCTAACATTTTCGTTTTCACTGTTAAACATCATACCCACCTCAGGCTTATTCACAACATCTCCTCCTAATTTTTCGTTGCACATTGTGTTCGAATTGCCCGTTACATACTCCCTGTCACATTCTACCAAGACATCATGATTCTCATCTTCCATAATTTCTTTTCCTACAACAAATGGTATGATTTTTTTACAAGTTGCAAATCATATGTAAATAAAAGCAAAATTCTGTGACTAAAAAAAGCAGAAAAATCAAGAAATTGCCCATTTGTATTATAAAAAAATATGAACATTTGTGACTTAACTCCATGAAACAACGCATTGAGACGAATTCTCCTTTACAACCCGCCTCCACAGCCAAAACATGAAAATGAAAAAAAAAAAAAAAATAGTTGACCTGCTTGAGATGAAAAAGAATAATATCTTCAACCATATTTCAATGAAGGTTAAGACTCGATTCTTTCACTGCAATTTTCTAGTATTTGTTTAGATCAATCTCTTAACTCTATTTTAGTTGCAATTAAGGTCATTATGTAGTGTTCAAACCATTTCAGTACTACTTTCATGCACTAAAAATAGGAAATTACGAGCAACTGAAATAGAATCTAGCAAGAACATATTTTAACATAAGTTGGCACCAAACAATATCTTAAGACCAACTCGAACAGAGACAGCCTACATATGCATTCAACAACTTGTGAGCATTTCTGCTCACACTACTCCAAAATGCATTTGTCCATCAATCCATGAGCTCAACTATTTAGAACCAAAAATCAAAATACCTTAGTTCATCAAACCCGATTTCGACCTGGGTCTTCAAACGATTTCGGTGGGTTGCGCGTGAAAATGGGACGGTATTTTCTGTGGGATGTCCTCTTAGTTTGTGCCGGCCGGAGAGGAGAATGACATTGCAGCCAAGTTAATTTTGCCTCGGGCTGAAGATAATGGACGGAGTGGGATTTGAGGGAGGAAATGGGAGGGAAATTCGATGATTTAGGGGGAAGAAATGGGAAAGTGACGGGAGGGGGGATGTGTTTCAGAAATAATTTAGGAAGCAAATCGGATGCTGTTGGATCGGTTTTTGGTTTAACCACTACATTTTTTTTGTGAATTAAAAAATGGAAAAGAAACTGAAATTGTCGTGTCAGCTCATGCATTTCACATTCCTGTATGTCTTCTGTGGAATATTTCTGTACCCATAGACTTATTCTATCAAAAATGCTGATACGAGTTTCATTTTATGATATCAGTAATTTTCCTTTTTTTTTTTTTTTTTTTTTTTCATTTGGCTCTGATACCACTGTGGTACAGCCTTGCTTGGGGGATTAGCTTTCCCTCTACCTATTTTGGAGTAAACTGGAAAAGCAAGGATAGTCTAGCTCGTTCGAGGGAGCAAGAACCTCCAATTTCTGATGAGAAACAATTTATAGCAGAAAAGATGCCCTATATTTATTTCATTTCAGAATAAATAGTAGAGAACTTGAACAAATTCCCACAAAAATAGGAATGAAGTGCCCACGTTTACAAGTTGGTTTTAACTACCCAACAACTAAGCTAGACTTATTCAAATAACTGGAAATTCAAATAAAAAAGGAAAATTACTGATATCATAAAATGAAACTCGTATCAACTCCCTCCTGCTTAAATTTCAGCCTTGTCCTCAAGGCTAATATCTGGGAACTGATTTTTAAGGATTTCACGATCCTCCCAAGTTGCTTCAACTGGAGATGAACCTTGCCAATGCACCAGAACCTGTTGTCTCTTACCCTTCATTCGTCTGTCCAGAATTGCTTGTGGCAGATGAATTAATTTCTCTTCAACTTGATCCATGACAGGAAGCTGTGTTTGGACTGATTGATCGCCAATTTTCTTCTTTAATAATGAAACATGGAATACTGGATGTAATTTTGAGGACTCCGGCAATTCCAACTTATAAGCCACCTTGCCAATCCTTCGCAGTACTTTAAAAGGCCCGTAGTATTTTGCAGAGAGTTTCAGATTCTGTCTCCTTGCTAATGATAATTGTCTATAAGGTTGAAGTTTCAGAAATACCCAATCACCTTCTAAGAATTCCCTTTCTTGGTGCTTTGAATCATATATTCTTTTCATTCTTGCCTGTGCTTGTTTGATGATGTTGTCCTGTGCAACCTGGATAACTTGGTCACGATTCTTAAGCTCCTCTTCCACTGCTGCTACTCTTGCTGTACCAGGAACATAAGTCAAAAGAGAAGGAGGGGCTCTTCCATATACCACTTCAAAGGGCGTGCTTTTGACAGATGAGTGCCAACTTGTATTGTAGCAAAACTCTGCCCATGTAAGCCATTTAGTCCACTGCTTGGGTTGTGAGCTCGTGAAGCACCGTAAATACATCTCTAATGTTCTGTTTACCACTTCAGTCTGGCCATCTGTTTGAGGATGGTAACTAGAACTGAAGTTGAAATCTGTCCCTTGAAGACGAAATACCTCTTGCCAAAATAAGCTGGTGAACAATGAGTCTCTATCACAAACAATGGAGCGAGGCATACCATGCAACTTGAAAACATTATCAAAGAATATTCTAGCAACTCCAACAGCTGTATATGGATGAGACAGAGCAATAAAATGGGCATATTTGGATAAGCGATCAACTACAACAAAAATAGTTGATTTACCATTAGAGGGTGGGAGTCCATCAATAAAGTCCATGGAGATGTCTTCCCAAACTTGCTCTGGAATCGGAAGAGGTTGAAGAAGACCTGCTGGTGCCATATGTTCTACTTTATTTCTTTGGCATGTGTCACAATTTTTAATATAATCTTTAATTCCTTGCCTCATCCCAGCCCAGTAAAAATTCGAACGAACTCGTTGTAAGGTCTTAACAAATCCTTCATGTGTACTACCATGAAATTGATCAAGTAGTGTTGGAATCAAAGGTGAGTCACTAGCCAAATATATACGATCCTTGAAGAACAGGACGTCATCTTGAAATCTCCAAGGCCCTATGGCTTATCCAGTTTGAACATGCTGAACCAAAGCTTTCAAATTTGTATTGGATCGAATTTCCTCCTTGATGATGTCTAGCCAATTTGGTACCACTTGCGAGATTGCATAAAGTTCCTTAGGGTCTTCCTCATATTTCCTGGAGAGAACATCCGCAGCCACATTTTCTCTCCCACTTTTATACTCCACCTTGAAATCAAATCCCATCAACTTGTACAACCACCTTTGTTGAGCCATAGTTGTGATCTTTTGAGTCCACAAGTGCTTCAAACTTTGATGATCAGTTCTCACAATGAATCTCCTTCCCAGCAAGTAGGGTCTCCACTTCTGTACTGATAATACCAAAGCCAAAATTTCTTTCTCATAAGTAGATAACAAGAGGTGTTTACCTTGTAGAGCATGGCTAAAGAAGGCTATAGGTCGCTCTTGCATAAGGACTGCTCCAATTCCCGAACCTGACGCATCACATTCCACAATGAAAGTTTTTGTGAAATCTGGTAGAGCCAAAACTGGTGCACTGGTCATGGCTTCCTTGAGTTTGGAAAATGCCTCCACAGATACTTCATTCCACTTAAAAGAGTCTTTCTTGAGCATTCTTGTGAGAGGACCAGCAATCTTTCCGTAATTTTGTATGAATTTACGGTAGTACCCGGTCAATCCCAAAAATCCTCGAAGGGCCTTAGGTGTCTGAGGCTTAGACCATGTGAGCATTGTCTCAATTTTCTCTGGGTCTACAGAAACTCCATCAGTAGAAATCAGATGGCCAAGATATTTAACTTCCCTTTGGCCAAATTGACATTTTTTCTAATTTTACATGTAACTCATGAGTTTGCAAAATTGAAAATACAACATTTAAATGATTAACATGCTCATCCCATGATTTACTGTAAATCAGTATATCATCAAAAAAAACTAAGACAAACTTTCTCAAATAGTCACAGAATACTTCATTCATGAGGGCTTGGAAAGTTGATGGTGCATTAGTTAGACCGAAGGGCATTACCAGAAATTCATAGTGTCCTTGGTGAGTTCTGAATGCTGTTTTTTTTCCACATCTTCCAGGCTCATTCGGACTTGGTGATATCCTGAGCGCAAATCGAGCTTGGAAAATACCTGTGCACCATGTAATTCATCTAAGAGCTCATCAATTATAGGAATCGGATACTTATCTTTAATGGTAAGCTGATTCAAGGCCCGGTAATCCACACACATCCTCCATGAACCATCCTGTTTCTTTACCAATATGACTGGAGAAGAGTAGGGACTGTTGCTATGCCGAATTATACCCATGGAAAGCATCTCCTTAATCATTCTCTCAATTTCAGCCTTTTGGAAATAAGGATAACGATATGGCTTCCCTGAGATTGGTCCACACCCAGGTTGTGTTGGTATTTTGTGGTCACATGCTCGCTTGGGAGGTAACCCTGTTGGTTCTGCAAGCACTCTGCTAAATTTTTGCAGAATCGACTGCACTTGTGGGTGAAGTTTTTGCTGGACTTCACCTTTGTTTCCCATAGGTACCAGTTTGAGCAAAACTCCTTTTGTCAGCGTTAGTTTGTGAATTTCTTGGTCACCAACTACCGTGTCCTCCGTGCTTTTCAATCCATGTAAACTAATGGTCTTATCATACAATTCAAACTTCATTAGTAGTAATTTAGAGAAATCCCATTCAATTTTTCCAAGTGTACAGAGCCATTGTGCTCCCAAAACAACATCACAGCCCTCCAGTGGCAATAAATAAAAATCAGCTTGAATAGGATGGCCTTGCAAAATTAATTGGACATTTTTGCACTTCCCCGGGCTAGATAATTTTTCTCCGGAAGCCACCATTACCTCCAAATTGCCATATGAGTTCGGTTGGAGACCTACCTTCCTTGCTAGTTGTTCATTGATAAAGTTATGAGTGCTTCCTGAATCGATCAACACTGTAGCTTGTTTGTAAGAAAGATAACCTCTAACTCGCATTGTTTTAGGATTTCGAAATCCGGCAATTGCATGAAGTGAAATTTCTGGCCTATCTGGAATATGTTCCTCAGATGGTCCGTCTTCTTCCATCTCAACATCATCATCGCTGTCCCCTAATGTAGCTTGGATTAAGAACAACTTCTTACACACATGTCCTGGGCCAAACTTTTCATTGCATTTGAAACACAAGCCTTTGCGCCTCCTCTCGTTTAACTCCTCAGTGGTCATTCTCTTAATGGGAGTTGTTCCTGCATTTTGGATTCGCGGTGTTACTGTGGTACGAAGAGCAGGTTGTATGTTCTTGCGTTGGCTAAAATCTCTAGCTTCAAATAGCCTTGCTAATCCTATAGCTGAGGACAGAGTGTTTGGCTTGTTGGCTCTAACATCAGTTCGAAGTGGTTCTCGAAGACCTCCTACAAAACAACTGACTTGTCGAGATTGCTCCATTGGTCCCGCCTTAGCCAATAGTTTCTCAAAGTTATCCTGGTAGTCTTGTACTGAACTTGTCTGTTGTAAACGAGTTAGTTCAGCGAAGAAATCAAAGAACTGATTTGGCCCGTACCTTGCATTTAATCCGTCTCTGAATTCTTCCCATGTGACCGTGTCCAGTTCCTGTTTTAGCAGCTGGTACCATAGATGTGCGTCGCCGTCTAAATGAAATGAAGCTAATGCAACTCGATCTTGAACAGGGATTCCATGTAGTTGAAAAAATTGGTCTGCCTTGCACAGCCAAATGTTTGGATCTCTTTTTCCTTCATAGCGAGGAAAATCAATCTTAACTGTTTTTGGAACATAAGATCCTGTCATTGAACCCTCAGAGGTATTTGTACGAACAACTGGCGTGCTATGGGCTGCTGTAGAGTCTTCCGCCCTTCCTGGAGTTTGCATTCTAACAGAAGAGTTCCCAGCAAGCTCGTTGGTTTGAATGGCGATTTGTTCCACCCGATCAGTGAGTTTATAGACTGCTTCAGACAATTTACGCAAGATCTCCTCCTGACCTGTCATCGTTCCCAGGGCCATCTCCACTTGTTCCAACCTGTGATCCATTCCCAGGCTCTGATACCACTGTGGTACAGCCTTGCTTGGGGGATTAGCTTTCCCTCTACCTATTTTGGAGTAAACTGGAAAAGCAAGGATAGTCTAGCTCGTTCGAGGGAGCAAGAACCTCCAATTTCTGATGAGAAACAATTTATAGCAGAAAAGATGCCCTATATTTATTTCATTTCAGAATAAATAGTAGAGAACTTGAACAAATTCCCACAAAAATAGGAATGAAGTGCCCACGTTTACAAGTTGGTTTTAACTACCCAACAACTAAGCTAGACTTATTCAAATAACTGGAAATTCAAATAAAAAAGGAAAATTACTGATATCATAAAATGAAACTCGTATCAAATGCCGAACAAACAAAGATTATAAACAGGGGAAAAAAGGGTGATTTGGTAGTATTTTTATGTATTTTTTTTCTCAATTTTCAATGAAAGCCTGTGAAGTGTAGTTTGAATTTTTTTTTTTTTTTTTTTTTTGTCATTGACTCAGTCTTTTGATGATTTGACATGCTAAAGTGACTTGGAAATTAGAGAAGAGGAACAAGACAAACGAGGAAGAAAAAGAGGAGAATGCCAGAAGGAGGAGAAGAAACAGAGGAATTGTTTAATCAATGGCCAATCCTCCAGAACAATTTTTGGACAAGTAGAGCGTGAAATGTCATTTTTTAATTATTTGTAATGTCTAAATAAATAACTGTCGTTATAGTGAATTTTCACGAATGATCATATTTTTTGATAAGTTTTGATCCTAGTAAAATTTGATTCAATTATGCTATTTGTATAATGTTAAAAGACAACATTTGACGACAACGTTGATATTTCAAAAAATTATTAGTTGAAAATTCAGACAAATTTTCAAACTGTTCTATGACAACATGCCACGTAGCATGTTGTCAATAATATTGTCAACTAAGCTCCTGTTTGATATATATTTTCATTTTCATCCTCATTCTTCTACTCATTTTCAACCACACATTCTTCAATAAAATAATATTTTTCATCACATCAATAATTTTTCCTTCATTTTCAATCACATATTCACCATCACATCAACCAAAAAAATACATTTTTTTCCAAAATAATGTATATCAAACAAGCTCTAAGATTTTGCACCAAGCATGGTTCAATTTGATCGGATCACAATATCATAAAGTACAAATTTAAAATTTAAAATTCTTTTTTTTTATTCTATATTATATCATAAAATCCACTTTATCAACTAATAAATTTTACAACATGCATATTTTTCTTATTTCTATCAATCATACAAACATTCTTTAATACAAAATTTCATCTCCAACTTGAGAATATTCTGTCACATTTTAGCAATCATATATTCGACCACTCAATCCACATTTTTACTCTAAAGGGGAGAAACACTATGCATTATGCAAAAGAGAATAATAATACTAATACGTACGAATCATTAGAGTAATATACATAAATAAAGACACATAAAAGGTTAAAGAGTAATGCTGCACTTACAGAAAAAATGCATACAAAAAACCTACAGAACAGACAAATCAGTAGAGGATCGATATTTTTTTGCACTATTTTATTTATATGAGACCCACCTCCATGTGAGTTATCCGTAAGATTTTTGTGATATAAGACCAATCCAATGATTAGGTAGGATGCGGCACGTGCCATGTTCTTGATTTAGATTCCCTTCTCGCTGAGGGTGCTGTAATTGTTCCAGCATTAATCCTCTTTTTCCTGTTGCCCCGTCTGTCCCTCTCGTGTGTGTGTATATATATATATATATATATATTTATTTATTTATTTTATGGCGTGTCACACGAATGGCATATACTTATACACATCATATCAGAATTATTCTCCCTCACTTTATTATAAAGAAATTGAATGAGAAAGATACTAGGATGACCATTTGAGCGCCATAAGATAACTAACCTTGTATGAGCACATTTACTATCCCTGATAATGTCTTTAAGAAACAATATGCGGTATTTAAGAAAAATATTAGGACAAAGGTTTAGTATAAGCAAAATTTACTGTATTGAAGAAAAAAATTTAGGATGAGGGTTTTAGTGGCCATCACCGTCTTTGGGATTGTACATGTAGTTTGCAAATACTGGATACTATCAAAAAAATTAAAAATTCAAACCATATGAAGTTATTCTATCGAGTCTTATGTAATATTGTTTATATCACCAATTACTAGTGGTGGTGGTTTTGAAACACGACTAGGCAATGAATATTAGGACAAGGAGAAAATGGAACATACAAGCCACTTAGAAAAATTGAAATTGCTTTCCAACTAAAATAGTACTGAAAATTATAAATCCTAATTCTATTTCATCGAAAACAATCAATTTGAGAAAAGAAAAAGAAAATGAAAATCAAGAATACGCAAGATTTATAGAAGTTCACGTTGATTTGAAACTATGTCCTCTCCTGTTGCTACAATAATTCATTATGAAGAAAAATGGATTATAAGAGAAAATTGCACACATATCTTCTCGGTCTCTTTTTCTCTATTTTTTTATGATAATAATAATAAAGTCTAAGGACGAATCCCTATTTATAAGATAAATTAGAGCAAAATCGAATTTTACAAGGATTTCAATTCCTTAATATAATTTTATAAGAATATAAATATCCAAACAGTCTTTAATGAAATTTTGGACCGAATGTAATAGGGAGAGGGGCCTCCTACGCACCTTCCTCTCACAACTTTCTCACCGCCAAGGTTGATACACGATCAACTCCACGACATAGCAAATAACTTGGCTCCACGCCCGCAGGGCACATCTTCAAGTGATAAAAGGGGAATGTGGAGAAATCCAACTTTACTTGAGGCTGCTGCGTCAAGAGTTCGAATTCTAAAATATGGATTTGACTCTTGGGTAAGTGCAAGTGCACAAACAGCATTTCACCCTGTATCATTGGAGACATAATCTACGATTAATCTCACTCACTAAAATTCAGGACAGAGCAGGTAGAGACGCTAATAATGAGACATAATCGAAAAAAATAACTAGCTCCACTACTCAACAAATACACCCATTTTCCAGATCAAATATCTCCTTGCAGCGCCCCTAGGGCACATCTCCAAGTGGTGAAAGGGGGAGGTGGAAAAAATCTAGCATCGCTTGCAACTATCGGGTAAGAGTTCAAATCCTGAAATATGGATGAGATCCTTGGTAAGTGGGAGTTAAATGACAGTCTTTCACCCTATATTTTCGGAGGTATAACCTGCGATTTACCTCTCTACCAAGGTCCAAGATAGGACAGATGAGAGCGCCAGTAATAGGACGTAATCTAAAAAAATATCCCCTTGCAGCTGTCAAAGAAATAAAGTAACTTTGTGCCCCAACATATATTTTTGGAAATATAACTTGCGATTTACCTCTCTATTAAGTTTCAGAATAGGACAAATAAAAACGTCAATAATAGGACGTAATCCAAAAAAATATCTCCATGCAGCTGTTAAAGAAATAAAGTAACTTTGTGCCCCAACAACACTCTGCTGCTCTTAGGTTGTACGCTCTCAAATAAATTGAAGAAAAGAGGAAAGTGACTAACTATACAGTGGGCCCATAAAGCAAAATTCTTGTTCCGACAACATGAAAAAAGTAGAAAATATTTGTAATATATATGATGAAAATTTAAAACAAAAAATTACACGAAATGGAGAGAGAATCTTTTTGTGTGTGTGTGTGTGTGTGTGTGTGTGGGGTGGGGAGTGGGCGTGTGGTTGGGTATGTTTTTTTACTATTCCCCTTTTCTTACTCTCCTTTCCTTTTCTCCCTGACGCCGTTTGGCCTTTTCCTTCTTGTAGAAATGGTCCACTGGAGTCTGATACTGTTTTCCTCGTTGCTACACTCTAGAGCATGTTTGGCTGAACCTAAGATAAAGTAAAAATACTTTTTGTAAGTGAATACTTATTTTTAAATAAGTGAGTTTTTGATCTAAAGTTATGGAAGATAGTCATGGTTGGCAAAAAAAAGTTAGTCAAAACTAATTTTACTCTTTTGGGCTTAGCCAAACATGTTAAATTGTTATTTTTCACAGTTGTGTTATTTTGCTATGATCCAAATTTAGGTAAATGAAGAGAGTTGTTGATTGACAACTTTTCTAGCTATTACACATTTCATCGAGGTTTCAATTGACATTAGCAAAATGATATTCACATATCGACCATAAATTAAACAATATTTAATTCTTGTTAGTACTATTACCTCCATTCTGTAAAAATATACTTGTTTATATTTTCACACAAATTAAGAAAATATAATTAATAGAGTTGAAAATATAATTTTTTTCTTATTGTAGAGGGGGGCTCACATGTTTAAAAAATATTTGACCCCCTCTACAGTAAGGGGGCCTGTACAACATCTGGTCAAATGATGCTGCACAAACAGCATCTCTCTATAATGTATATCAAAAGGAAAATAAAATCAAGTATATTTTTATAGAACGGAGATAGTATGTACTATAGTTATTTCTTTGATAATGTTTTCTAATTCTATCCAATTTATTGTACTCAATTCGCTATAAATATCTAAAAATAAATTCATTAATGTTTGGTATACACTTTCATTTACACAATGATTTTGATAAGGTGTCATTTGACTGTTTAAAAAAAAGATTTTTTATTCATTTATTTTCTTACAATAAAACAAATATAAACAATTATATCAACATGGAATGTACAAATGCCATGATCCAAATAAATTTGTTTATAAGAAACGAAATTAGGCTATATTTGATAGTCATCAAAATAGGTGGAAAAAGAAAATCAATTCTTTTTTTATGCTTAATTTTGATATTTGATTGCATAATTTTTTCATGAAATTCATTTCCATCAATTTTTTAGGTATAACCATTTAAAAAACATTTTCACCTTTTATTTTTCCATGATTTTCGGTGGGAAAGTGATTTTTTATTTTGAAAATGAAAACATATTCTAAATTCAATGGTAAAAAAATTTATCCATTTAATTGACAATTTGCATGAAAAATAAAGTCAAACGAACACAAAAAATTTCAAAAATTATTTTTTAATTATTTTTTTACTTTTTGACAATTCAAATAAATTTTAATACAAATTGTAAAAAAATTTATCCCAAAAAATAATAATTTGTATAAAAAAATGAAGTCAAACGAATTAGGTAAAAATTATACCAATTAAACACCATCAATTATAATTTCCTCTAAAATAAATTCTAATAAATTTAATTTTCAACAATTTATTTTCCTTTCACTCAAATTTCATCATTCTAATCAAACGCACCCTTAGGGTGTGTTTGATACGCCCAAATTTTTCGTGGAAGTTGGAATCGAATTCCAACTTCCACTTTTGCGCTGTTTGATAGCGTTTATTTTTCATGGAATTGATTTCCACCCAATTTCAAGGTACAACCACTTGAAGCGTGATTCCGTGGAATTCAATGACTTGCTATATAGGTGGGAATTGGTTTCCACCTCTTTTTTTTATTTTTTATTTTTATTTTTAGCAACATAAATAAATTCTAAGATAAAGTGTAAAAAAATTTATCCCTTTAATTGACAAATTTCATGCAAAACAAAGCCAAACGTAAAAATAAAAAATAAAAAATTATTATTATTTTTTTTTGGCAATCTAAACATATTTTGTCCCCAATGGTAAAAAATATTATTCATTTAATTGACAATTTGCATAAAAAATAAAGCCAAACGTATTATAATAGAAATGTGGAAAATTATACCAATCAAACACCTTTAATTCAATTCCCGATAAAACAATTCCCTGCAATTCAATTTCCTGTAATTCAATTCTTTTTCACCTATTTTCCACCCTTGCTATCAAATGGACCCTTAGGGTGCGTTTGATTGGCCGAGATTTTCTAAGAAAAGTGGAATTGGTTTTCCATTTTCAGCTTTTTCATTGTTTGATTGACATTTTTTTCTAGGAAAAATGTTTTTTACCCTTTTCCAAGGTACAAGTTGTTGATGCACAAAAGTTGGAAAATATTTTGGTGGGAAAATATTTTCCAACTTTTTCACCAACAATTTTTTTTATACCAATTGGAACACATTCTAAAGTCAATGGTAAACAAATTTATCAATTTAATTGACAATTTGTGTAAAAAATAAAGTCAAACGTAAAAATTTGTCAGGTGAAAAATTATATCAATCAAACACCATTAATTACAATTCCCTCTAAAATAAATTCTAGATAATTCAATTCCTTGCAATTCGTTTTATTTCCAATCAAATTCCATGTTTTTTATCAAACGGACCCTTATTATTTTTGTATTTAAAGGAGAGGAGGCACTCTCTCTCTTTCCCATCAAAAGACACAAAAAGAACTGCGCGAAAGACCTCAGCTTTTATTTCTCTGTCTGCCATTTATTTCCCACAAATAATCTCATATCACTTCACTTATATATATATATATATATATATATATATATATATATATATGTTTTCTCTCTTCTTTTCTCTCCCAAATCCTGCCTGAAAATCTGGTCAAAAAACCATTTTCTGGCAACCCATTACCTAACTTTTCTTTTAGCTCCACGTATCCTACAGCCATGAAGCATATCTTTCTCGTAGCTATTGTTAATAACTTATACTCCATGTTCACACCTTCATCTAGAACTGGAAATCTTGGTTTTTCTGCTTCAACCAAAAATTTCTTGAGGAAAAACTAGAGGGTAACAATCCCATCTCGATATTATTTGAAGAAATCCACAAAAACCTATTTTTAAGCAAGGAAAAATGATCACAATCACAGACCTTTACCATGTGCTAACTGCTGTGGTTCCACTCTACGTGGCCATGATTTTGGCCTATGGTTCAGTAAAATGGTGGAAAATCTTCACCCTAGACCAATGTTCAGGCATCAATCGATTTGTAGCACTCTTTGCAGTGCCTCTACTTTCTTTCCACTTCATCTCCACAAACAATCCCTATGCTATGAACTACAGATTCATAGCAGCTGACACTCTTCAGAAAATCATAGTGCTTTTTGTTCTTGCCATTTGGTCTAGAATCAGCTCAAGAGGGTCCATTGAATGGTCCATCACTCTGTTTTCTCTTTCTACGCTCCCCAACACTCTTGTAATGGGGATCCCTCTGTTGAAAGGGATGTATGGTGAGTCTTCAGGGAGTTTAATGGTGCAGATAGTGGTGCTTCAGTGCATTATTTGGTACACTTTGATGCTGTTCTTGTTCGAGTACAGAGGAGCCAGAATGCTTATTGCAGAGCAGTTCCCAGATACAGCAGGTTCCATTATCTCCTTTAGAATCGATTCTGATATCATTTCTTTGGACGGTAAAGAGCCTCTGCAAACTGAAGCTGAAGTTGGTGAAGATGGAAAACTCCATGTTACTGTAAGAAAATCAACAAGTTCAAGGTCTGAAATCTTTTCAAGAAGATCCCATGGACCTAATTCTGGTGTTTCTATGACACCTAGACCTTCAAATTTAACAAATGCAGAGATTTACTCTTTGCAGTCATCACGAAACCCTACCCCAAGAGGCTCAAGCTTTAACCACACTGATTTTTATTCTATGGTGAATGGGAGGAACACTACCAATGTTAGTCCAAGGCAGTCAAATTACGGGAACTTGGGGTTTGATGAGGAGAGTGGTTGTGGGAACACTTCAAGGCCTAATGGGGTTTCTGGACAGGGGAATGCAGGGTACCCTGCACCTGCCGGTTCCGGAAGTTTCTCTCCGGTGACAGACACCGGCACGAAAAAGAAGGCTAATGGTACAGAGAGTAGTGGCAAAGATCTTCACATGTTTGTTTGGAGTTCTAGTGCTTCACCAGTTTCTGAAGGAGGTATTCATGTATTCAGGGGTGGTGATTATGGGAATGAAATCAACGTTGGAGCTAACCCCAAAGGTATTTTTTACACATTTAGACTTCCGGGGGGGGGGGGGGGAGGGGGGTTTAACCCCAAAACACTTGTAGACTAAACTATTAATACTTCTTGTTCTTGATTTCATAATTGTTTAATTTCATTCTTGTTTTCTGCATATGAATGATTGAATGTAATTCTAACCTGTTGTCTACTTTTATATGTAACTGTGTTTGTCTTTTACTAAAACTAGTCCTTGGATTCCGATTTCTTTTATTAGCTTGTGGTTGAAAAGGTTGTTTGTTATGTTTTTTTTCCTGTGGAATTTCCCTCTGGTATGGGCATTCTGTTCTGGGTTTATTATTAACACTGCACCCTCCCGGAAATTTGGGTGTGTTTGTCTTCTACCTGGGAATGGAGTTGACTTTATTCATCACTCTTTTCATTGATAATATAATCCATTATTTTAATTCTGTATTTTTGTTACTGATGATTCGACGGGTTTGACGATTTAGACTATGATGATTTTGGCCGAGACGAGTTCAGTTTTGGGAACAAACAGGGACTAAAAGGGATGGACCGGGAAGGGCCTGTACTATCGAAGCTCGGTTCAAATTCGACAACCGAGCTTCGTCCGAAGCCTAGTGCGGAAACTAAGACAACAGCCATGCCTCCGACTAGTGTGATGACTCGGCTCATATTGATTATGGTGTGGCGAAAGCTAATTAGGAATCCAAACACTTACTCCAGCCTCTTTGGCCTCACATGGTCTTTGGTCTCATTCAAGTAATTATACTTGTATATTGTGAAAAATCCTTGTATGTAGCTCTTGATGTTGAAAATTTTGATCTATTGCTAAAATTGTTGGCAGGTGGCATGTTGAGATGCCTGCTATTATTGCCAAATCGATATCTATTTTGTCTGATGCCGGCCTTGGAATGGCAATGTTCAGTCTTGGTACGATCTAATTGATGTCCTTCTTCAAAGATCACGTTCAAATTAGAGAATGTTTACTTTTCAAGAGAAATAAGTTTTAGTTAGTACAAAAGTAACTTTTAAGTTATGTTTGGCAATTAAGAAGCTTGAAAGTAATCTTTACTTTTATCACTCATTTTACCATGGGATTCCAGGATTGTTTATGGCATTGCAGCCTAGGATGATTGCTTGCGGGAAATCAGTTGCTGCCTTCTCCATGGCCGTGCGATTTCTTACAGGACCTGCAGTTATGGCTGCTGCCTCGGTTGCCATTGGAGTTCGAGGCGTTCTTTTACACATTGCAGTTGTTCAGGTAATAAAATCAAATGATGCAAAATTTTATACAATGTGACGTGTTCATTTCCAGTTACTTTTGACCATTTGTGCTCAGCTGATGGATTTCAAGCTTCATATTTTCAGTCAGCACTTCCACAAGGAATCGTTCCTTTCGTCTTCGCAAAGGAATATAATGTTCATCCCGATATCCTGAGCACCGGGTTAGCTCCATTACATCGTGTTTTATACTAAAGTTCTTATATTGAAATATTGTTATGTGAATGTTGATGGAAGCACCAATGTTGCGTATTCCATTACTTGTGTGCATTAAATATCATTCGATATGAAGATATCGAATGATGGTAGTATGAGTCGTAAGTGAAGTTGCACTTGTCTTTTTTATGTTTCTAATTTCATATTTTCATGTATTATGGTTGTTGCAGGGTGATATTCGGGATGTTAATAGCTCTACCTATAACTTTGGTGTACTATATCTTGCTGGGACTTTGAAGTTGAAGCAGTAAAGTTGATGCGGCTGCTGCAAGATTAAGGAAAGAACTAACCCTTTTATCATGGCATTTTTTGGGCTTCTAACAAGACATAGAAAAACAAGCAGAAAAGGGCGGGCTGGTGGAACTTTGAAGAGACTCACTCTTGTAACTAGGCTGAGCTGTTAGTAGTGGGAGAATTTTCTAGTCTTTTCTGCTTTCTTGTGCCCTCTATTACTTAATTTTATTCATTTTTCTTGAAGAAAATGAAGCTTATTTTTAGTTAAGATTAGAGGTTTCAAAATGTGTAGACGGTCTACCTATATAGCCTAACTGTGTTGTGCTAGCCCCATCTAGGTTCAATCTTAAAAAATACAGTGCATCAAGCTTGGCATGCTCGAGGGAACGGATGGAGTCGGGCCAGCTCAGGCCATGCTGCTTCCACTTTTCAGTAAAGAGTAAAACTGATGTTGGGGTGAAAATCCCAAGGGGTAAAAATCCAAACGGAGAAAGCTAGGGGAAAAAACCCAATATAAGATAAATGTTGGAAATTGAGTATGGGTTTTTAAGATTGCACATTAATTAAAATAAGCTGTCAAATTATAGGACGCTGAACTATTTACATTTCTTGATTCATATGTTGACACTTTGGACGTTTTACATTATTTCTACTACTACGTTTCATTGAACTTTATATGTACATCATATCTCATATTTATCTTTCATATCTTATCCTTCTTCACATCTCAACCTCATTTCACCATTTCTTCAATCTCATCATTGACATGACTGAAGATATTTTCAACAAAATGATTACTCATATGCTCATCGAAGAAGATGGAAAAGACGGTCTAGAGTTTCAAATGGTGATGGGGTCATCATGGTCAATGGTTCTCAAAACAAATTGAGAGAGTTCAAGTACAGGATAATATATAGATCGGGATTGAAAAGCAGGTTATCGACAACTCATGAAGGATTATTTCTGTCCGTGGCTATTTATAATCAAAAGGACTTTTGAATGAGTCGATCCTTGTTCGAGGGCATCCTATATTGCCTTCATTTATTTATTTTTCTTCCAATTTGGCCCTATGGATGATTTTTTTTATTTTTTTTAAGAATTGAAACTCTTCCCCCATCCTTGTTTTCTAGTGAATGAGAAATGAAATTGGAAATGCAAATGAAATTATGTGAGAGGACAGATTGAATATTTTTGCCTGAAGAATTGGAGTGAAGAGTATGGGTATTTATAAGATTTTTATTATCCACATTTCTTAATTTTTTTACTATTTTTTCATTTTTTTTCATAGATAACCTTTGGAAATAAAAAATATAGCCGTTGGAAACGATTTGACAGCTAGATTTTTCTATCCTCACGCGACAGTTGATATCTGTAAATTAGAGTGCAATTTTGACCCCAATTTCATAGATTGCACCTAAAGAATATGTTTATTGAGAGATGCTCCTTGTCCCCCCGCCTCCAATAGGGTTTTAACCCTGTCCCGGGGATAGGGAGCTTTATTCATGTTTATTCCCAATTCCCTCTACAGTATTTGAAAAATGTGGAAAATGAGGGGCAAAAACCCAACATTAGCTGTTTTGCTCTGTAGGATTGACACTAGGATGATTAACCCATCTTTGATGGGGGATTAATATTAAATTTTTAGTTAATTTTAATAAAAATTAATGAGACGTATGATTGAAAAGTTGTGGACCATATAAAATATGTGGTTAAAATTAGTTATTGATTTTCATCGAAAAGGAGTAAACTAGAGGGAATTGTACAGTGCCTGGCTTGCTGATGTGTTGCAGCTTTTGCTAGCCGTTGGTAGAGAATTTCCCAATAAATAATGGAGTAGGCTTGCAATTTCCAAATTTGTACTCAGGTATGTAAGCCCCAATTGGATTATGAGTGGAAACGTAGTAAATACAACGTAGATGAGACAGGCCAGGTTTTAGGCCCTGTCGGTTCATTTTATTGTAATCGCAGTGTTTGCCAGTTTAATTTCCCTATACTCGTAGCCACACCCTATTGAAGCAAACGTCGGGAGGAATTGAGAAAGAGCCATGCTTGAAGTACACGCCAGACAACACAAAAGGTGGGGTCCGCATACGTGAGGCTCCCGCTACAGTCAAGGCCCTGTAAGGCTCCTATATGAAATTTCTCTGAGCATATTTCATTGAGAAAAATCAAATGTAAAACAGTTTTGCTCTATGTACTCGCAGCAAATATTCATTGCATGTTTGACAAAAAATAATTATAAATCAATCAATACAGTATTGAAACCTATGTATCTGTCATTCTTTCTGTCAAAAGCTTCTATACAAGACGTTTTATTTAACGTAAAATTAACCTAGAAGAGGGAGATGGGAGGGTTGTTAGCTAGTCTATTTTGATACACAGAGCTCCTGATTTGTACAGCTAAAAATTAGGTTAAAATTTAATTTGAAGTTAACAATTAATTTTAATGACATATTTTATACGATTTATAACTTTTCAACTACACTCATCATCAACTTTTATCAAAATTTGTTAAAAAAAAATCATTTTAATCTATACCAAACAAGAGTTGAGATAATATGATAATTAGTGCTTGTTTGAAAGTAATTAGTGCGGATCATACATGATGTATTAATTAAAAGTGAAATAACAAGTTATTAGTCCATTAAATGTATTTGATGAATTTAAATTTTACTAGACATTCACATAATAGAGTTTGTCACGTATTTTAAGAAAATGTTATTTTCCTTTTATTATTATGTTAAATAATACTTATTGTTATTATTATTTTCAATCTAATAGACTGGTTTTGTTAGCATTGATTACGAATCTTAATTCATTCTACATATATTCATCAAATGTGTTGAACAAATAGTTGTCACTAGAACTTTACTGAAATTTCATATTCGTTACAAACAGGGGCGGAGCCAGGATTGGCCATGAGTGCGGGCACATTGTTGTCCAAGCAAAACGTCAAGTTTTTAGTCAGGGATGTAATGATGATAAAAATGTAAAACAATATTACGACAATACTAAAAATGTCATAGTTTATATATTATACTTGTTCCTTGCGAGTTTTCATACTTTGATATCATTTTACAATAATTTCATTATCGAGCTTCAAAAATATATCTTTCTCTACATAAACAATTGTGCTATCATTCATCCACTCATCACCCATCCGAGTACGCAATATATCCTTTACAATGCTCATTGCAGAAAAGACTCTCTCCACAGTAGTGGTGGCAACCGGTAGAGTCAATGCCAAAGTCAAAAGTTTGTAAACCAATGGATATACCTTATTTTTCTTTGTCAGAACTAACTTATCCGCAAGAGGACCAAGGCTATTCAACCCTTCAAACTCTTTGTTAGAGCGCATGTCAAAAGTATAACTCTCAAGCTGATCATCAAGTAAAATGAGATCTACTATAGAGTAATCTAATGGATATAACTCTACAAGCCGAATCAAGCTTTTCTTGTCAAAAGAAGAAAATGAATCTTGTGGACATAAACAAGCTACACAAAGGAGTAACTCCGTATTTGCTTCTGAGAAAAGATCATTCAATTCTTGAAGTTGTAAATCAATGACAGAGTAGAACAAATCTACCCGATAATGATGTAAATTTGTAATTTCTGGAGGATTACGCTGTGGGCGACCACGAAGTGCACATCGTACAAACATATCATCCATATCAGGTACAAAAATATAATGCCGTTGACAGAAAGAACATACTTCTTCCAAAAAAGAGTCCCATCCTTCGTCTCTCATTTTTTGGAGTTGTCGTTTGCACAATTTCACCAATTGCATTGCATTCACAATATCTTGATCTTTCCTTTGCAATGCCTTTGACAGTTCATTTGAAATCCCCAAGACAGTTCTCATAAACTGGAGATTAAATGCAAAATCAAATTTCTGTATCCACTCCAATAAATTTGTTGCATCATACTTTTGATCAGTGGAAGAAGATTCATCTTCAACAATCATTTCAAGTACGTCAATAACTGAAGAGAACATGGCAAGAATGCTGACCAAAGAATTATAGTGTGAACCCCATCGTGTATCACCAGAACATTGAAGGGTTGTTTCTTGATTAAGTCCTCGTCCACTTAAAATCTCACCTGTTTCCAATGCCTCAACAATAAAGTCTGATTGTTTTTCTCGAAGAAGATCACAACGTTTAGAAGAAGCTCCAACAGTATTTACAACATTACCAACCACACGAAAGAAATTAGTAATGGGAACATTCTTTTTTGCCACAACTACAAGAGCGAGTTGGAGTTGATGAGCAAAACAGTGAACGTAAAAGGCACATGGATTCTCCTTTAAAATGAGTGCTTTCAGGCCATTAAACTTACCTTGCATATTACTTGCCCCATCATAACCATGTCCTCTCAATCTAGACATGCTCAAGTTATATCTAGAAAAGACCTTATCAATTGCAGTCTTAAGTAATAGAGTTGTGGTACTTGTAACATGTGCAATCCCAATGAAGCGTTCATTTACATGTCCACTGTTGTCTAAATAACGCAATACAATAACATTTGCTCCTTCATTGACACATCACAAGATTCATCAACTAGAATAGAAAATATTGAATCGCCAACATCTTTGATAATAACATTGATCGTCTCAACAGCACAAGCACTTACTATATCCTTTTGCACATCAGGTGATGTCAATTTGCAATTTTCGGAGCATTTCCCTATGTGACGGCATTAATATATTTGTTATGAGTAGACAAAAATTGCAATTGGACTAAGAAATTACCAGGATTGAGAGAATCAGCAAATTCATCATGACCTCGAAATGATTGTTCTTGTCGCAATAGAACTCAAACACAATCAATAGATGCATTAAGACGGGTAACATATGCATTTCTCAAATGTTCTGACTGCTTGTGGAAAACTGATTGAATGTGTTGCTCTTGACACATCAAATTTTCACACTTAATGCGAGCATGATTATGTGCACTATCATTAACTCCCACATGAGTGTGAAGTCTTTTTTTATCTTTCCAATACGTAAAACCTTCACCAACAAAACAATTACCTCCTCCTTGCTTTTCAGAACTTGATTTGAAAAGATAACAATACAAACAATAAGCAACATCTTTTTCTACACTGTACTCCAACCATGTATTGAACTCTTGGAACCAAGAAGGACTGAATTGTCTAGCTTTCACTCCAAATTGACGTTTAGGAAAGTCATGATCTTAGGGCTGACAAGGACCCTTTAACATATATGATCTTCGAACTTGATCTCGAATATTAGCATTATAATTCAAAATGGGTATCCTTAGTCCCGGATCAGTGGAAAATTGTGTAACATCAAATTCCACCTTATTTGATATCTCCCCATCAATATCATCAACATTTTCTACATTCAATGTTCTTTGAAAGAATCTCTTTATTTCATATCTATATTTAAACATTATTGTCATTAAGCATTAATATTTTTAATTAAGAATGTTTTCATTTCAAAGTGCAATCCAAATAGCAAATTAGCAATAGTTAAAAATATAGAATACTTTCACCGTTTCACATAATCACAGGCAGTCACAGAGAGGTAGCATTAGCAATTTTGTTTCACTGTTTTCTACTTCAACTCTTTAACCTTTCTTCCCCTTAGTGATCTTGTGATTGCAATTTTGTTGGTTAACTTAGGAAGCTTTGTGTGGATCCGAAAGGAGATGATGAACAAGAAGGGCACTATGTATCTATATTCTTGTGTGCAGTAGGTATGGAAAAACAGCCTTCCTAACTAAAACAGATTGAGAAATAAGATGAAAGATGAAGAAGAAGTGGCCATAAATGAAACTTCAGAGCAACTATTTCGGCTCTGTGTCAAGTTCAAGTAGAAGCAGTGATACTTATCTTGACTTATCCTAGTATAAGGGAAATGCAGCTCGCAAGTATCACAAATTCACAGGTTGATTTTATAATCCTCTAAAATTGACATTTATCATATTAAATTTTGTTTATTCTGATAGATTGATTTTAGATTGTGCATTGAAGATCATGTTATGAATAGATCATGTCATTTGAACTCATCTCCAATTAGATTTTTTTTCTAGAGTTGTTTCAACCAAATTGATGGCTGCTGTGTGATGTTGTTCACTATCAACACACCAATTTACTACATTATGACACAAGATATATTGGAAAAAAAGAGATAAAATCAAGTACTCAACGAGAAATTTGCTCATAGATTCAAAGAGTAAGCAAACTCACAGAGTCTTTGTCACAGTCACAGAGATAGAGTTGAGACTTGAGCAGGCTTCACTGCTTACAATTGAATCCCAAATCAGGCTCGATAGATGCCTAAAGCATAAAGCAAAACAAGTATCAATGTTATGCTATTAACTTGGAAGGGAAAACATTACAAATTTACAATTTACAGATTCACAGAGGGCAACATTCATCAATCATCACAGATTTACAGAGGGCTAAGCCGCATAAGGCTAACATTAAAACATTTATCATTCACAAATCACAGAGGCAATCAATTCATCACAGAGGCAAACATGAAACATTAAAAACTGAAAATGCAAAAATCGTGAGATTAATAGCCAATATAAAAAACTTAAAATACAGGCACAACTCCAACAGCCAACAGGTGAGAATATACTGAGATTAATGGCAAAGATAAAAACACTAAAAATTGAAAGCATAGGGTAATTGAAAAGGGGAAAAACAGAGGGGCGAGGGCAATACTTCTTCTGCTGTGTTGTCTCATGAATTCCTGTGGAAATTGGAATCGAAGGCCCCGCATCTCAGACTCTCATCGTGACTCTGCCGAATGCCTTCCGTCACTCCGTCTAGGGCTTGAAAATGAGAAGGAATGGCAAGACTAGAGATTGAGAAGTGAGAAATCGAATGGGCGATAATCGGAGATTGAGAGTTCGTGAGAGCACTGAGAGGTTGAGATTTGAGAGTTGAAAAGAGGTTGAGATTTGAGAAGTCGAGTTATGGATTGGCGGAGAATCGGAGTCGGAGATGAGGTGGAGGAGTTCGTGGTTCGACTTCGATTCGGGATTGAGAGATGGAAGAGATTTGAATCCCTAAAAATTGGGTATTTCTTTCTTGGCTGGGTCAGTGGGTTGGGCCTGGGGCGTTGAGTTGGGCGGGGGAACACATTTAAAAAAAAAAAATGAGTGCAGGCCTATTTCATATTTGTGCCGGGGCCTGGGAGCTAGGCCCAAAATCTCAGTGCAGGCCTGTGCCTGCACTGGTTCTTAATGGGCTCCACCCTTGGTTACGAAGAAAGTTTTTTTTTAGTTAAACTAAGGATGACCAACTTAAAACAAAATAAATTTTAAAATACTAATGTTACACCTTAGATATAAGGCTCCAAATATCTTACGTGACAAACAAATGTGGGGTCACTAGACAGTTTTGACCGAACCTCTTAGAGTGACTGAACCAATATATTTATCGACCCTTTAGATTATATAGACTCCGTTGGGAATAAACAAATTACGAGGAGGTGAGGCCTCGGAAAGAGTTCAGATCCTTGTTACGTGATTGATTTGACCATTCACTGTTGCCACCGCCATTTCCAACCCATTAGGTTAAGTGTAAAGCTACAAGCTAGACATTATGGACGATCAAATGGTATTAGCATTTAATATTTATGATCGATTGATGTCTCCGACAAGAGACACCAATTGCACGGATGAAACCACGTGCCTCTTCATCTAACGACTCTTATTCACATATTTCTATTATAAAAGTTTACACTTAATGCAATTTTAAAGTAATGTAAGTTTAGACTCTCAAACTATGACTTCATCATATCACTGTTTTATCTATATCTCCTGAAAGACGACCCCCCTTATTTTACATTGAAGGTCACGTCTGAAGCTCTTACGCTCAGAGTGCGCGCGACCAACTCCATCCCTACCAGAGGAAGTCACGTGTGTCTAATGATTTGTCTAAGTGTGTAGGAATTAGACTTACACGGACGTGAGAGACTTTATGATATGTTGACTATGTGGAAGGAACAAAATTCGAAGTCAACAACTAACATAAAATTTCGTTAAAAATATAACTACAAAGTACAGACATCCGGCCGACATATAGTCAGACTTCCAAATTCTATGATTAATTAGTTAATGACAATAAAGCGCATTATTAATCCGAATCCTGTTTTTAGGTAAAGCTTTGTTCATAATATGAAAAAACAGCACAAGAGACATAATATTTGAACAATTAGCTAACCTTTTCCATTGATGATTTATTTGTAAAAATAAAGTGTTGTCAAGTGGGAATTCACACCAATCTTAATCAAAGTGGACAAACACAAAAGCATCTTTAGCTTTAGCTTTTGCTTATTAATTCCAATTAGTGGGTTACATCTCTTTTTCCATGTTTTTCATGAATCCCACGTAGTATGTATACTTAGAAAGTAATGATCACCCTGATGTGAATGCGATCGAAGTGAATCACACGATTGATCCCACGTGTTTAATTAGATCATAATCTTAGTCCTTGAGTGTCACAAGGGTTAGAAATTTCATACACCATATGTCCCACTTTTATTTTATTTTTTACTTTTCTCTTGTAAAGTAAATCGACTAAAATTATAAGGGAAATTTCCATAAATATTACTAAATTTGAAAATTCACAAAAAATTGTCATTTTCACTTTTGGTGCTAAAAAATGTCACTTTTTTGGTGTGAAAGGTCCAAATTACCCTCAAATTCACATTTTTAGGAGCATTTAATGCTCATTAATACTTGATTTGAATGCCACTAATTTTATGATGTGATGATTTAATTTGTATATTATAAACATTGGATATATGTATATTACATTGGGTAATATGAATTTTGTTAATAAAAAAAAAAAGATAAAAGAATTTGAAAAGTTAACATAAACAAATTTTTTCTTACCATTAACAAATCCTAACTTCTTATTCATCTTCTTCATTCCATAATAAAAAACACATTACTATTGAATTCATCATCCATTTTTAGAGATTAGTTATTAGAAAATGTTTATATTTTCATCTTATAGCTTACTACTTTTTAAATGTTGAATACAACATGATCATATTTGAAACTATTATTCATTGATTTGTTTGGTTTTTGAAATATTTTTGAAGGGTAAAGATCATTTACCTTTTGTGAATGATTCTATATTGAATGAAGCATTTAGTTAATTTTTTTTCGGAAGATGTTGTGACGTTGTAGTTGAGAATTGAATATCACCATTAATGTTTTGAATAATTTCTTCAAATCAAACCAAATACATGTTTTCAAGGATTATCTCTTTAATGATTTAACGTGCAAATTATTTGGGAAAAATATTTTGTCATTCGGTAGTACAATATTGATGACCATACTTAATATGATGAAAAAATTGTTCCAATCACCAACATATATGCTTCTCGGCAGTTTCGACAGTTCAACTATCGAATTTGACATTTAGAAACTATCGGGATAGACAATTTAATTGTCGAATTCGACACTTGAAAACTGTTGAAACCAATAATTTAACCTTTTGCTATTGTATAGATTTAAATATTGACAGTGCCACTTTCATACTATTAAATGTCGATATATTGATTGTGCAGAATTCTTACCATTACAATCCTAACGTTTCAGGTATGAGTAATCATTTGAGACTCGTCGTGTCGTATGGGGAATGTTTGTTAATGTGGATGACGAATGAAAGTGGAGAGTGGACAAAATCACTTTCATTTTAGTGCTGACAAGTATTACTGTAGTCGGACTTGTGTTACGATTGAAGGACAAACTTGAAATTTTTTATCTCTGCACTGAAATTGAATTGAAGTTCAAAGTTTACCACCCACACGACGTAAACGATCCAAATACGAGTCTACCACACGACTTAGGAAATACACTCGCTGTGGTAGAGTTGGTCATAACTGGATCACATGTTAGAACCTCATTGTAACACAACTCACGTTAGAACCCTATTGTAACACTTCTCCGAAAATACGATACTTAAAGTAGTATAGTCCCCAACACATTCTGAACATACATTATTATTATTTTCAACGTATATTATCGTTATCATTCTTTTATCGTTTGTAGATAGGAGAAGACATGTTTAAGTTCACGAGCAAAATACGAATTCATAGACAAAATATTACATAACATCCCGACAGTTCATCTGTCATTCCCGACAGATTGTTTCTGTCATTCTCGATAGTTGGTTTGGAAGACAAAATTTAACTGCACATAAGATGCACAAGGGACATGCTCTTGCTGAACATTTGGTAAAGATGTTACCAACCAAATTTATCACTGACAAAAAAAAAAAAAAAAACTATACATTATTTAGCACACAACTATATGCAATTATTACCCACTTCGTTTGTTGATCAATCAATTTGAACATTTTCCCCCACTGTCTTCATCAAAATCATCCAAGCTTATAACAATTATCTCAGGAGATGGACCGTTCGCCAACCACTCATCAACATCGGATTCATTTTAGTACGGAACCATGAACTCGAATTATAAAATAGGTAACTATAATTACTAGTGAGACGCACGTGCAAGACATGTGCCATAGTATAATTGACTACATAGTAGCATAAACAACCAAAAATTAATTTGTATGAAGCATTAGTTACATCAAACTTAAGGTTTGTATTCAACCAGGCTCCAAGTAAACACAAAAGATTCACATCTAGCAGATGTACAACTTATAAAAGATTTTAAAAGAGTATCCATAAGCCCTAGATTTAGATTCAACTTTAGTATAAACATTTTCTGATACTCTTACACAATTCACAAGTATCAAGGTGACTAAAATTTTACGAACTAAAGGAAAGATTATACATCAAGGGGAAAATGTTCTTTCATGCCAATCCCCAATCAGTATCTAGACTTGTAATGCAGTCATCAAAATGCTCCATGACGATTTTTAGGTATTTGAAATTGCTTCTTTACGAAATGTGAGCGCACAACCGTGCATTTTCGAGAATGTGGAATTCGAAATTCATCAGCAACAACAAGATACAACAATGGTCAAATCATAATATTTTGTACATGTTAATGCCAAACACACGTGTAATGTTCGGATGAACTGAAAATGGACATGTGGACCAAGGTACAACAACAAATCAAAAATCTCCGGATCATAATACATCAGTACATGTTAATACCAAACACGTGTAATGTTCGAATAAACCAAAGTTCGACATGTGGAACTGTTATGTGTCGAGAAAAACTGACTATAATTGTCGGTTTCGATAGTTCATCTGTCGATAATGATAGTTAATCTTGACAGATGACTCAACTTATCTGTCAGCATTCACCTATCTATCTAGAATTACTGAAGTGAAATGTCGGGAATGACAGCCCACGATGCTATTTGTCTACTGAAGTGAACTGTCGAGAATTCTACTTTTGACCTCTAAACCACCAAAGTGATAAAGGAGTAAAAAGTATTAAAAATTCCTCGTTTGACCTTCTAAAACACCAAAATGAATCAATGATATATTGAAAAAAAAAGTACTAAAATAGTTTGTAAATGAGTAAATATGTCATCAAAATAATTACTTATTAGCTTTTCTTAAAAAGAAATCATTGTCTAACGAAAGTAGTTAGTAAAGAAACACGAAACACTCTTGGGAGCTCTCAAGACTTAAAAAATGTTAGGAATAAAAATAAGAAAATAGTTATAGAAGTTAATTTTTAATTCAAAATATATAGCAAGTCAAATATTCACAATCGGAGCCTAATTGTCGAGAACGACAGTTAATCTTGACAGACGTTTCCATTACTGTCAGGATTGGTATTTACATTTCACATTTATATTGATTTTTCAAGACATGAAGGGTCAGGTTACGTGCACATCAAACACATCAAAATAATCATAAAAAAAATTCATATATAATACACCAAAAAACCTAGAAAAAATAAAACCCCCAACAAAGTATAAACCCAAAAAATGGAGAAATCCAAACTACTTGTAAATGTACACCTCGAGCAAAGCCGTTGTGAAGAAAGAGCCCATAACGAAGAAAAAAACTCACGGTTCAGATGTAGAAAACTCCAAATTGATGGCATAATCTAAGAGAAAGATAAAAATAGGAACATTAATAAAAAAACTTGAAATGAAACATTCAATCGATCGAAAAAATAAACGTACATATTCGAAACTCTACTTGAGATATTCTTCTTCATTCTATACTGAAGTGGGATCTGAAAGCAAGAACTTGCACTCCATATAATTTTTAGAGAATTATGAGAAGAAATATAGAAAAGAAATGAGAAATGAGAAATTTTGTAATTGTTTTGTAGAGAAATGGAGTATGTGATTGAGTTGGAGAGAGAAAATTTTTGTGGAAGAGACGATAAATGAATGAGTTGATGGTTAATAATTTTTTTTAATATTATAGTGATTTTGAAGTACAATTGTGAAGTGATTGATTGCGACATTTTTTTCACATTTTTTACAATTTTTTTATGTTGTCAAGTCAAGAACATGTAAGGTATTTAAATTATCTGTTGGGACAAAAATGTTCAAAAATGACAATCTTGCAAATATTTTTTAAAAGTGATATTTTTGTAAATGTAAAGTCAAAAAGTGACATCTAGTGCAATTTCCTCAAATATAATAAATATTATAATGTATTTGTAGTTACGAATGATTTGATGGTATTGAATTGTTTAAAGAGAGTGAAATTTATTAAAAAAAAGAAGAAGCATATATTGTTTGAATTTTTGAACTTCTCAGCTATAGGCAAATGAAGATAATCTGATTGAAAATGGCATGAAAAATTGAATATATTTGAAAAGTCAAACATAATTGCGTGCTAAAGAATAAAGCCACTTAGCCAAATTGAAAAACAGGGAGTGAAGAGACAGGTTGATGTGTCAGAAAATGATTAGATGTTTTTATTTTAATTTTTCAAACAGTCCAATAATGCGTCGACACGTGTTCCATCGAAATTTGAGCCTGGATGTGTGGTATGATTGTGCGCCAAATAATCGATGGAGAAATGAGCAGTTCGCGGGTGAGATGGTGATTGATATTCTAAATATTTGTATTTTGGTTTTTCCATCGAAATATGTTACACAAATAGGCTAAAAAATAGGTTCAAAAATAGGATGCACACGTGTCAACACATAATTGAAATGTTTGAAAATAAAAACAAAAAACACTTAATCTTCTGTTGCCAAGTCAATATGTTTTTTCTTCACTGTCTTTGAGTCTGGACAAACATTATTTCTCTTTTCCATCTTATGTAATATGTCAAATAGTAGCTAGACAAATAAAGACGAAGTAAAAGGCAACACAAGGTCCACACCTCACTCTACCTCACTACCATACATCTCTATGAGGTGATTGATATCTCTTATGAATGACATCTTTTACAAATAATACCTTGATCAAAAGATATTCCGTACGAAGATACTTGACACGTGTGACAAATGGGTAGTCTATAGGAGATACACTTAGTTAAATTTTCGATCTACTTTTCAAATTGCTCTTATGACGTAGGATAACTGATCTTCAATCTAGGTAGCTAATGTCTAGCGTTTAGTCAAATAGGTTATGACAACTAGGATTATACATTTAAGCTTGTCTAGTAAGATGTTGAGAAGATGCCATGTGTTAAGGATTCAATTGGCATCACTTATTCTCTTTATACTATAAATACTTACACATAATAACATTTAGATGTAATTGCAATTTGGTGATTTACTCTCACACATAGTGACTAATGTAGTCAATGTCAGTAGGTCCCGATCTTATAGATCCCAATGATTCAAAGGGACCTTTTTTGTGATGCCATCACCACCATGATTGGGATAATACATGGTCCTCGGGTACAACATATGCTCGGGAATTAGATATTGCATGATTATGATGTTTTATGGTTACTATCCTCAGGGTATGTCCTTGGGATATGTGAACTACGTGAAGAAGTGATGTCCTCGAGCCTTTCCCTTGGTCAAACCCAGTATCATTTCACGTAAGCTAAAAGGATTTCTAAGTCCTTACTACTCTAATCCTATCCAAATTCCTCAACCCAAGACTCCTATGCATAGGAGGACTCTATCTCAAATATATTACCATCAAATTATGATTGGTCTTGCAATTATAGTACAAGTCAATCACCCCTCTCAAGTGGGACTCTTTGAGATAATGATATTTAACTAGTTCAGTCTTATTGGGAGTGCACTACCTACCTTTATAAATATAGTTCCTCAACTCATTATTTAAGTATGTTTTTACACAATTTTTAGTTCATAGCCTCACGCAGGGACGGATCCAGGATTGGATCTAAGACTAGGTTATAAAATTTTAAACCGGGCTAATACGCGAAAAAAGAAAAATGTAAACATAAATTTTTTTTTTGTCTTAAAAAAATTAAATGGGCTGGGGAGGGACCAGGCTATAGCACAGCCCAGCCCAGCCCAATCCCTTCTACCTTCGTCTCTGGCCTCATGCACAAATCATCTTTCTAACTTAAGAATCGAAGGGACGACGATGACACACATCGTTGTCTTTATTTCAGGTACCAGAAGATCTTGTTCATGCTCATTTTTAGTTATCAATCTCGAAAATCAACAGTACGATTTTTGGTAGAATCATTGGTGCCTTCTATGGAAAATACTACCAAAAGCCATGATTAATACACGTTCAGGTCTTCTTCCAGCAAGCTCATCTGTCCCAAACCATCCCATCCTGAAGATCCATTCGTTCCTCAAGAAGAATCATTAGAATTACCAGCACCCCAGCCAGAGGTTGTTACCACAGGAGCCTTTGAAGAGTTTGGTCAACAAGTTGTCACCCTAACTCAACTGCTAAGTTAAAGGAATTCACATCCATCACCTACGCTGACACAAGAAAGAGGGTTTTATGGCCAATGCTCGAGCTCGGGCCATGTCTTGTTTTCGATGCAGATAGAGCCGGGAGCTCGGGTATACCCCATATGGCTTCGGCCTCAAGATCAATGACATGGATTCCTATCAAATTGCCTGGATTATACAAGAAGAGATTACAGTGGGCCTGCTTCAGAACCCAAGGGGTTAACATGTTTTATCCTTAATACTCCATTCACTCCCGAGATATTGTCATACCTATTACCAGGCAGGTTCCAGTATCTTCGTATAAAGGAGTATGATGAGACAACCGACCCTATCAACCATCTCAATGTGTACACTGGCGTCATGAATTTGCAAGTAGTACCAGACCAGGTGATGTGTAAGGCTTTCCATCAAACTTTGACTAATCCTTCCAGGGATTGGTTCTCGACCTTAGAGCCCAATTCTATATCCTTATTCTCAGATTTTACAAATAAGTTATTTGGCTTCTTCGCAAGTAGTAAGCGCATCAGAAAAATGACAGCTTCCCTCATTCAGCTTCACCAAGGACAAAATAAAACCCTACGTGTTTTATGACAAGGTTCAATAATGAAAGGCCCCAACTTACATATTACAGCATCTGTCTCTGCCATCATATATGCCACAAGATGTGAGTAATTCAAAATGTCTTTGTCAAAAACTTCACCAAAGTCAGTAATCGAGCTCTTAACCCGAGGTGAGAAAAATATTTATATGGAGGAAACATTGAATTTGAGAAAAATTAGTTTGACCTATGAAATGGCCGAGAATAAAAGGCAGCATGACTCTAGTCCCAGGCAAAAAACTCCTCTAAATAAGCAGGGGCTTGAGGTTTCACCGACATCATTCACTCGATTGAACACTTCTAAGACCAACATCTTGATGGTGATCAAGGATATGAAAGAGCTCAAATGGCCTTCAAGGATGAAGTTCCTTCCTGACTCTAGGGACAGAAACAAATATTGTGACTTTCATCAGGGTCATGTGCATACCACAGAGAATTGCAGGGCCTTACAACGGGAGATCGAGACCCTTATTAAAAGAGGATTCCCAAGTTCATACGTTGGTTATGATAAACACCTGAGAAATTATCTTGACAAGAAAAAAATCCCCGAGGCAAGAGGTAGTTGTCAACTTACAAAGGAACCATTAACATTATTATTGGGGGCATTGCATTGGGAGGGGACTCAAATAGTGGACGAAAACAGTATGCCCGACAATATGCCTTGGCTTCAAGAACATCTTATGATAACCTCAACGACATTACTTTTAGGATGAAGGATTTGGAAGGTATATTGTTTCCTCATGACGATGCATTGGTCATTTCAGCAATTGTGGCTAATTTTGAAGTAAGAAGAATCTTAATTGACATTGGAAGTGCAATAAGCATACTATCTCACTAGGCTTTCACTAAGATGGAGATTTCAGCCGAACAGCTCAAGCCAGTTAAAACTCTTCTTCAAGGATTCGAGGGAGGTGTCATCATCTCGGAGGGTGTTCTCGAGCTTTCTCTAACCTTGGGTTTTGGCCAAAAATAGGTAATAAAAGTCACATCTTTCCAAGTAGTTCGTGCCTCGATGGCATACAACGCTATATTGGGAAGACCTTTTTTCAATAAGATCAAGGCCATTGTATCCACCTTCCACCTCGCCATGAAGTTTCCTATAGGTCATGGAGTTGGGGTCGTACGTTGAGACCAAACAATTGCTAGACAATGCTATGTTACTAGCGTTTGGGGGATAAATACCGACGTCATGTAACTTTCAGTATCCATGAGACTTGCTCCGATGGAAGCATTAAAAAGGTCGAGTTTGAACACGGTAAAAATGTGACAATTGATCAGGACCTAGACATCACTCTCATGGCTGACCTTATTATCTGCTTATCCTGTAACATTGATGTTTTTGCATGAAAGGTTGATGATATACCAGGGATAGATCCGAAAGTGGTGGTCCATAAACTTAACATTAGTTCAGGGGCTAAACTAGTCAAACAGAGAAAACGATAGTTTGCACCAGAACGACGGGAGATCATTCTTGAAGAAATTGATAAACTTGTGAGTGCTCGGTTTATTCAGGAGGTCCAGTATCTCAACTGGCTTGCCAACGTTGTTCTACTGAAAAAAGACCAGTAGTAAATTGAGAGTTCGTATCGATTTCATGGATCTTAACAAGGCATGTCTTAAGGACAGTAATCTCCTACCTCGGATCGACAATCGCGTGGACAGTACATCGGGACATAAGTTATACAACTTCATTGATGCATTTTCTAGCTATCATCAGATCCTCATGGTTGAGAAATATCATGAGAATACATCCTTCATGGCTGATCTACCATATACTATTACGAGGTCATGCCATTTGGTTTAAAGAATGCAAGGGCAACATATTAAAGACTGACAACAAAGTCTTCGCCAATTCGAGCAGGAAAAATATTGAGGCCTATGTTGACGACATGGCAATCAAAAGAAAACAAGTGGACCAACATATATCGGACTTCGATGAGGTATTTAACACTCTGCGAAAATATAGGATGAAACTACACCAAAAAAATAAAATAAAATTGCATTAGCATAGCCTCGGGAAAGGTCTTGGGCTTCATGATTACTCACGGGGAAATAGTGGATAATTCGGACAAGATACTAGCATTGACATCAATGGAGTCACCTAGGAATATAAAAGAGGTACAAAAATTGACAGGCTGTGTTGTTGCCCTAAACAGTTTCATGTCCTGAGTAAGTGTTGTGTTGGTGAAAGAGGTTAACAATGCTCAACAACCATCTACTATATGAGCAAGGTCTTACTTGATGCAGAGACAAGATATACTTTAGCTGAATAGCTTGCCTTTGCCTTAGTCATGGCAGTATGAAAACTTCGGTAATATATTCAATCTTATCTAATTGTGGTGCTCATGAATCAGCCGCTCAAACATATACTTAAGAAACCCGACATGTATTAAAATTGGCAATCGCACTTGGAGAATTCGATATAGAGTTTAAACCCTGACCTTCTATTAAAACACAAGCCTTAGCAGATTTTATTGCGGAACTCACCCCATGGCCTCGGGGGTCAGAGGATAACCCGAGCATTAACACCTTGGATATTTGGGAAATTTTTGTTGATGGAGCATCCAAGTCCTTGGGCTCGGGTGCTGGGGTCATTATCATAAGCCTAGACAAAGTTACAGATATTCAGTGTGCACTTAGATTTGAATTTAAAGCCACCAACAATGAGGCAGAGTATGAGGCCATCATCATTGCTCTTGTTAGCAATCTTGAATGAGAATATATCAAAAATTTCAGTGACTATCAGCTTGCGGTCAGTCGATTGAAGGGGCATTTGAGAGGAAAAAAGAAAAGACGAGGTTGTATTGTCTGAAAGTTCATAACCTTTAGCGACGATTCAAGAGTTGTGAAATCATGAAGATAGCCTGAGCTGACAACTGTAAAGTCGATGCATTGTCTAGACTCGTATTCATGGGAGTTGATGGACTTGACATGACAGTCCATATTAAAATTGTGATAGAGCCTAACATCAATCAGACCCTCGACATCATTGACATTAATCATGAGCCCTCAAGGATGGACCCAATAGTCGACTTCATAACTAATGGAAATCTTGCGAAAGATCTTCGAGCAGTGATGAGTGTCCAATCTAGAGCACCAAGGTACGACATGATCAGAGGAGTTCTGTTTCGTTGAAGCTTTACACTTCCATATCTTATGTCCCTTAAACCATCTTAATCATCCCAAGTCTTGGCTAAAGTTTATGAATGGGTGTGTGGGAATCATCAGGGAGCTCTGGTCCTAGCCTTCAAATTTATAAGATATAGATATTATTGGCCTAGTACGAAGAAAGATGCCTCAAACTATGCTAAAAATATGACAAGTGCTAGAGGTTTGACAACGTCATCTATTATTCTACTGAAGATCTCACCAGCATCAATAGTTTGACTCTGTTTGAACAACGGGGTGTCGACATCCTCGGACCTTTTCTGGTAACAAGGGGACAATAAAAGTTTGTTGCAGTGGCGGTAGAATATTTTACTAAGTGGGTAGAGGTAGAACCCCTAGTAACAATTTCGGAACCTAAATTCAGGGCCTTCGTATGGAAGTCCATTATTTGCAGGTTTGGATACCCAAGGTCCTCATAACCAAAAATGACAGATAGTTTGATAATACACAATTTGGAAAATTTTGCACCAACCTCGGGATTGACCACCATTTGACTTTAGTTCACATCCTCGAAGCAATAGCCTAGCCGATGTCACAAATCGGATTATATTGCAAGATCTCCAGACAAGGATTGGGGATCCTAGGAGTACTTGGTTTGACTAGTTACTTTCTATACTTTGGACAAACAGAACATCTCACAAGATTACGACGGATGAGACCCTCTTCATGTTAGCTTACAATTTCGATTGAAATCAGTTTGCCCAGTCTTAGGAGGCTTGAGCCCGAGGCATCGAAATACACAACTGAGCACCTCGACCTCCTCAAAGAAGTACGAGAGCTAGCCGCCTTAAGGGTGGCCTCTAAGTAGAACAGAACAACAAAATCCTATTTGGGAGGGACCCTTTAAAGTCATACGATAGATCAGTAGATATGCATACAGCTTGAGAGATACCTGAGGAAGACTACTCTCAAAGCCGTGGAATGCTGATAACTTAAAAATTTATTACAAGTAGTTTACCCTACCTTTTCCGGTAGATTTTCTTTTTCTTTTTTATTGATCAGGATTCCGCGCCCATATTTATTTTTAGATAGTCGGGCCTCTGTGCCCATATTTATTTTTCTGTTGGTTGGGCTTACGTGTCTATATTTATCTTCAAGTTGGTTGGGTTTATGTGCCCACAAAACTTCAGTTTATTTTGTTTAGGAGTCGGGATGACGTCCCAATAAAAAGTTTCCTCTTTTCCGTCCTGGATGATCCGAAGCCTTGCTACGTGTGTGCACCTTCAAGCTTCGCCCCATGTGAGCAACAAAGCCTTGCCCTATGTAAGCACTTAAGCCTTATCCCATGCAAGCATCTCAAAGTCTTGCCCCGTGCTAGGCAACAAAGTCTTTCCTCATGTAAGCACCTAAGCTTTGCCCTATGTAAGGAACAAAGTCTTGCCCTATGTAAGCACCTTAAAGGCTTGTCCCGTACAAGTAACATAGGCTTGCCCCGGGCAGCACCTAAGCTTTGCCCATGCAAGCACTCTAAGTATTGCCTGACACTAGCATTCTAAAAATTTACGAAATTAAACATTTGGGCCACATGACTATCCCGAGCTTTGTCAGAATAATCATGTTAATAAAATGGTCGAGAGAGCTCGAGATAATTCTCCACATTAGGCTCGAATTTTTCGTCGAGCTTAATTCATTGTTAAAATCCCAGTCATGGAGCTCGGGATATTCCTTCACATTATGCTCGAACTTTTCCTAATCTAAGTCTTCATCCCCGGGAGCAGTGTTGTCCTCCTCGAAGACTTCCTCATCCTCTTCAACAACTTCATCACCAACTTCCTCGATGTCAGAGAGCACAAGGCTTTCAGCAATCTCCGAGATCAACTTTAGCTCTTCATGGCAGACCTCAGGCATTTTGCCTCGAAGGAAGACTCGAGCCTCTTTTAAGGTGTGAAGGTATGAGCCCAAAGCGTACTCAACCTTTAACTTGTCCATTTCACCAGATTTCTTCAAGTCATCGACAGCTAAAGCTCGAGCTCGACCAAGTTGAGCCTCCATTTCATTTCTCACATGCTCGAGCTCAAGTTTTAGATCTTCAGCCTCGATTTTGGCGACGCCAATTTCATCAAGAGAACTTCTTAGCTCATTTCTCACATTGTCATGCTCCTTTACGAGAAGACTTCGAGTGGCCTCAACATCGGTGAGCTTTTTATCCAGAAGCTTAACAACCTTGACAAACCTCGTCATTTTATAGGATTCGTCCATCCCTTGCAGCGAAAGTCCTCGGGAAACACTTAAAGTCTACAATATGATAAAAGCATGAACTCGCCAGGATCATGACATAAAGTAAAATAATAATGGAGAAGGGTCTAGATTACCTCAAGCGTTAAAAGCTTCAGGGCCTTCATGCCATCCTCGAACGCGACGTTGCCTCTGTACTTGGCAACAATGCTTGAGACGAGATGGCAATGATCAAAATACTCGATGATCGAGGCCACTACCGGACTAGACTCATCCTTAAGGTCTACGACCTTAGGAGTTACCCGAGGTGAAAGTTTCGGTGAGGAGCTCCCTTGACATCGAGAAAATGGAGGGCCCGGGACAGAAGACCTAGCGCCCGAGGTTTCACTTGGCCCTAGAGTGACGAGTCTAGAATAGTGATCCAGGGCCTCTTTTCCCTTCTTCTAGCAGAGGCTCTCACCTGGTGTTCCTTGGACTTCGAGTTTACTGCCAGACGAAGAGCAGAGGGATCGAACAACATATCTATACATACCACAAAGTATTAAGGACGTGCTATAGATCGAACTGTAAATAACATATTAACAAAATGATTACAAATTGAAGTCTTATCCCCAACGCCTTTCAGATCTACAAGGTCGAGGATGTCATCCTCGACGTCATTGTCTAGATCATACACCAAAGGCTCGAGATTCTCTAGCATCTGTCTATCTCTCTAAAGTTTCGATATGGGCTCATCCCTCACAAAATTTTGTTGTATCTGAGATTTCACACGAAGGCCAAAAAGGGAGTTCGGGATCTCGAGCTACCACATAAAACCATTTCTCTTTCCACCTCTCTAATGAACTAGGCATCATCGGGGGTCCTAAACCCACTTCGGGTAGAGATGTAGGCAAAATAGGTAAAATGTGGGTTCAAACACCATTTGACAGAGGTCGAGATAATGAGTAATTCCTATATACATGCACGCTATGAAAGAATAAACGAGCATCCTCCAAGCATTGGGCAATAGTTAGCTCAGGCACATCGAAAGCTCGATAATAATCTTACGAAAAAAGAATGCACCAACCTTCATCGAATCCCTAAAAATAGCAAACTCCCCATCTCGAGCCCTAGACATCGTATCCTCGGGACCGGGAACCCTACAATCACTATAAGGCATGAGCCCGCACTCTCTCGCTGCTTGTGTCGCTAAGTGCTTCTTAAACTTGTAGGGCACATCGGGGTATTTATGCTCAGGGTCACCTAGATTCTTAGGTCGAACATCTAGGGAAACGGCCATAGGAATGATCTGTATCCTATCATCCTTAGAACCCCTATGCTCTCAAAGCCTCAATCACTCGCATTGCTCATCATCCCTCTAATTTAAAACTTCTAAAAAATAACTTAAAAGTCTTGAACCTTACCTTTGTAACCCGACACCCAAAAAGAAATTCTAAACATTTTAGCTCAAGCCCAATCTTGTAGCAAAAGATTCACAGAGAGTAAAAAGTGATAAATGAAGGGGTAAATGGGTATTTATAGGATCTGGGGGAAGACCAACAGTCACATCAATCCTAGCCTTTGACCAATGCCATGTGTCACACTTCCAGACAACCTCTTTTTTTACTACGACTGTTCACGCTCGAGCCACGAACGATCATCCTATATTAAAGAAGAATACAGTCTACCATGAAAGATCTAAATATATTGAAGTGAAATATTAATCTGCACAAGGAGTGAACCTATTATTTCCTATGATGAGCTTATATGTTTAATAAATAATTGTTATATGAGTTGTTTAATTAAGTAGTGCCAACTTATGTAATCTAGTTATTAGACCTTAGAAGCACCTGTTAGGTATGTGCTTTGCAATGTGCAATTACTCATTATTGAACTAATTAGGGTTAATGGGACTCTAATATAAAACTGGTATATAAGGAACCTCATAAGGTTATAGCCCCCAAGGTTAATCATTTAGTATTGTATATTTCCTTATTCCCCATATGTGGTCGAGTCCATTGAGTACTGTGATTAGTCTATGGAAGACGTCAAACCCCATTAATTCATCACCATGGATTTATGTACATTTTCTCTTTTATAAAATTCTTGATAATGTGACATGAGACCCTTTGGCATGTATGATAGAATAAACATAGAATTTTACCAGTCTATTTAAAATTATGATCCAACAAGTGGTATCAGAGCAGATTTATGTTAAATTATTAGGAATGATCATTGTTGACCCCAAAAAATGCGGCAACCAAATTTCGGCCACCACCTTCCCCACGTAGACATCACCTGCACACACGAACATTCCATTAGAAGGCAAATGTTGTCGGTGGAGAAAAAGTCTGGCGATCGTTTGCACTCCAACGATTAAGTCAACGAATGGACAAAAGAAAAATAAGAATGAAATAGACAGTAGAGGGGATTTTGGCTAGGGTTAGAACGCTTACCTTATTGTGAATGAAATTCACATATATATAGAGAAATGAAAATGGGCCGAGTTCCAAGCCCAAGACGAGGTTGCTTAATTTAGTAGGCTAAATTCAATTGAATAACCAACGTTGAGTTGGCCAATGTGGGCCCCTTTATCATACGCATTCCAGTAATTTATAAGTGTAACAATAGTCCCTCAAGTATGAGTTGTACATTCACGTGTAGATCAGACTTCGAAATGTACGTAATCATCTATGTGAGGTCTTAAAGATTGCCTCAAAATATTAGCAGTTCCAATAAATGAATGCTTATGAACGACCTAAAAAATATGCATCGATCTTAAATAGGCGAGGAATTACGAATTGCCTTGAGAATACAAATTACTTCAACAAGCGAGTACTTACGAACTGCCTAAGAAATATAGACACTGCATATAATTTGTCGAAATTTTAGCAACATCTCATCTGTAATATGGACTAAACCAACTTGCAATACAACATAATATCTCTGCCGCACATATATGAAATACATTGGGATCTATTTAGCCCCTCGAACATTATCAAATTTCTTGAAGATAGAATAAACAGAGAACCTATCATGTGTCATATCATATAATATGTTGTCTCCAATAAAATGATAATATTAATAATATGTCATAAGTATTGCTTGTAATGAAATTAAGGTGATGATATGCCAACAGTAATGTGGCATACGTACTATGCAACAATAATATAATGCATGTGATAGCAGTAATATGTAACAATACCAAGATACTAGTAGCACAAAAGTCCCCCAAGTCCAGGTATGGATATTCATACAATGCATGGATTGGTGAGTAGAGGCGAGTCTCTAAAGATAAGTAGCAAGCAAGAAACTGATGCAGAGGCGATACTTTGTAATAATGCTGATGTAGGGCGAAGCTTTGAATATAGAATTTTGCTACGATGCCAGGCTAAAAAACAGGATTTTAAAAATGCCAGGCTGTCAAGGCAAAACCAATTAAAATAGGAATTGAAACAAAACTCTCCCTTCCAAAACATGACCAACAAAACATGAAATAAAAAAGCCCTCTCCAAACCCTTCATCTCTCCCGCCTCTTCATCTCTTCCGCCTTTCCTCCGTCGCCGCCTCCGACCAAGAGTAGCCGACGCCGCCTCCGACCAAGACTACAAAATCATAATGTTTATCTTCTTCTCCTAAGTTCTGCCACAACATTTCATCTCTCCAACCACTGAGACCCCCGTCAAGCGAAAGAGACATCGGAGGCTGCGTATTGCGACTTCTTCCTGTCGCCGACCAGGTATGATGCCTATTACATCATGAAGATTTCAACCTTTTGTTTGATTGTTGTTGGGTATGTTGTAATTTTTGGGTTATTCAACAAAATCCAACATTTTGGTGTTCTGAAGATGGTGGTTTTAAATTGGGGGAAAGTTTGATGGTGCGTTGTTGGCGAGTTTTGCACTGAAATTTTTGTCATAATTTTCAATTTTGCAATGCCCAAATTATTCTGTAGGATACCAGTTTTGTTGCTTATAATTGTTTGTGATCACTACAGAAAATCATTGAAATTGGGGGAAAAGCATTCAAATTGATAACCCTTCCAAACACAACATGCTTTTCGTCTAGATGGGAAGTGCGAGTTGTTGTGATGAAAAACTGGGAATTATTTGTGTCGGGTCCTAAATTGGCCATAGATAACATGCCCTTTCTTTCATGGTTCAGCTTGAAATTCTCATCTTCAAATTTCAGTCCATAAATGGATTCCCCTCCGGTTCCATCACCAGCAGAAATATCACCACCTCGCACCAACTTAGGATGGATATCACCAGAAATTTCAGTCCATAGATAAATGGATGGATAACTTAGGCAGTTGGGAAATGTCTTGTCTAGGCTTATAGAATTATACTAACACGATAAATATGGAAATGATATGAATGCATTGAATTTTCAATGCAGTGGTGAAAAAATTGTTCATGTAAATGACTCCAGTTTCATTCAAATAAATCCTAGTTTGTTGTTCTTGTGTACAGAATTGTGAACATTGCTGATATGATGAGAAGATATAACTGTAAACAAATAATTTGAATTGTTTTATATTCCATAATTTCAATTGTTTTGGACTGCTTAATCATGGATATCTTATATATTCATTGTAGAATGTCCGGAAGGAACTATGGAATCTGTCATAGTTGTAGAGCTAAAGACCATTTGTTTGCCGAATGCAAAAAGAAACGTCCTTGCACACGATGTAAGCACGGATTTGAGAAATGTTTTGTGGTGGAGAAAGAGAACGAAAATAAAGGGAAATTATTCTTTTGTTGCAGCCGAAATTGCGGATTTTGGGAGTGGGTCGTACAAGATGCGTCAAGTGGTCAATCTAGTCGCGGTACCACAACTTTCATTGAACCTGTGGTGAATGACACTGATGACGAAATATCCCGCTTGTTCAAATCTCGGGTACGGATAAGTGATGAAGAGGAGCTCCAGATTTTGGTTAACGTGAGCATAAAGACGAAAAAAATAATAACAGAAATGGATGCAAAAGGAAAACGGCCAATTTGATTATCGAAAAATTACATGTTTATATATGTAATTGGTCTAGTCTTGTGTGTAAAAAATTAACTCTTGATTGTCCAGAAATGTCCTACTTTTTCCAGTCCTAATATAGTATGTAATTATGATGCTTATGGCATAAATGTTAAACAATCAGAGGACCAATTTTTGGGCATATATGTTACTCATATGTTATTATAACAATTCCAAAAACTGGGCACAAAATATGGAAATAAATGTGTAATTGAAAATAAATATATACAAAATCAATAATCCTCATCAAATAGAGCTTTTTAAACAAGGAGAAGAGACCAGTTCTAATGTTGTTGCCGTGGACATCTGCTTGTTTTAACACTGATACGTGCAACAAACACGGGGAACAAGCATCAATGAAGTATGACAAAATCTGTAAAAAAAAATTAATAGTAGAGCTTTTGGATTTTTCACATTCTGTTAATGACCAAGATATGCAACAAAATGCCGAAATTTCAACCCGATAGGAAATGGGAGTAAAACCGAAACTGAGGAAAAACATTCACGTCAACAATAATTAATTTAGAATACATAATTCTTGGACCTTCCAATACTGACATCACTAAAATTGTAGTTAATATTACAAAATATTAGAAACCAAAGTACACAAAAGGAGTCAAACGTCCTACAATCATAAGCCACTGCCATCATGATTCAGTAAATTTTGATAGTAGTTCGACAATGCTTCACCTGCTATAAAATACAACAAAAAAATAGTTAAACACGTGTTCACGACAAAATCAACATTTGTAAAATAATATACAATACAATAAAATACCTTGCCGATTCAACGTAATGTTTCCAGCCGGTGGCTGGACAAAATTTGCATATGGTGCATGCTGCGAAAGGGAGAACGGGGTAGGCATGGTCACTTGTGACAAGGACAATGGTGTCACCATGGCGTTGGGCAAATACGACATTGGGGAAGAAATAGAATGCTGCTGAGCTAATTGCAAATCCATCCCGTCATCAACGATATTGACATTGCTATTTGTTTTTGGCATATTTGAGCTTGTGGTCCCACCAGACTGCATTCACAGTTAATCGCTCAATTATAAATTGAAAAAACTTAAAATCAAAGTAAAAAATGTTTGGAGCATACCTTTGCCTTTGATTTCGTCGAAGCCCTCTCCAAATGGCTTTTCCTCCTTAGCTTCTTCGGCGCCCCCTTTCGTCGCGTCAAATTCGGATCAAGTACACTTCCGCTAGCAGTTTTTGTGAAGTCCACACAATCAGTGGATACTTGTGTAGTATGTCGTGAAATGGAAGTACTCCCACCACCAGATTTTGTGATCATAAGATCTTTACATTGACTTGTAATCCAGTCCATTATAGAACGTGTCCGAATTTCATCATCTGCAACAAGGTCTGCCACTTGCACAAATCCGTTAGACATCTCTTCGTATCTCAACTGTGCAGGAGTGCTAACTAACCCAGCGTAGTTCACTGAAACCCTCGCGTGTGCTCTATGAACATCCTTCCTCCATCGACGCAGAATGTACATCTCAGGAATATATGTGACATCGTTCCAGTCAAGTACCGTGATTGCATGCCTACAAACAATTCCTCTAAACTCAAACAAATGACAACTGCAAACAACTTCACATGAATCTCGAGCAAATGACACCGCGAAAAATTTCCTTATGCGATGATCGTCGTATGTAATCTTCTCTCGTACAGCGTACATTGTATCTGATGATCGTTCGGATGTAGATATGACATCGCAATACACCTTCCCCGTGAACTCTGCTTGAGCTTCCCTGAATTTAGATATTGTGTATACTGACCGAAATTGTTCCTACATTTCAAACTGTGTTGTACATGGTACCATTTGGGAATACGACTTAAAATCGCTTGGAACTCCTTCTCGACTTTATTCCTCAGAGCACGTTCGTATTGTTCAACAAACTGTTTCAAGGATGTCTTCGAATGCACATACCCATCGAAGAACGCATTCATACTCTCGCTCCTCTGTGTTGTTGACATTCCTGCCCAAAATGTGGTTTTGAAATAACAAGGAACCCAACGCCTTCTATTCTCATATAAACCCGACAACCAAGCATTGTCATGCAAGTTATAGGTATCATTCATCGCCGTCCAACCCTCGTCAAATTCTTCTTCAGACTGTGAATCATACACTAATCTATGTATAGTCCCAAATATCGAAGCCTTTTCCGTGTGGTATCCGAACTTTTCCGGAAGCTTCTTTAAAATATGCCACATACACCATCTGTGCTTCGTATTTGGGAAGACAATCTCAATTGCGTTTTGCATGGCTCTATCTTGATCAGTAATTATCCCCTGTGGAGCTTTACCGTACATACACTGAAGCCATGTCCTAAACAACCATACGAAGGTACTAGTGTCTTCATTCGACACCAAACCACAACCAAGCAATGTTGATTGATCGTGATGATTGACACCAACGAAGGGGGCGAATGGCATTTCATATTTATTAGTGAGATAAGTGGTATCAAAAGTCACTACATCGCCAAACTCCTTGTAGGCTTGCCTAGACCGATTATCTGCCCAGAAAACATTTCTAAGACGCGATTTGTCATCCACATCCATGCTGAAATAAAATCCTGAGCATTGTGCTTGCATTTTAGCAAAGTATGATTGTATTGCTGCAGCATCTCCTTTTCCAAGTCGTAATCGCCTAACTTGTTCAATGTAATTCCGACAATCCTTTTCAATGCAAGTCATGTTCTCATATCCACCTGCTTGCACAACTGCAGAGTTATAACTCTTATGCAATGGAATCCCAGCTACATCATTCACTTCAAGGTTTCGTTTCACATGTGCACTCAAAGTTCGGTTGCATCTATATAATCTAGACTTAGATGGACTTGTTGCATGATTGTGATCGAGGTGGACCGCATTAATTCTCCAATTTCCAAGAATATCGCAAGATGCAGATATCCTTGCTTTACAACCCATCTTCACTGTTGGTTGCGGCTTCAAGGAACCGCTAGCATTACCGATTAGATGTCCTTCATGACTACATGTTAACGTTAAATATCGCAATACTCCATCTTTCCCCTTTTTTGAATTTCTTTTCCTAACTGGAAAACCAACAGCATATGCGTATTTTTTGTAGAAATCATACATATCTTTTTCATGTGCAAATTGCATACCCACCTCAGGCACATTTATCCCATCTCCCCCCGCAATCTCATCTTCAACAACGTTCACAGACTCCGTAACATTCTCATTATCAGATTCTACCAAATCATCACCATGTTCATCGTGCACATTGTCCATATTTTATTTTCCCTGAAAAAATAAAATATGGCGAAATTCAAATATTGAAAATAAGATATTGTACATGTTCCTAAATATATCCAAAAATATTGCCTACAAATATTCGTGACTCTAAATAACTACCATTTCCCAGAAATACAAGTACTTGAAATCAATTCATTATCCATGGTCCTAGAGATTTTCAGTGCATAACTTCTAATTTCTCATTTCAATAGGAATGTATAAAGGTAGAATGTAAGTTTCAGTGAAGTGGATTGAGTTCATTGAATTTAATGACAAACTCCACAAACAGCTAATTGCAAAGTTCACTATTTTTTCTTCTACCCAAAGGCAAATAATCAGTACTGAATACTGATGTTATCTCATGAATTCGGCCAATTCAAACGTGCCATAAGAATTAACATTTGTGGTTGGGAAGCAGGTCGGGAAATCAAGGAAGCAACAACAAACAAACCAACACAAAAATTAACAACCAAATATAAAATCCCAAAGGAAGCTTCTTCCAAAATAATGTAAATTGATAATACAACAATTAGAAGTTATTAGCCGTGCCATAAGAATTAACATTTTCATTTTGTATAGGACAAAATCGATTTTTTAGTGCATTCATATAGGAAAATCAAAAAAATGATTCTGCCATTATATAATTTTTCTCCAGTTTCACCAAAATGTTGGATTTTGTTGAATAACCCAAAAATTACAACATACCCAACAACAATCGAACAAAAGGTTGAAATCTTCATGATGTAATAGGCATCATACCTGGTCGGCGACAGGAAAAAGTCGGAATACGCAGCCTCTGATGTCTCTTTCGCTTGACGGGGTCTCGGTGGTTGGAGAGATGAAATGTTGTGGCAGAACTTAGGAGAAGAAGAGAAACATTATGATTTTGTAGTCTTGGTCGGAGGCGGCGTCGGCTACTCTTGGTTGGAGGCGGCGGCGGAGGAAAGGCGGGAGAGATGAAGAGGTGGGAGAGATGAAGGGTTTGGAGAGGGCTTTTTTATTTCGTGTTTTGTTGGTCGTGTTTTGGAAGGGAGAGTTTTGTTTCAATTCCTATTTTAATTGGTTTTGCCTTGACAGCCTGGCATTTTTAAAATCTTGTTTTTTGGCCTGTTTTTTAGCCTGGCTTCTTAGTAAAATTCTTGAATATAAATAGTTGTATTGATACTGATGTAGAGATGAGACACTAAACATATAAGTAGCTGTGATAAGCTGAAATCTTTGCATGAGATTATCGCATACATGGAGAGTATCATCTTCGATCGAATCAGAGGTGACCCTTTGAGAGTGTTACTCTCTTCGCTGATTGAAATGGATATCATTAGAAGAGTTGAACCTGTGGAGGGTATCACACACCTCGTCAAGACCTTCCTCCATGGTAGATGGTTCATCCATGGAGAGCATTATCTCCGACGAAATCAGCGGCAACCCCTATAGGGATTCACGCGTCTTGCCAATCGAAGTGGACATCCTTGGAAGAGGTGATCCTATGAAGGCAGTCATATACCTTGTCAATGACTTCCTCCACGTTGGATGGTTCATCCATGGAGAGCATCATCTCTGATGAAATCAAAGGCAACCTCTGTGGGATGTTACGTGCCTTTCTGATTGAAGTTCACATTCTTAGAAGAGGTTACCCCATTGAGGGTGTCATGCACCTCATCAAGGGCTTTCTCCATGATGATTGGTTCATCCATGGAGCTCATCATCTCCGATGAAATCAGAGGCAACCTTGTGAGGTATCACTCGCCTTGTCGATCGAAGTGGACATCCTTGGAAGAGGTGACCCCATAGGATGTGTCACGCACTTCGTCAAGGGCTTACTCCATGGTGGATGGTTTATCCATAGATAGCATCATCTCTGATGGAATCAGAGGCAACCCTTGTGAGATATCACGCGCCTCAACGATCAAAGAAGATATCCTTGGAAGAGATTACCCCATGGGAGCGTTACACACTCGTCAAAGGCTTTCTCCATGGTGGATGGTTCATCCATGAAGAACATCATCTCCACTGAAATCAGATGTGACCATCGTGGCAGTGTTATACGCCTCACCAATCGAACTGGACATGTTTGGAAAAGGTGACCTGTAGAGATGTTAAGTACCTTGTTTAGGGCTTCCTCTATAATGGATGGTTCATTCATGGAAAGCATCATCTCCGATTAAATTTGAGACCACCCCTGTGGGGGTGTTACATGCATCATTGATAAAAGTGGACATACTTGGAAGAGGTGACCTATGGGGATTGTCACGCAACTCGTCAAAGGCTTCCTCCATGGTGGATGGTTCGTCTATGGAGAGCATCATCTCCGATGGAATCGAGGTGACCCCTGTGGAGTGTTACGGGCCTTGCAGATCGAAGTGGACATCCTTGGAAGAGGTTGACAATTTGAAAACATGTAAGTGCATGGGATCATTGTCAAGTAATATAATGATGAATAGAGCATTGAACCCACGGGGACTATGTGTTTGACCGAGTTAAAGTTAATTGCAATTCTAATCGAATAGCAAACAAGTTGTGATTTTTATATACTAATCCCTAATTATCAATTAAACTATTGAAAACAAGTAAATATGTTTTTCTAATATGTGAGTGGCATTGCTAAGATGTTGAATTCCCCATGTTATTCCATTTTTAGCGTAACAATTAAAGTGACAAATTGAAATCGTTCATGTAGGTTAATGTTCATAATTTGATTGAAAGTCTCTCTCGATAGCGATAAAATATATTTCCCTCATGTGACCATTCAATCTCTCGATGAAAGATGAAAACGTGATAAATACATTAACAAGTGTTAGAACAGAAACCATATAAAGTATAGATGTATATTTCTATCCTCTATTGAATATTACAATATTTATTATAATATACTTAAACACTATTGTCTCCCTTGATAACAATAATATTCACTAACAATTCAATTGGTGAGTAAGTAATTGAAAAGAATGATAAAAACGATATTAAATATCCACAAATCAAACCAAATTAAAGTCAAGATAGTTAATTGAAAACTAAAAATATCATAACAAAGGTTCGTCTCATTCTAACACTATATAAAACTAGCCTAGTGTATTGAAACTACAAGAAATCATGTTAAATGTATGGAATATCACCCGAAATTGTGAATTAATGAATGAAGGAAACGAACCTTTGTCAATAAATCTTTCATTTCTTTGTTCACAAATCCCAGGTTTAATATCCAATTGATGAGTTCTTGAACTTCGCCTTTGAAATCTTTCCACAATATATGATTTTCCCCCACCCTTTTATGATGAAAATTGGTGAAATATTATAGTATGAGATGTATACGAGAGGTGCCCAATATGTATTCTACTATTAGGTATTTGTAGGAGTAGAAACTTGGTTGAAAATAACGTACAAATTGGTTTCAAAAGAGTTTCAATCGAATAAGGAAAGTTGCCTACGTGGGCATTTTTTTATTTTTTTAATCTCTGTACAATCGTCAATATTTGGTTTTAACTTCCTCTCTCGATATCTGATTGAAGCAATTCAAAGTGAATTAAAAAGCTAACTCAAAGGACTACAACTTTGCTAAATATAAAATTTTTCCAATTCGAACATTTACTATGCCAAAAATGGTCTCAATTTTCGACTTAAAATTTTGAATAAAACATGTACGATTAGAAATTGATTTGTGATAATATTTTGATCATATTCCATTCCTTTTTGACTTCTAATTAAATCCAATTATCTCCTAGCAATCTTCAAAGTATTGTCTTATTGTCTGAATCAACTATTAGATATTTGTAATTTAGTTCTCAAAACTTTGAACTTGGGTCATTTTCACCAATTCTTGCTTCTTTCTTTCAATTTCTCGTTCAACCATTGAGTTTTACCTATATAATATAAAATACAACAATTTCATATATATTTGGTCAAAAGAATTACCAAATATCGCTATTTTAGACCCCGAATAAGTCTATAAAATACACTTATCAGAGGTGACCCTATGGGTAGTGTCACATACCTCGTCAAGGGCTTCCTCCACAGTGGATGGTTCATTTATGGAGAGCATCTTTTTTTTATGGAATTAGAAGAGCTCCTTGTGGGGGGTGTTATGTGCCTCGCCAATCGAATTGGACATCTTAGGAAGAGGTGATCCCATAGGGAGTTTCATGTACCTCATCAAGGCTTTCTCCATAGTGGGTGGTTCATTAGTAGAGAGCATCATCTTCGATCGAATCAGAGTTGACCCATCTGGTGGTGTCATGCACCTCGTCGATTGAAGTGACATCCATGGAAAAGTGACCCAGTGGGAAGTGCCACGTACCTCATCAATTGCTTCTTCCATAGTGGATGATTCATTCATAGAAAGCATAATCTTCGATGGAATCAAAGGCGACCCTTGTGGGATGTCACTTGCCTCATGAATCGAAGTGGATATCCTTGAAAGATGTAACCCCTTAGGGGTATCACGCACCTTCTCAAGAGCTACATTTATGGTGTTTGGTCTTACTATGGAAGACAACATGAATAACGGCTCGACTGAGCTGATGTGCTTAGGAAAATATATGTTCAGCTAAGTGGGGTAAACATAGGAGAATACAGTTTTGACTAAGCGGGTGAGCTAGGGAAGTCAAGAGCCAAAACTTGAGGCTCGAGATCGGCTCGAGTAAAATTAGTTCGGCTTTTTTTTCCCTAGTTGAGTTGAGCTGAGCAAAAGGTTGGCCAAAAAATCGAGGCTCGATCCGAACTTTCGAATTGTGTTTTTTTTATAATCCAAAGGCAATTGTGTGCTGCCTTTTTTAAAGTCTTTCACCTTTTTTTACGAGTAGCCCGACGAGCTACACGGGCTGGCTCAGACTCGGCCTGGTGCCCCTAAATGGGGCTCAGCTCAAGCTTCGAGCCGAATCGACTTATACTTTTTCAGGCCGAGCCATAGGCAGCTCAAGCTAGTGAGCCAAATTGTCATCCCTAGGGTGAGCTTATAAGAAGGGTTGACTGGCAGAGTACCTTTAATTTTGGTGCATTTAATGTAGAAGCATGATAAGCTCTCCGATGATATATGTAGCTGAAATATAGTTTAAGCAAAGGTATAATGCTCTCAAAAGTAAATGCAACTGTAATTCAATATTTCATATTGTGATGCATCTCACAAAGTGAGGATTGAATATCGAGTTGATAGATCATCTTCAACTATTGTAGTCTTATTAGCTAGTCTCGAAATGACGAGATCTTATAGCTAGGCTTGATGATCGTGAGACGCGAAAAATAAGCATTTCGCGAAGCCATGAATAAGCATCTAGCAAGGTAGGGAATAAACATCCCGTGAAAATCTATCGAATTATCAGAGTCTTATAATTTGGTCTATGATTAACAATGTCTTATAGTTAAGCTCGACAATAGTGAGAGACAAAAATTAAACATCTCTCAAAGTAAGGAATAAACATCTCACGAAAAGATCTCGAACTATCGAAATCTTATAAGCTGGCCTCGGATAGATGAGGTCTTATAGCTAAGCTTGACGATAATAAGAGACAGTGAATGAACATCTTGCGAAACTAGGAATAAGCCTTTGGTAAAGCAGGGAATAAACATCCCAGGAAAAGGTCTCGGAATATCGAAGTTTTATAAATTGCCCTCGGATAGACGAGGTCTTACAAGCTTGACGATAGTGAAAGACGAGGAATGACCATTTCGTGAAAGCCAGGAATAAGCATCCTGTGAAACGATCTCGAACTATCGAAATTTTATAAGCTGGCATCAAAATGACGAGGTCTTATAGCTTAGCTCAACGATAGTGAGAGGCAAGGAATAAATATCTCGCGACTCTAACTATCAGAATCTTATAAGTTGGCCTTAGATAGACGAGGTCTTATAGCTAAACTCGACGATAGTGAGTAGTGAGGAATGAACATCTGGCAAAGTCAGAAATATGCAACTGACGAAGCAGGGAATAAACATCCTGTGAAAAGCTCTGGAACTATTGGAGTCTTATAAGCTGACATCGGATAAACAAGGTTTTATAGCTAAGCTCGATAAGTATAAGCATTTGGCGAATCGGGGAATAATCATCCCGCAAAAAGCTCTCAAACTATTGAAGTCTTATAAACAAGCCTCAAAATGACGAGGTTCTATCACTAGGCTCGACAATAGTAAGAAGCAAAACAATAACGAACCATTTTTCCTTCATGGTTTTTCCTAATAAGATTTTAATGAGGCATATTCTTTGTTAAATAAATATCCATACCATACAAGACATTTACCCTTATAATAACTATTATATGTACGAAACTCTTAAAGAGATCAATAAGAGTTATTTTTCAAATCATCATGTTATTACAATTACCAAAGGTTAATAAAATATCTCGTATGAGGATGATTTTATTGAAGACATTGGCATATAAGACATGAATCGTTTGATACAAGAATTGAAATCAGAGCGAGTGTCTGTACTCTTTTTCCTTCGATCAAATTTTGTCACAGTAGATTTTCTTGATAAGGTTTTAACGAGATAGTATTTTATTATTTCAAATTATTTTCATTTATTGACATTTTTGTCCCATTGAATTTTTTCGCCAAACATTGTTTCAATGAAATAGATATTTGTTAATGTGTTATTCAATGGGGTGTATTGTAAATGATAAATTTATTAGTGAATAACAGTTGTACCACTGCAACCCTAGAAATTATTACTATTGTATCTCTAATCCTTCCCTATAAACATGAAACTTTTGTTCTTAATAAAACACACAATTCTATTGACTTCTTTTTTTTGTTATCATTTTTCCTATCTGGTTTATAACATAATGAGCATATATTGAGGACTTTAAAATGTGGTGCTATTTTAAAAAAAAAAATTGTAGTGTGAATATAATTATTCTAAGAGAAATTCAGCCAAAATGATAGAAAACTCAAAAACCTGTTGCCTTGGGCAGCCAAACCATCTTCAGAAAAGGCTAAAATGACCAACCCAGCCCCCAGGGCACATTTACAAGTAGTAAAAAGGGAGGGTGGAGAAATCCAATTTTTGTTTGAGGCTGTCGCGTCAAAAGTTCGAATCCTGAAATATGGATTTGGCTCTTGGATAAGTGCAAGTGTACAAACAGCCTTCTACCCTGTTTCTTTGGAGGCATAATCTGCGATTTACATCCTTCACGAGGACAGGAATGGTGTGGGACCCTCAAGGTTGGGGTTCAACCTTTAAAATGACCAACCCATCTCTGTCCAAACACAGTCTTGTCTCCATCAACGGGCCAAAGCTGGACCACAGACCGATGGTTACCTTGGTGTTGTGGGATGCTGTTTTTTGTTAATGTCACGACTGCTTCCTGTGGTCGAAGTTTTCGTTGGGAAGCTGCTACTTTGGCTATCTCGATGGTCGCTGCTGGAGGTTGTAGTGACTTCTGATAGCAGGAAGTCAAAGCAAGAACATGATAGTCATAGTCCGGCGGGTCTTCAAGTCGGTTTGAGATTTTGGATTGCATTTTGACTTGAATGTATTTAGACTTATTTGTCATTATCTTGTACACAAAATTAGTGCAACTAGCTGTAAATTTTGGGAGTAGAATGAGTTAAAAAAATGGGATGAAGATGGCTGCAGGAGTAGGTTTTTCTTTATTTGGATAGAAACAAATTATATGTTTTCTCACTCTCTAGTTTTCTTGTTGCTAACAACTATATGAAAATTATGGTTTTCATTTTCAAAATCCAGTAAGTAGAGTGTGGAGGGCTTACTTTTGCTTCTTCTCATTGGCGACACAGTTGATGGTTTTCTTCGATTTTTGTCGAAAATTTTCATTTTCCAGTTTTGTTTGATGTATCAATTTTCGTTGTGGGGTTTTTCAATCCTCGACTGGCGGTAGACATTTTTTATGGCGAAAAATTCCTTTTTTTTCAAGGAAAGTTTTCAAACATTGATAATAATATTTCAATAGCATTTTCGTCTATTCCAACCAATTTCACCATTTTCAAGGAAAATTTATTTCCAGTATCCTATTTGCTTTATGCTCCCTAAGAGACTTTTCCGTTGTCTCTTTCTAGTATATATGGAATTCTGTAGAACAAAGTAGATGATTTAAATTTTATTTACCCTGAATATATTCTTGCTATTTGTGGTTTAAACATAAGATTGAAAAGAGTGAGGATTGATTTCACTCCGGAATAAAGAAGGGCCAATTGGAAATATGCATGTTTGAAATCACGTTGTATGTAATTTTCTACTACACATTCATACTTAATCTATGTCGTTAAATATATTTGGTATGTTGACAATTGATGGATCTAACTACGAAACAAGTGTAACGAATGTTGCTTAAATCTCATGCCGATTTAGGAGATGGACCAGATTGTAACCGATGAGATATTTCAAGGGAATATAACAAATTTAGTGTACACTTAAGGTTATATAATACAATTATCTTCAGAAAATATATATAGTCCAAGTGGAAGATTGTTGGGATATTATTTCCTATGATGGGTTTGTATGTTTAATTATCAATTGTTATATGAGCTATGTAATTAGGGTCAATTTAAGTGATTTGATTATTAGGTTCTAGAAGCATCTATTGGATCCATTACTAAATTAATTAGAGTTAACGTGACTCTAATTAAAGCATGGTAGATAAGGAACCTTATAAGGTTATAGTCCTCAAGGCTAATCATTCACTATTGTACATTTTCTCATTCCCCATTTGTGAGAGAAAACTCATTGAGTTTCATGAATAAGTAACCCTGTTACCCGGGTGATAGCTGCGTGTCACCATTTGATTGACTGCTGAGGCATGGATTGGATTTCTCCAATGGTTGAGATTCATCCGACGGAATATAGAGAGTCATTCACTGTTTAAATGCACCTTTTCATCTCTCTCTTAGTCTCTGCTCTCTTAGAAGTGTGAAGATTTTTTTATTGGGATTAGAGATTTAGGATAGAGGGATTTCGAAAGATTCTGAGGTTGCTGCTTGTATTTTGCTATCTAGAAGGCTCTTGTACTTAGTATTTGGGTGAACATTTCAAGTGCATTATCTTTCTTTGCTTTATTATTTATGCATTAATAGCATATGCAAAATCAACACAAAAAGGGGAGGTCTTGAGTTCTAATAACTGGGAATGCAAAAGAAATTCATGTTGGAGCCCTATCTTCACGTGATAGTACTTAATGCAATTATGCACGGAATATCCCGAGAAAATGAGCTTGTAGGGAAAAGTCAATGATCGTTACTCTTACATAACTCTACTATTCATCATTTTTGTTGAAAATAATACTTGCTTGATACATAAAATAAAATAAAATAAAATAATCTTCCGATCTCAATTTTATCGAATATTAATAGGTTATCGATTTGAATGTGTGAAATATTACTTTGAAATGCAGCGTGGCCAACAAATGTCCCTATTCAAAAAAGAAAGTTAAAAACATTTTGATTGATGAAGATGAATAATATTTTGGTCTATTTTAAAAATGTTATGAGGTCCCAATTAGGCGATCAACCCTTATTATTTATTATCAAAAGTAAATTCTTAAATTAATCATTATTAAAATAAATAATTAACTTTTTCTTACCTTTATTTATTTATTTATTTTTTTTCAAGCAGAAAAAAGTTAGGCGTTATGTGCAAAAACAAAAAGGGAAGGTAAAAAAAAAATTGAAGTTCCTTTCCGGCAGCAAGAAGAGGAAAATAAAATAAAACACGAGTGACCATAATCTAAACAATCCTTAATAAAAAATGCAAAGAAAACGACCAAAAATAATGAAAGAAATAATAGAAAAAGCCGCACCAAAACCTAAACTTACAATTCCACCACCGAAAGTTTTCTCTGACTGATATCTGTCCACAGCATGCAACCGAAGAATTCGCCGGAAAGTTCAACTTTTCATCAAGTCCCAGCGGGAAATCGCTTCATGTACGGATATCTGGCGATGAAGAGTTACTGTAGTTCTTCTTTTTACCCGATGGAGGTGCCGGAACTTATGCATGCTCCTGAACCTGAAGCGTCACGAGCTCTTACTGCATCTGAGAATCATAAAGAAGCTGAAAGGAAACGTAGAGAGAGAATCAATTCTCATCTGGATAGGCTTAGGACCCTGCTTCTTTGCAATTCTAAAGTAAGTTTAAGACTTTAATCTCTCTCACTCACACTGTACTATTTTGGGTAAGGAAAAGCATAGCTTTACTTCAAGTTTTAACAGAAATTTTATCGTTAGATGATGTTTTATAATTCTATCTGCTTGCAAGTAAAAATGTGTTTTCGTGTGGAAAACTCAAAAGTCACCACATGGCTTCAACCCCACCAAGCACCTCCCTCTCGGTTATATGCTGAGATATCTGAACAAAGCAAGGAAAAACTAATTTGCAGTCTAATTATTTATTCAATCTTGTTCTGGAAGTGAAAGTAATCTCCATCATATATAGATGGAGTTAATTCAGTACAACCAATAAAAGGGTGACAACTCAGCACTACAAAGTAATAGAAAAAACAGCTAAAAAACATAAACAGGAAAAGCGTGAATAATGAGCTCCATATCCGGTATGTGAATACTGGATTTCCATTTCTCTAGATACTGTATTTCCCACTTACCGTATCTCAAGATTCTTCCACTTACCGGATATCAAGATCTGGTATTTCCCACTTATCGTATCTTAATATCCGGTATTTCCATTTTTGATCCAATACCGGTATTTCCTCTGATCCATTTCTGATCCAATATCGGTATTTCTTCATCCCCCCTCAAGCTAGCAATTGGTGGAGGTTAGCCAATCCCAGCTTGGAAACTAAGTGATGGAACTGAGGTGCTGCCAAGGCTTTGGTGAATATGTCAGCAACCTATTGAGCGGAAGGAACATGCTGTGGCAAAATGAAACCGTCCTTAAATTTATTTCTAACAATATGGCAATCAATCTCCAAGTGTTTGGTTCTTTCATGGAAAACTGGGTTGGCACAAATGTGTAGGGCGGATTTATTATCACACCATAAAGGGATAGGTAAAGGGATATGAATGGCAAAGTCTTGCAGTATATAATTGATCCATGTGACTTCACATACAGTTGTTCCCAAACTGTGGTATTCAGCTTCAGTTGTCGATCGAGAAACTGTGGTTTGTTAGTTTTCCATGAAATTAGTATGTCGCTAAGGTAGATGCAGAAGCCAGTGAGAGACCTTCTTGTATCATTGCAAGATGCCCAATCAGCATCACAGTATGCTGTTAAAGTGAAATTCTGTTGTACTGGGAAGTGAAGGCCTAGTGAAGGACATCCTTTCAAATATCGCAATTTCAAGACCCAGAAAATATTTTGTAGCTCCAATATCTTTGATGGTAAATTGAGAATGCAGATATTTCTTGACTGATATAATGTCAGATTCATGAGTTCCAGTGATTAAGACATCATCCACATAAAAGAGGAGAAATAAATTGTGATTGGATGAACACTGAATAAATAAGCAATGATCATGATTGGACTGAACAAACCCATACTCTGTGAGCTTAAGACTAAGTTCGGTATTCCATTGTCTCGAGGCTTGTTTCAATCCATATAAGCTTCTTCTCAGTCTGCATACTTTGTTTGTTGTTGCTGTGGTATATCCCGGAGGCGGCTGCATATAAACCTCGTCATCAAGGTATCCATGCAAGAAAGCATTGTTGATATCCAGTTGATGGAGAGGTCAAGACCTGGCTGAGGCTATTGCAATAAAAATCCTGACTGTGACAAGCTTTGCAACAGATGAAAAACAATCAAAAAAGTCAATTCCTTCTAATTGATTGTAGCCTTTTGCTACTAATCTTGCCTTAAGCCTATCGACACTTCCATCCGATTTTAGTTTAACTTTGTATAACCATTTCCATCCAATGGCTTTCTTCCCTGGAGGTAAATCAGTGAGTTCCCATGTTTTATTTGATTCTAGTGCTCTTAGTTCCTCATTCATAGCATGTATCCAACTTTCATTTTCACAGGCTTGATGGTAGGAACTTGGTTTTTGAATTTTTGACACATTAGCCAGATATGTTACATATGCATGGTGTAAGTTTGGTGAAATTGTGTAAGGATATGTAGGTGGTGTGAATTGTGAAGTAAGTTTTGTGTGGTTGATAAGGGATTGGTGATTGGCAGTTGGAACAATTGAATTTTCAGTTATATTAGTAACGTAATCTTCCATCCATATTGGTCTGGCCTTTTGCCTGGTACTTTGTCTAAGGGTAAGAGGCTTAGAAGTTACATTTTATGGAGATTCAGGAAAAGGAACTTGGAAGAGTGGAATAGTGTTATGATCAGTAGAGGAAGAATCAGCAGTGGTTTCATTAGATGACGTATCTGTGGTTGTGTTTCGTAAAGGCCCATCATTATGATCATCGCAAGGAGAAACATAGGGTATTTTGGTCAAATCATCGTAGTGATGGCAATGGGTCGAGCCGAGTCGGCTCGGCTCGACTCATCGTCCTACGAGCTCGGCTCGTGCTCGAGCTCGTTGTCCAACGAGCTCGTGGGAAACGAGCCGAGTCGAGCTCGGCTCGTGAAAAAAAAAGTCAAACTCGGCTCAGCTCACGAGCTCGTGGCTCGTGGGTTGGAACGAGCCGAGCTCCGGCTCGGCTCGTGAACTCGGCCCACGAGCTCGTCTATTTTTTTTTTTATAAATAATATATAAGGCACATTTTCTAAATTTTTTTTTTTAAAAAAAAATTTGACGAGCCGAGCCGGCTCGTGGCTCGTCAAATCGAGCCCAAGAGCTGCTCGTCGAGCAGCTCGTCTACTTGACGAGCCGAGCCGGGCTCGACTCGTCTGAAATTTTCAAAGCTCACGAGCCCACGAGCTACTCGGCTCGATTGCCACCACTAGATCATCATCATAAAATTTAGGGTATGGAACAGCTGGATGAGATTTATCAGTATTTGTGTCAGATTTGAAAGGAAAGTGATTTTCATAAAAGGCAATATCTCTCGAAATTTGAACTTGTTTAGTGGATAAATTGTAGACTTTGTAAGCCTTTTGTCCAGGGCTGTAACCTATGAATATACACTTATAACCTCTTGATTCAAATTTGTCTTTGTGAGGCTTGGTATTGGTAATGTAACAAAGGCAACCAAAAGTTTTAGGGGAAGAAAAATCTGGTTTAGTATTGTATAGGATCAAAAGAGGTATTCCAATTTAACACTGAACTGGGAATTCTGTTTATAATGTGTGTGGCCATTAGTATAGAATGTGACTAGAAATGTCGAGGTAAATGAGCTTGGAACATGAGGGATTTGGCCATTTGGAGTAAATGCCAGTGTTTTCTCTCTACAACTCCATTTTGTTGTGGAGTGTAGACACATGATTTTTTATGGAGGATTCCTAAAGTTTGGAACAAAGTTTGACATTCATTTCTAGTAAACTCGCTTCCATTGTCTGTTCTAATGATGTTGACATCCTTTTTGAACTGGGTTTTAATCATTTTGAAGAAGACTTCTAAGGTCTTAACAGTCTGGGACTTGTGAATAAGCATGAAGGTCCATGTGGCTCTACTGTAGTCATCCACAATTGTGAGCATAAAAGGTGTTCCAGTCAGGGTGTGTTGTCTATAAGGACCCCATATGTCAATATGCAACAATTCAAAGGTGGTTTTGAGTGAATTTGTGAATTTTAAAATGGAAGTTTGTTTTGTTTCGCTTTATGACAAACATCGTAGGGTTCTAAATTCTTAATGGCAGAAGCATTGCAAAGCTGTTTAAGGAAGCTGAGATACTGTAAGCATTGAAATGAAACATGACCAAGTTTGATATGCCAATCAACAATAGAAAATGAAAAAGCCTTATCAGTAAAAGAGATTTTATTTCCAGAATTCAAATTCTCAGTAGATAGAAGATTACAGATATTCATTCTCCTATGACAATTTCCAATTCCACTATTCAGGAAACTATGGTCATCAAGTATGTATAACTTTCCATTCAATTTTCCAACTGCCAACGTCCTATTACTTTTCAGGTCCTGCATCAAGCAATATGTAGGGTAGAAGATGAATTTAATCTGTGCAGTTTGGCAGAGCTTACGAACAGATAGCAAATTAAGCTTAAAAGTAGGTACATGTAGAACATCAGTTAAACCGATTTTGTGGTTCATGATAATGGTTCCAGTGTGTTTGATAGCTTTAACAGAACCATCAGGTAACAAAACAGAGATAAGCTGTGTGATCGGTTTTAGGTTGGTCATTTGTGATGAATTTGTGCATATGTGATTACTGGCACCTGTGTCAACAATCCAAGTTCCATATTTCAGTTCATCAAGGATGTAAAAGCAAAATGTTGAGTGTACATACCAGAATAATCCCTAAGATCAGCCAAATTCACTTGATCTTCATTATCAGTGAGCTTATTTCCTTTCAGCATTTTCATCAACTCTTGATGAACAATTGAAACAATATTGGAAGAGGATGATGTATCCTTTGAAGTTACAGTAGCGAAACCATCTTCAAAGTCAAGGGGTGAATTATCCATTTTCATCACATTGTTTGTTGCATTTCTCCAGCTAGGGTCCTTTGATCATTCTTGTACCAATCCGGAAATCCAATCAATTTGAATCATCCTTCCTTTGAATGCCCATTCATACCACAGTGGTCACAATACATTAGTTCCTTATCATAATTGCCATATCTTCTGTTAATTCCCTTCCTACAGCATTGTTTCCTCTACCAAAAGTAGATCTACCTGTCCAATTTCCTCGCCCAGATCCATTTCTTCCACGTCCATCATTTATGGCATTAACTCCCCTGACCATCATCGCAGTGTTATCATTAGTTTCAAGATAAACATATGCACTTCTCGTTGTTTCTCCACCCTTAGAACCATGGAATAGGCTCTATTTACCGAGGGTAAAAGCTCCATTACAAGTACTTGATTTCTAACATTATCATATGTATCATTCAGGCCCATCAAAAATTGCATAAGTTTGTTGAAAGAAGCTGAATCAGAAACTTCCTTTGCAGCTCCACATGTGCAGACTGGTGATGGCATAAGACAAGCGATTTCATCCCACAATTTTTTAAGATTGGTGAAATATTTCTCTACTGTCATTGATCCTTGTGTCAAGCTACTGATCTCTCTCTACAACTGGTAAAGCAATGGCCCATTGCATTCACCATATCTCTCATTTAATTCATCCCATAAATCCTTTGCTGATGTTGTGTAAATAAATGCTTCCACAATTTTCTTTGAGATTGAATTTAAGATCCAAGATCTAACCATACACCCTATTCCATTGATCGAAATTTGGAGATTCACTAACTGGTTTTTCACATTTCCCATTTATGATGCCCAACTTTAATTTCGCACCTAATGCTATTTTAAAAGACCTGTTCCAGCTGAGATAGTTTTTACCTGTTAATGGTGAAGTTACAAGGATCATTCCTAGATGATCCGAATTCTGCAAATCCAATGGGTCTCCATTGGAATACTCCTTTGCTGTTGCTCGTTGTTCAACTGCCGGAGGAATTTGTAGATCATTGTTTTGATCATTATTGTTTGCCATCTTCTCGCTCTCGCTGATAATATTTATTCCTCAGAGCCTTTGAAACTTGGCTCTGATACCATGAACAAAGCAAGGAAAAACTAATTTGCAGTCTAATTATTTATTCAATCTTGTTCTGGAAGTGAAAGTAATCTCCATCATATATAGATGGAGTTAATTCAGTACAACCAATAAAAGGGTGACAACTCAGCACTACAAAGTAACAGAAAAAACAATTAAAAATCATAAACAGGAAAAGCGTGAATAATGAGCTCCGTATTCGATATGTGAATACCAGATTTCCATTTCTCTAGATACGGTATTTCCCACTTACCGTATCTCAAGATTCTTCCACTTACCGTTATTTCCTACTTACCGTATCTCAAGATTCTTCCACTTACTGATATGAAGATCCGGTATTTCCCACTTAGTATCTCAATATCTGGTATTTCCATTTTTGATCCAATACCGGTATTTCCTCTGATCCATTTCTCTTCCAATACCGGTATTTCTTCAATATCATGGTGTCTTTTGAAAATTCAAAATATGCTCGTGATGATATTAACCGGAAAAAGATATAAAGAATCAAAAGTTCTGATTGTTTATCACTAGGGTTCATATCATTTCTGGGTTTAGTTGGGAAATTTGTTTCATTTTCCCAGCTTTTCACATATTATTTATCCACTAATCAAATTTCTATAGTTGCATAATTGATATAGAATTTTTATTATAGTTCTAGATTGGGTATTTTTGTAATTGTAGATTCTTATTGATTTTTTTAATAAATCATTAAAGACAGATAAAGCTTCACTTCTTGCAAAGGTGGTTGAACGATTGGGAGAATTGAAACAGCAGGTATCAGAAATAATAAAATTTGATCAAACATTTCCTTCTGAGACTGATGAAATCACAGTAATCCAAAATGAATATAATTCTGCAGATAGCAAATCACTAATCAAGGCTTCCCTTTGCTGTGAAGACCGGATCAACCTTCTACCGGATCTTATCGAGATACTAAAGTCGTTTCCTTTGAGTCCTTTGAGGGCAGAAATTGCAACATTGGGAGGAAGAATCAGAAATGTGATAGTATTGGCTGGTGATAAAGATCAGATTGATGAATCAGTTGTGCTTTTGAAAGATGCGTTGAAAACTCTAATCCTACATTCGAGCTATGGATCCGGGGAAGTTCGAAAGTCGAAGAATACTTGGTGGCCAAAGAATCATAGGCTAGGGTAAGATTAAAGGTAGAAAAATTAAGTGAAAAAAAATTCACCTTTTTTTCGTTGAATCTTGCTTGCAAATTTTGGTGCATTTTAGAGTTGGATAGCTATCTTGTATTTGTGACTTGTTTCTATGATAATTTTCCCTAATTATGTGAAACTTTATCTTGAATAAACTAAATGTAAAATTTTGTTTGTTAAGATCATCTTATGTGTACTAGCATGTATTTGTGATCTTTTTATATGGCTCCCGCCCACAAGAATAACATCGTATGACCCTATTTTGCGGTAAAGAATTCGGTTAGTTTGATTTTTACGGGGTACTTTTAAAAAGAATCTGGTCAAATCCCTTATTTTTTACTGTGACTTTTCAACTATTTCATATCTTCTCAATGGCCTTTTGGATGGTAAAAGACAAAGTACCCTTAAATATATTATACAATTTCAAAATATTATTTTGTTTAAAAGACAATACTACTATTTGAGTTAACAAGTGAAAACCAAAGACTCCCCACTTAAAATTTCAAAATTAGCTAACTTTTTTTTATCTGTTTTTTTTAAGAGAAGGAGGGCGATAACTCCGAGAGTTTATTGATATATCCTCACTTGTGGCGGAGGAATACCGTGGTTACACGTGGAAAAATACTGAAAGCGTTAAATGAGGAAGACTACTTCTCTTACAATTAAATTTGAGATAATAAAATGACATCGAATAAAAGGTAATTCCAGACGATTTTGTATGTAAAAAACCTCTAATAAAACTTGGGACTTAATTATGTGTTTTTACCACAAAGGCACTTTAGCGTCTAACGTAAGGTAGTTCCCAACGGTCTGTGCTCAATATTCCTCTAAGAAGGGTCGGGGCCTCATGGCCATAAAACATATTAGTTGACGAACCTCCACATGCTGTTCTTGCTAGGTAGTTGGGTGCCATGTTATCCTCACGAAATACATGATGAACTTGGGCATTAAGCAAACGAATCAAATCCATAATATCATCCCAAAAACCCCACAGCCACCATACAGAGCAGGTACCTCTATTCGCCCAATGTACCAGCACCTTTGAGTCCGTTTCCACAATGATATTCCCTAGTCCCAAATTATACACATGCGTAATCCATCAAGAAGAGCTCGGGTTTTAGTCACCATGTTACTACACACGCCATAATGATGAGAAAATCCGGCCCAACACGTGCCTTTGGAGTCGCGTAGAACTCTACCACCGTCGGCTAGTCCCAGATTTCCCTTCGACGCGCCATCGACATTTAATTTAAGTTTGTTGCCCAGAGGCTTCTTCTAGCTTACCATATGTGTTGTTGGTTGCTTAACAGCAATTGTCGGGCAGTTTAACAAGCGTAAACATTGAACATCTCTGTCTGAAATGTTTCTGGCCTTTGTTATCAAACTTACAATTTGAGATATAGAAGATTTGGTCATCCAGATAATTTTCTGCCAAATGATAGGGTGCTCTTCCAGTCGAGCCTCACATCTTACATTCCCTGTAATTTTTTTTTGTTTGAATAAATTTCTCTTACCACTATGGTTGAGCCAAATTTCTTATTATTTTTTCTTATAATTAAAAATTATGTTTCGTCATGCAGATATGGTTGTAATCCCGATTTGTAATTTTAGGGATTTCTAATTTGATGAAAATGATCGATGGGTATGAAAATGGATGAGTGATATGCGTGGTTTTATTTCAATTCCCATAACATAGAGTATATCATGCGCTGGAATGTACCATGATTTACATAACAAAATGAATGTCGATCCCTTTTAGTACGATATGGAACTAATATTTCAATTCAACGAGCATCATTCATTCTAATTCTACCTATCAAGGTTACTTCTGATATTGAAGTGAATTATCTATTTGAATTAAACAAAATGCACACGACTCATCTTTGCGTGATTTTAGTGAAGAAGGATGTCGTCGAAAGTGAACACAAAGATTTGGATGGAAACAATGCCAATAATTTTTTGGGACACAGTGGAGATATATCATGAGGATGATGTGGTTATTCTTGAGACAGTTGTTCCTCATCATGATCTTGTTTTTACGCACATTCGGCAGTTCACGACAACGAGAATGAAAATGAATTTACAAATGAGAATTTGATTGTTTTATCCCGTCAAAGATATGAGCGGAGCAGGAGCTCAGGGGTTGGATCAAGTGGACCATCCTCTAATTCTTTGAGCGTGTTCTCGGTGATGAGGATTTGCATGTCGAGCAATTGTTTGAAACAAAGAAATATTTGCAGAAAGCTGTGCACTGGATGACATTAAAATACAACTTTGAGTTCAAGACAAAGAAATCAAACAAGTCATTGTTGACAATTGTTCGCGTCGACGATAGTTGTCATTGACATTTGCGAAAGACTAAGACGGACATGAATGAAATATTTGTAATTCGCAAGTATACACGGGAACATACTTAAGAAGTGATAATTCGTCAAAATGACTACAGGCAAACTCAAGCATGATTTATTGGTTGACACATAATGCACAAGTATTAAGACTCACAGACGATCTACAAATCTTCGTATATCATTGACGATGTCCGTCGAGAGTACGAAGTAGTCATAAGCTACTAGAAGGTCTGGAATGCCAAAGAATGCGTGTTGGAGGATTTCATGGGCTTGACCGAGGAGAACTATGCTAAATAGGTTAGGTATTACCATAACATGGTTACAACTAATCCTAACTCGACATTTTTTATTGAGACGGAAGACAAGAATTGCTTTAAGTTTTTTTCATGACTCTTGGACAATGCATATGGGGATTTAGAAATGCGATACGACTGATAATTCTAGGCAATGGTACAACTCTGAAAGCTAGGTGTCTATGCAAGTTGATTATTGCTACATGTCAAGATGTCAGCATCCAAATTTACCCTCTTGTATTTGGCATAGTCGACAGCGAGAATGATACATCGATGCGTTGGTTCTTTACAAAGTCGAGGGAAGTGATCGAGGAAGTCAAGGATCTTGTCTTTGTAACTGATCAGGGACATTCTATAATAAATGATATCGCTGAATTTTTTTTGAGGCACATCATAAGTATTGCATGTACCATATACAAGAGAATATGAAAACTAGATATCGAGACAAAGACATTGTTTCATTTCTCATGAGAGCGGTCAAAGCTTACAGTGTTGATGAGTGTAATAAATTCATACTCGAAATAGGAAGTAAATCATTCCCGACATGAGATTATCTAACAAAAATGGAGATTGAACATTAGGCACGACCATATTTTTCTGGATGTCGATACAACATGATAACGTCGAATAACGCAGAGTCTCTCAATGCATTATTCAAGAAAGATCAAGAGTTACTAATTCTCGCAATGATTGAGAACATCGTAACAAGATGTAACAGTGGTTTCATGATCGATGTGTGGAATCACGGAGTTATACAAGCATGGTAGTCCCTGCTCAAGAGGATGAACTCTTCAAAACTGCAGAGGCGGCGAGAAAGTTGAATGTGGAACCATTGGATGAGTTGAACTTCTCCGTGACATGTGCACATAATATTGTGGACTTGACTGATAATACATGCAATTGTAGTTGATTTCAGGTGGAGAGTTTTTCATATGATCATGCAGTTGCGGTGGCTATGTATAAAGGTTATGCAGTGAGGACATTATGATCTCCTGATTACAAAATTGATTATTGGAGAATAGCGTATGCTGTGACTATATTTTCTCTATCGAATGAAGCCGCGTGGGAAATTTCCAACCATATTCTCCCACATAATAGTTTGTTACCAACAAAAGTTGAACCGTGTAATCCTGGATGTCCACCTACGTCTAGAATATTATCTACTGGAGAGTTTCCTCAACCATGTAGGTGCGTTAGATTCTCCTAAATAACAACTGGACTGATGTGCAATGATATTACTGTTAAATGAACAATGTTTACATTTATTTTAGCAATATTTAAAATTATTTCGTAATTAAATATACAATGTTTACACTTATTTTACAATATTTGTAATTATTTAATAATTAAATAAACAATTGAATATACAATGGTGGACATAAGTTTTGCAATATGTATAATTATCTCATAATTACATAAACAATTGAATGTACAATGATTAAATAAGTTTTACAATATTTACAATTATTTTATAATTAAATAAATAATTAAATATACAATATTTACATATCACAATTGAATTCATAGAAATCACACGCTAACTCATTTCTCCAAATTTGAATCTATGATTGGTTGATTCCATCAATCTTATATGTTATACTCGAAAATGCAATATATTTTATTGTGAACATGTCGTAATCACCCTACAATTAAATAATAACGTGTTAGTATGGTACCATGAAGCTAAAAACTATGTTTTCTGGTTAAAAAAACTATGTCCCACATGATGGCTAGTATGTCTTGCATAGTCACCTCTACCTGTCTAGCCATCAGAAGAACTATTATAGTCATTGGCTCCAAGTTTTGCTCAAGTTGACTTTGTGTTAGACATGAATGATTGAAATCGTACACATATATGGTGGAATCAATGAAGACGATCTCATGACAAAGTAGTGATAATTCGCAATCACTAGAATGTACATATACTACAACCCTCCCATGATTTTTTTGACATTCGGCCACGTCCTTATGATCCACTCGAACATATATTTGAGCATCGTGTACTCATTACCTATAAGTTGGAGCGACTGATACTCAATGGTAACGGCATGTACCAACTCAATGTTCAACATGACTTGACCATGAATGTCAAATAATTTTGGATATCTTTGAGACCGATCGTGTAACAAGTCCATGGTCAAGTCGATGTGCTGCATCAGGAAACAACAACAAAAAATAGAGAGTTATTTCATTTAATAAATAAATTTTTTTTGTATATATAATAAATAACAATATGAATACTTCACTTACATCGTAGGAGAGCTAAGCTCTCGAAATGGTGATGTCATGGAACCAATTGTAAGTGTTTGAGATCATCTTTTGAGGTATCGTATGGCTAATGCTGAAAAATAGATAAAATGTTAAAAGAAACATAGATGAGTTAGCGTAGCGTACTTTACTAAAATCATACAATACTTACCTTAGCATAATTCATCTCCACTCCGCCTTGAACGTTTTTCACTTGGCATGGTCCACCTCTTGAAGTAGATTAGGGTATGTCCCGTCGACAAACGTCCTTCTCTTCACTTCAACCGTGAAGGGAGAAACGATGTACTGTGACGTAATCTTAGCCTCTTGCAGACCATTTTCTCCTGCACGTCAACAACACGCTTCTTACTCTCAGTTACGGCAAGCGTCATCTCCTCCTCCGCTTCGAAGACCGCCACCTCCTCCACCACGGGAACTACCACCTCCTCATCCATCATTGGGATCACCCCTACTCCATCACCTCTCCAGTCCTATCAGAGCCACCCTCTCCGTCCTCATCTCCTTCACCACCTCTCCCGTCCCCATCGGGGCCACTTACCCCCATTCCATAGATAACAAAAATAATTCTAATGCAACATCATCTATCCACAATTGTAGGTGACCACCCTCTCTGTCACCCTATGTGTCACCCCATCGCCTACTTGCTATATTGTTTCGGAGAGCTGGGACATCATCCTGAAGGTCTACGGAGTGGTGACATAGTACTTCAATATCATGGGATAAATCGTCGATCCTTCCTATCAACTCTCGTTGTAACGCGCCCACCTCCACCACTATAAATCCAGTCAGGCGGGCATACAAATCATCAAAATAATGACTCTAACATTGTATAGGAATACACAGGGAAGATGTTTGGATGTGGGAAAAGAATATCTCATTGACGGGGGTGATCCCCTACGAAGGTGATCGTCAATCAATTAGACTGTGCTCATAGACAAATAACAACATTAAAAATTACTAACTTTATTAAAATAGGCTAACTCACACAAAACGGTAATCAATAAATTATATTCAATTCACATACCCAATCTTAGTTCAGGATGGAATCAAACATATGGTCGTTTTGAGTGTGCGGAACGGCTAATTCACACACAAAACCTCAACCCTTATCCTCCATCAACGACGTCAAATTAGTTATGACTTCAAGCTGACACGTTGACATTTCAACTAGTTAATGATCATGTGATGAGATTTGGAAATTATGTACAATATAAATCGCAAATGTATAATACTCACTTAAGGATTGTCGAGGAGAGCTGATAATTGTTTGCCAAATGGAGATCCATCTGCTCGAGATGTTCGTGAATGATGCATCCAAGGGTAGCGCGTCTCCTCTCGCCTCGCAAGACAGGTACCCAAGAAGAAGACAGTCTCATATGCCCAGATCCACAATGCATACAATTATTATATATAAATTTAGTATAAAATATATTTTAACGTTGATTATGTTAAATATTTACCTGCACTATCAGGGGCAATCCTAAAATATCGTACTTATGCACGAACCTATTGGGCTTCGAGTTTGATTTGGTAAAGACGTGTACGGTGTTCTCAAAACTTCTCTAACACCACAGATAGTTGTGAAGGCATCGATATCGTGAACAACTTCCAAATGAAAAAGGTTGATTGCTGTCTTCTTATGATGACATCGCACCACGTTCACAAGGATATAGACCAGTCCTAACTTCAATCTATCTAGCATCTGGTCATACTCCCTGATTACTAAACACTAAACCCAATCCCTAAAAATATGTGTCATGCAATCTATTGCTTCTTTGAGTATTATCAATAGCTTCTTCATCACCCGTAATCTTCAGTCCAGCCATTAAGGCACTCAATAGTGACCTTGTCTCCGATGTCGAAGTAGAATGCATCGATGATCTACCCAAAGTATTGTACATCTCTCAACTAATATGACTAGCGTAGAATATTCGTGTGTTGATCATCCAACAGCTCTAGTACAGTAGTGAGACTGTCAAAGCTACTATTCCAAATAGCTTTCCTCCCCATACGTGTCAACTCTGCATCTAAATAGTTTTCCATCCTACAAAAATTCAAATGTTAGAACATTGAACAAAAGATGATGGAATAAGGTATAATCTCATAAAATTAAGCGTATTTGCATGTTTCTAGGTTAATGGCCTAGATGCATTTAATGCACATGTTAAATACGCTTAACTTAACCATGTCTTTTTTTAATACAGGTGATGTGCCTGTTGATATTTGATGACTACGATTATAAGGGGATTTTGAATGGGCGAGATATATTATTGATTCATTTGATGGTACAATCCTTTCGTTTGAACCTATAAATATATGGCTTCTTTCAGTGTCCCTTTCTTTATACTGCTTCTGTGGTCTTATTTTATTTTTCGGTGATATTATTGCTCGACAGTAGTTCTGTTATCTTTTGTTACCTTTTAAATCTTAGTTATATTCTTCTACTTTATATTGCGTTTACGTCTTGCTTATTTTTTATGTTCCATGATTGTTTACCCATGTTATTGAGAAATGTTTGATGATATTCAAGGTTAGGTTTTCATGACATAAACTTACTATGCTCTGAATATTTTCAACAACAATGGGGTTCAAACTTTTACCTCTTTGTCACCACTTTCGTCATTATCTTTTCTAGCATCTGTTTGTTTCCCATTATTTGTGCCAAAGAATTTATTTTTTGACCGTTGAGCCGTTATTTTTGACTTTCATACCTCACAGTGGGTCCCATTTTCAGGCAAAAAAGGGTCAAAAAATGGATTCTTTCATCCTATTAATTGGAAACAAACAAGGGCCTAATATGTTAAAAGAGTATTTTTCCTTGCTATTGGGGATTTGATCCCAATGACCTTTGTTTATTGTTATTTTTTAATGTTATGAAAAATGCTAACTCCAAATTAATTGTTTTATTTGCACAGGTATTCCTAGTATCCCTATCGCCATGAAGATTTAATTTAACATTGTTCCCAAGCACCATAAAACTGGAAGAGTCGATTGTTCTTCCACTTGTGCAGAAGTTATAGTGCATTGGTGTGAAGAAATACATGATGGATCCTTCTACATGATGACCATCTTCATAGGAAGAACAAGACAGATCGAGGGGAGTTGGAGCTCAACTTTAGCTCAACAAAATGGAGTTAAACAACTTAATAAAAATGTGGTTTCATATGGGGAAGAAAGGCAGTAAACATAAACAATAAAATAAAAATATACAAACATAAACCTCACTCTTCTGGTATTTTCAACCAGCAGAGGAATGGAAGGAAAACCTCCTAAAGACTACATCTTGAAGGTTCTTTGAATATTTTTTTTTTGTATTGATTTTCTTGTATACTTCTTGTGGTGTGTTGCTCGAGATACATGGTTGCCTTATATGGAGCAAGGTTACATGACAACCTACCACCTAGACCACATGCCACTTCCCTTAATTTATGGACAACTTGCCCAATATTTAAAACATTTCATCACATGTCTTAGTTGGTTCCTAACCAAACTAGACTTACAATATTGAAACCACAAATTACAACTTAATTTGTTTGACATCAAAGTGTCAATACCCAACAAACTCCCCTTTGACACTTAGATTGGAAAACAAATTTGTGTGTCAAAGTCTTCAAAATTTCGATCTATTCTTCATCAAGTTGTTCTTCAATTTCTTCAATTTTGATGAGAACCACGTAGCAACGATACTACGCAACCTCGCAACAAGATTGAAATCCCAAGAAAGCCCAAAGATAATCCCGGTTTAAAGATTTAACCAAGAATGTTGAATCAAGCAACCCAACAAGAACGATGCTTGATAGACGTCTTGATTACAAAATCCGTGATCTGCATTCGATGTTGAACATCACAAGAAGATCTTGATAAGTTCGTGGTGTTCTAAGAAGAACAAGATTGAAAGCAATAATCTCACTTTAATTGATAAATTGTCAAAAGGTTCTACAATAATGATAAAATAAACTATTTATACTAATGCTAAAAATCCTATGAAATTTGTGCATAACTCCCCAAACATGGTAAAACATCAATAAAAATAGAATTTTAAGGAAACTAGGATTCTCGCCAAAAAGAGAAAAACTCGCTGAATTTTATAACCAAGCGGTCGCTTGGAAGGCTACTTTGACGCCCTGTGCGTTTCGGTGCTGGCTTGAGTGGCCGCTTGGCTTTTACTCTAAGTGGTCGCTTAGGCATTCTGGCTGGACTCCTAATTCGGTCGCTTATATCTTGTTGATCCAATTGGTTTCCGACTTCGACCCCAACATGAAACTTGTCTCTTTTTACGTGTAGATCATGACGTCGTCCATTGTTACTTGCACAAGTAGTCTCAATGTTTGATTTACCCGTTTTACACTTGATCACGTCATCGGACCTCCTTCGATAAACAACGGGTCTCGGTCGGGGCTCGGCTTCCTTGGACTCGTTGTTTGGATCACATCATCCCCTCCCTCTTCAGAAGGATTCGACCTCGAATCTGCACCTACATCGTAAAGAGAGAAATCAGACACATTAAAAGTTGCCGAAACATTATACTCACCTGGAAGATCCAATTTATATGCGTTGTCGTTGACTTTCTCCAAGACCTGAAATGGACCATCCCCTCGTGGCTACAACTTTGATTTTCTCTGCTTCGGGAAACGCTCCTTTCTAAAATGTACCCAGACCCAATCACCAGGTTCAAATATCACGCTTCTTCGACCCTTGTTTGCCTGAGAAGCATAGTGTTTGTTTTTCTTCTCAATTTACAATCTTACCTTTTCATGAAGTGACTTTACCAACTCGGCCTTTCTTTTACCATCTAAGCTACCTCGTTCATTCACAGGTAAAGGTATTAAATCCAAAGGTGTTAGTGGATTAAAACCATAAACAACTTCAAAGGGTGAAAATGAAGTAGTAGAATGCGTGACCTTATTATATGCAAACTCTATGAAAGGTAAATACTACTCCTAACTCTTCAAATTCTTATGAACCACATTGCGCAAAAGTTGTGTCATGGTCCTATTCACTACCTCAGTTTGGCCATCGATTTGTGGGTGACAAGTTGTGGTACATAAGCTTGGTGCCTAATTTACCCCATAAAACCCGCCAAAAATGACTGAGGAACTTAACATCTCGATGTGACACTATAGTCCTAGGGACCCCATGTAAACGCACAATTTCCTTAAAGAATAATTTCGCTATGTTAGTGGCATCATCGGTTTTATGACATGCAATGAAGTGTGCCATCTTACTAAACCTATCTACCACCACAAAAATGGAATCTCGACCCTTCTTAGTCTTAGGTAAACCCAACACAAAATCCATCGATGAAATAGATTTAAATATTGGGCAAGTTGTCCTTAAAAAAGGGGAGTGACATGTGTTTAGGTGGTGGTAGGTTGCCATATTTTTCTATATATATGCTCCATTGTGGAGCTCGATGTATATCCAAGAAATCAATAGAAAACATACACTTGAAATACACCAAAATGTAGTCCCTTTGTGACCTTTGGTCGTTTCCTCCGCTGGTTCAAAAACCAGTAGTGGAAGCTATGTTTATGTTCTTTATGTTCTATGTTTTATTGTTGTTCTATCACTGCCATTAACTCCCCCACATGAAACCACTATTTGGTTGTGCTAAAGTTATGCTCCAACTCCTCTCGATTCCATTGTTTCTTCACTATGAAGATGGTCATCCTTTATAAGGATCCATCAACATTTCTTCACACCAATGCACTATAATTTCCGTACAAGTGGAAGAGCATTCGACTCGACCACATACTATCAACAGAGAAATTAAGATGGAAAGTGGGCCTGAGTCGGTTACGGACTCTAAATCTTTATTTTCCCTTGCATTAATGAGGAGCTAAAGTTGTGCTCCAACTCCTCTCGATTCCATTGTTTCTTCACTATGAAGATGATCATCCTGTAGAAGGACCCATCATCATTTCTTCACACCAATGCACTATAATTTTCGTACAAGTGGAAGAGCATTCCACTCGACCACATACTGTCAACATGGTATCAGAGCCCAAATGATCTTAGAAATTGGTAGCCAAAAATGTTCAAAAATCTGGTTTGATGCAGAAGTTTCAGCAGCAGCCCTGGGAATGACCTTGATGGTTTTGAAAGTGGCTGAAACATAAGCAAATACCAGTATAAGAAAATGGCTGCAAGTTGCTGTGATGTAGCTGTTAAAAATGCAAAAAAAATTGAGAAAATCTAGTGCTGAAAAAATGGAAGAAAAATGCTGATGAATGAGTTGTAAAAAGGCCAGAAAAAGTAGAAGAAATGTTGTTTTTTAAATGCTGTAAATGGGCAGAAAAATGAGTGAATCCAGTTAACGAAGAAGGAGTGAATCTGGTAGAAGCCAGTAAGCTTGAAAGCTGGTAAGCTCGAAACCAGCAACAACCCTAGGAAAACAAGCTCTCAGTGATGAAAATAGCTATAAAAAAGATGAAGATGTTGTCTTTTATAAGTGATGTGAGATGGCCAAAAGGTGAGTGAATCCAGTGAAGCAAGGCGCAAAATCTGGTAAGCTCAGCCAAGACAAAAATCAGCAACTGTCCCTGGAAAATTTCATCTCAGATGGTAGTGGAAATGGCTAAAAAAACTTGGAAAAACCGGTATTGAAATGTTGAAATACGGTAAGCTGCTATTTAAATTCCATATCCGGTATGCAACCATCAAATATGGTATGCAAAATGTTGAAATCTGGTATAAGAATATGCCAAAATCTGGTAAGCCATCAAATGCTGAAATCTGGTATGCGAATGTTGAACTATGGTATGCAACTCAAATCCGGTATTATCCAAATCCGGTATGCTACCAAAACAAATTGAAATCCGGCAAGCACCAAAACAAAGTTGATATCCGGTATGCATTGAAAAATCCGATAAGTTGGTTGAATCCAAACCTGGTATGCAAAGTTCAAAAACTATAAATCCGGTATGTGATCAAAATTGAAGAAAAAACTGGTATTCAAACGCACATTTCAGCAAGTCTTCATCAACAAAAATGGCCAAGAAAAATAAAGAAATTGAAGAACAAATTGTTGAAGAATGGATCAAAAATTTTGAAGACTTTGACACACAAAAATTTGTTTTCCAAGCTAAGTATCAAAGGGGAGTTTGTTGGGTATTGACACTTAGTTGTTAAACAAATTAAGTTGTAAATTGTGGTTTTAAATTGTAAGTCTAGTTTGGTTGTAAACCAACTAAGACGTGTGATAAATAGATTTAAATATTAGGCAAGTTGTCCTTAAATTAAGGGGAGTGACATGTGTATAGATAGTGGTAGGTTGCCATATCTTTCTATATATATGCTCCATTGTGGAGCTCGAAGTATAACCAAGAAATCAATAGAAAACATACGCTTGAAATACACCAAAATGTAGTCCCTTTGTGACCTCTGGTCGTCTCCTCCGCTGGTTCAAAAACCAGTAGTGGAAGCTATGTTTATGTTCTATGTTTTATTGTTGTTCTATCACTGCCATTAACTCCCCCACATGAAACCACTATTTTGTTGTGCTAAAGTTATGCTCCAACTCCTCTCGATTCCATTGTTTCTTCACTATGAAGAAGGCCATCCTTTATAAGGATCCATCAACATTTCTTCACACCAATGCACTATAATTCCGTACAAGTGGAAGAGCATTCGACTCGACCACATACTATCAACAGAGAAATTAAGATGGCAAGTGGGCCTGAGTTGATTACGGACTCTAAATCTTTATTTTCCCTTGCATTAATGAGGAGCTAAACTCGGAAGCATTGTCTGCACTTCCTCCTTTCATCTCCAAGGGTGCCGATCCACTTTTTTTATATTTTATCTCTAGGGAGATGTATTACTTTATCATGTTTAGCGGACAAATTATGAGATTTGTGATTTATGGGCCGGCATACTGGAGAAGAAAGTTGGATCTTTGGAGAAGAGGTGCAAGACTCTTCAAAAAAAAATTAGGGTAGACTGATAAAGAAAAAAGGAAAATACAAAGAAATGAGAAAAAAAATGATGAAGCTTCCTTGGTGGCTGATATTAAGAGGGTTTCCAAAGATTTGGAATTGGCTGAGGATAGCCATGCAGCTTATATTGCCAAAACTGATAACTAGATTTTGCGCCTTAGAGAGAAACTTCAAACCGTCAAAGCTGATCTATATGCTCTCTCAAGAACTTGGCAAGAAATGAGAAGGCGTTGCTTTTTAATCAGCAAGAGAGTATGGAGACAAAGTTGGCCTTTGCAGAATCTAGCCTTTTTCAGGCATTGGCTGACGAGACAAAACTTATTGAGGAGGTCGTATAAGAAGGGAGAATAAAGTACTTGTTGAAGTTATGGTGACACTTTGTTGTCAACCAAACATATGTATTTGTGGTTTCTAGTTTAGTTGGAGAGTTCGGTGTTTGATGAAAATTACACCGCAAGCGCACGGGTCTTGAACAAGTAATACAGTGGACTTTTAGAGTCCGAATATTGATCCCACGAGGAATGTATACTTTGAATTAAAATACTTTAATCAATTTTAATTCTAACAATAAATAGAAAAATACACAATAAACATAAGATTTCGGAAATTAACTAAAAATCTACAAACTAATAAAACATAAACGCTTGGATATTTTTGGATGAAAAACGTGGTTGGAATTTATGAGTTCGCTTAACCTTTATTTCATTAATATCAAACCAATTATGCGCAGATGCAAATTACCAAAATACATAGTTAGACCTGATTCTCCAATTTTAGTTAATAGCCTATGTCGAGCGAAATTAACCCTAATTGAATGGCATTAACATATTTCTATGTTGTTCAAAACCAAACAACCGCATTAAATTATTGTGAAAATACTCAAAGGGTCACCTGGGGTAAGTATATATATCTATATACCTAAACGCGCATAGGTATCACTATACAACCCAGGGTATCAATTATTTTGGTCTAGTAATTGCAACAATTTCTCAATAATTGCCCTAACCACTTAAACACATCATCTATTGATCAAGTAAATGATGAACCATACAACAAAATAATTAATACACCATTATTTTAATAATCAAAGCATCATTCACAACATATAAAGATATTAATGAAACTTAGATTAAGTTACTACATCATAAACCCCAACACAATAAACTTTAGCCCATTCTATATAGATGTAAACAAAGAAGAGTCTTTATACAATACATTTCAATATTGGCAAAATAATTAAGAGAAATCAAAGTTATAGAATAAACCCTAGTTTGGCTTGGTATTGAATCTCCCAAATATTTCTCCAACTCCTTTAGTAGAATCTCATTTGTTGCTCTTGGATTAATCCCCAAAAATTACCAAGATTTTACTAAGTAAAAAGAAGAGAAAAATAAAGGAAAATGGAAAAAAATAAAATCTAAGCTAAGAGAGATGGATAGGAGAGAATGAGAGGGAGATAATTCTATATATTGTGTGTTATCCCCCACTATAATAGATATTCTAGGATATTTTTAGACACCAAAATAAATATCCTAAAATATCTATCAATAAATAACCCCAAAATAATGCAAGTTGGGCTAAAATAAAATCTAGATGAAATTTAAACCGCCTATCAAATTTTTGCTCTATGCGGCTGCATGGTTCAAATCTATGCGGCCGCATAGAAGAACTAAAATAATAATGTTACATCTCGGGTTAAGCCATGCGGTCACATGGTTATGAGCCATGCGATCAATCCAAAAATCAAGTGGCAGCTTAGACCTTCCATATTTGCACGCTAGGTCCCTCATTCTTAATCTCGTACAATTTGGTCCTTGGATTTTGACTTCCTTTTCATTTATGCCCTTGATAAATTTCACTTCAAGTCCTTCAACTTACTGGCTTGTGCACCTTAGTCCCCAGCTTTACAAATTTGTACGTTTTAAGTCATTTTTTTTACTCCTTTTAACTTCGTTCTCCTTCTTGTTGGGGTTTTAGCCCACAAAAGTAAAAATTACACAATTATGCATAGAAATTTACTCAATTTCGTCAATAATAAGTTCTCAAAAAGTGTCAAATAAGTATGTAAAACCACACTTATCATTCGGTTAAAGTACAACTCATTTGTGTTGTAAAATGTTAAAATAGTATGGTCTTGTACTAGTAAAAGTATTGCTAAGTCAAGGCCTACTACAAGTTGAGGTATGGTGTAGATTAGTTGGTAGATATCTTGTATAATGTCTTGAAAGTTGGCTCTATATATGCCAGCCTTTGTGTATCTCGAAATTAAGAAGAAAATATATCAAAATGTAGTCTCCAAAGCAATCCATTCTCCTCTGGTTTTCTTACCAGAAAACCAGAATTTATGCTCTCTTTTTTATATGTAAAATCTGTTTTTCACCTCCTCCATTGACCATGAAATTAACAAATGTTTTAGAACTTTATTTGTAAAGCTTTTGATCAAAAATCCAACATGGTATCAGAGTTTATATGTTCTTACGGGGCCTAAAAATGGCTGAGATGGAACTAGAAAAAGCAGTAAAAAATGGCAGCAAAAAATGTTCAAAAATCGGTTTGATGCCAAAGTTTTAGCAGTAGTCCTGAGAGTCAAATTTGATCCTTGATGGTGATGAAAGCAGTTAAAAATGAAGCAAATACAATACGCTGAAATGGTTGCAAAGTTGCTGTGAAAAGGAACTGCAAAAATGGTGAAACGTTGCTGTGAAGGTGCTGTTAAAATGCTGGAAAAAAAAAAGAGAAAATCTGGTGCTGATAAAATGAAAAATCTGGTTTATTGGCAAGGATTTAGAGCTGAAAAACTGATCTTTGAAGATCAAAGCTGAAAAACTAAATCTTGGCCATGACACAATTGAAGAAAAAAGTTGTTCAATGTGCTGAAAAAAATCGAGAAAATTCGGTATAAGATGTTGGGAAAGAAGCTCAAAAAATTGGTATGCCAAAATTAATATACGATATTTTCAATTAAAACTCATATCCGGTATGCATAACTGAAATCCGGTATGTGAATATGTTGAAACTCGTTAAGTGAAGGAATATTCGTTTTTTCTCATATCCGGTAAGTGTCTTTGAAATCCGGTATTCAATCAAAAGCTGAAATACGGTATGCAATTGAAATCCGGTATTGTGAAATTCGGTATGCAAGCCAAAGTCAAATTCGGTAGATATCTTGTATAATGTCTTGCAAGTTGGCTCTATATATGCCAGCCTTTGTGTATCTCGAAATTAAGTAGGAAATATATCAAAATGTAGTCTCCAAAACATTCCCTAAGAAAACCAGAAAAACCAGAATTTATGCTCTCTTTTTTGATACGTAAAATCTGTTTTTTACCTCCTCCATCGACCATGAAATTAACAAATGTTTTAGATCTTTATTTGTAAAGCTTTTGATAAAAAATCCAACAGTACTTAACATTATTAGAAAATTCATCTTGAGTAGAATATAGATTTTTTGGACGCTCATGAAGAGGATGATGGGGACATTAATCCTTTCGATGATAGGTTTTCAAGCACGTGTTTCTTCTTTTCAACCATGAATATTGTATCACCTCTTGATGGTGTTATCTGTTGACACAACATTCATGTACAATAGCTTGATTTTCCTTTATGCTGACTACTCCTTGGGGGTTTTGAATTCCATGCACTGATGGTAGACAGATGTTATCGCTTTCAATTGTTTTCAGAGAGGGTCTTCTCAAGATCCCATTATAAGCAAATTTGTTATCCATGATCAAGAAATTCTTGAATTCTTGAAACCCAATTGGCTTTTCACTAAGCTTAATCGTCAACATAATTTGTCATCCTAGGATCATGTTATTTTTCGTGAAGCCATCAATCACGGGCATCCATTGGTGATCAACCTGCATTTGATCAAACAAACTTCCAAACAAAATATTCATAGAGCTCCCATTATCCACTAGCATGCGGCCAAGACCGTTATGAGCTGTTATAGCCTATATTACCAATGCATCGTAGTAGGACTATATGATTTCATGTTCAATCATCACTATTAAATATAATTGGAAGAGATGTAGTTTAGGATTACCTCAAATACAGAATACTTCCTGCGTGGGTCTTTTGGCAATACGAGCATATTTCCTTTTGTGCGTTCATTATTTCTCAGCCTATATAAAGGCTTTCGATTATGGTGTAGAATTTTCTTACTGGGGGTAAAGAGCTAGGAGCCTTCACAAATGTTAGTGTTGGCTCGAACTACCTTGGTCTGAGTGCTCACCCTCCCTATCTAATTGGGTAAGGTGGTCTCCTGCCTTTTCCTTTTCCATGCTAAGCCTCCTTGTTGACTTTTCAGTTTGGCCACATTGAGTACCTCATAGCACTCATCCATATTGTGATCCCTACAATAATGAATTTTGCAGAATTTCAATTTTTGGCTTCTAGGGAGAATGCGCTTCACCCATACCTAGTGGAGGGCCATTGATGTTGCATACACCTTACCTTTGTGTTCGTTATAATGTGAATACTATTGCGTTGGCATTTAGTTAAATATATTAAAGAATCTTTGAGTTTTTCTGTACGGATCTGCTCCACCTTCTTTCGGTTGGCAACGATGTCCTCTGTTTGGATCTTGCATTGGATCAAGTTTACCAGCTGGTACTAAAAAGTTTGGATCTCGCCTTCTCCTTGCTGCATATCATTCAACCTTGTAGCTAGTGCTAGTCTCATTCTATTCCCGAAAAATGCTCGCAAAGATGTTTGCTTCAGTTACGACTAGCTTTTGATTGATCATTACAATAATTTAATATAGCATCTCTTAGCAGGCTCGTGTAGTGTTAATTGGAAGCCTTAGCACTTTAGTGTGGGTTTGCCTTTTTCAACTTTATTTGCGTCATATACTCGTACAAATGGTACATAGGATCTCTTTTCCTATTGTATTTCTCCATAATAGGGCGAGCAAATTTGTCTGAAATTGGCACTTCTTTATTTTTTTTTTTTGGAAAGTAGTACATACTCAACATCGTGATCCATTTCATACGACCTGATCGTCTGATTTTCATACTCTTCAAATGGAAGAGTGCTATATAAAGTATCGAAGAAATTCATTGTTCCCTGACCCTCATTGCGATTGTATTAAGAAGATCTTTTGTCGCATGAGCTTGCTTCATCCATTGATTTCCCTAGAGTGGATTAAGCTTTACCTCACTCTTTTCTCTTCCTTTTCGATATACTTTCATTAGCTCTTGACACATGCTGGTTGCTATACGTCTTGTGAAAAGAACTAGCGGCGTACTTTCCTCAACTCTCACTAGATTTCTCTTGCCACTTTCATTCTGGATTCTCAATTTGTGCACGCAACAACACATTTTTCGTCGTTAACATCTTTAGGCTTTCCTCCACCTCCTGAATGGTTTTTGCAATGGACAACGTTTTTCTTAAGCGACGATGTTGAGCGGGAAAGACATTGATCTGTGACTTTGCCGGTGTTTCTTCTTATTATTGTTTTGGACCGCTATCCATAGGATTGTCATTGTTATATCCTTTCATTTCAATCTCTGGTGATAGATTTTCTAATGTCCCACTCATTTTTCTTAGATTTTACAAATTTCAAGGCTTTTTTTAATTGTAACAGAGTTTTTATGGTTTACTTTGTTCCAAAGTTTTCCACAAACATGCAAATTTGTTGATGGTAAAAATCAAATCAACAAATCCTCATTTAATTATGATTTCTCTCCTCCTAAACTCACTAGTTTCGATACTCAAATTTGGAGCAGGATGGATAATAGCTATTTGAGAAGGAAATATTTAAATTGCATGCTTTACTCTTGAAAATTGGGCTATTTATAGATTTCTCTCCAAACTTCGGAGCAGTTCGGCCATTTAGGGAATATGACAAATGGTGTGGATCCTTATTGATTGCCTTGTAATCGATTCTGTTATGAATATCACATTTTATTTGTTAGCCCATATGTATTGTATTAATTGCCTTTAGATAGCCTGGATAAAGTAAATATTCGCTAAGCCGGTGTGTACCATTTTATGTTTCTATTACCTTGCATATAGGTAGAAACTTCGGAGAGGTTAGCTAAGCTCGCAGATTGAGTAGTGAAAATTATTAATAAGGTGCACTTTATTCATTTCTTGGTCTAACACCAACAGGTAGCATCCTAAATTTAGAAAGTAATTTTTTTTTACGCACTACAACAATGTTAATATTTTGGCTATTTATTTTTCTTTTTTCCAGAAGTATTTATTGATTCTCATCATCTCTCATTTACCATATTCCCCCGTCTCAAAAAGATAAGCATGTTTTCCTTTTTCGTCTATCACAAGTTCTCTATCACTTTTCTTGTTAAAAGTATAATTGATTTTTTTATTTTTTAAATATCTCCTATTTAATATGTTTTGTTATCAACAGAATATGAAATATTCATATATTTAAACCATTATTTGATGTAGGGGTATATTAGTAAAAATGTAAGAAAAAAATTATGTTTTCAATTACATTATTTACATTTTCTTCTGTGTGAAAATTGATAAAGTCTATTTTTATGCAATGGGGGAGTGTTTAAATTGATTGATCATTGATAAAAAATAAAATAAAAAATTTAAAAATAACATTCCATCCAATCAAGATAGACTTGCTTATATTTTTACTCAGATTAAGAAAATATAATTAATATAGTTGGAAACATAATTTTTCTTATATTTTTCCTAATATATCCTATCATTAAATAATGATTTAAATAAGAATAGTTCATATTTGTTGATAACGAGACACATTAAAATATGGACATATTAAAAAAATTAAAAAATCAACTATACTTTTAACAAGAAAAATTACTTATAATTTGGGATGGACAAAAATAGAAAGTGAGTCTATCTTAATGAGACGGAGTGATGTGATTTAAATTGTTTAAAAGATAGAATATTGAAATCTATAAATAGTGAAAAATCAAAATTACTCTCGATTTTTAAAAGTTAAAATAGAGGATTTTTTGGAGTTTATTTTTAAAATTTTAACTCTTTAAAATATAAAACATTTTATATTTAGGAGTTCTTTTAATGATGCTCTATGTTATGACTCTTTAGTCTTCAGTTAAAAGAGTTTAATCCCTAAATTGGTGAAAGAAACGATAGATTGATCCCCCCTGATATGATCTCCAAGTGATATGGCAGGTAATGAGGCATGATATCATAAGACCAATTAAATATGAGGAAACTTGACAGCAACCCTTAAAATGTATAGATATGAAATTTACTTATTTGGGGACTAATTTTCCTTTAAATGTATAGATATGAGATTTACTATATATTGACCTTCCATATCGCATGGTGATCGTCCCCAATAGAAAGAAATAGCATTATTTAAATGAGCGAACCTAATGGACTCTCTCTTTGGGCCAATTTAGCCCATTAGCCAAAGGCTCAACATTGCATGCAATGAATGCATAGAGAACATAAGAAGAACGTGAATCAAATAAACAATGAAATTTTATGAGAAAATTAGTCTGTCACTTTATGTATTGATCTAGTGGTGTCAAAATGAAAGGTTTGCTCAAGTTGAAAATGACCTTTTCTATTAAGAGCTAGATCGGAACTAGTATGGCCCAATACGACAGGCTCATCATTCCTAGGCGCTTCTTCGAAGAATTTCAACTAATGGCCCGAAGAGGTACACTTGTCCCTTTTTTGTAGCAGCAGTTTTGACTTTAAAAATATTGATTGCTGACTTGATCTTGTTTGATTGCAGAAAATTTTGAGAAGATAAGACACCCCATCCATGACATGACCTCCATTCTAGCCGCAACCTCCACAACTAGGAGGAAGGGGTTGAAGGGCACATCTGCTGGTGCGGGTGAGGGAGCAGGTGGAGAAGGTCATCAAGGAGGCTGCTGGCTAAGAAAGTGTTGCGAGGCCTCCGGTGGACAAAGGCAAAAAGCTTGTGGAGGAGGTCCTAAAGAAAAAGTTTTGGATTTCAACCAATGGAGAAGATGGCTTAAATGACTGCCCCCATCACCTCGCTCCGAAGTTCCAGTGGGGGGAAATTTGTTGGGTACCTCCATCGCAGCAACCTAAAACTCCCAGAAAAGGCCTTTGGAGCCACCAAGGCTGGAGCCATCGAAGAAGGCGAGGACTTCGAGTGGTTCGCCTGCTTCAGGGCCTGCTCCTCGGACCAAACTGGTCCCAACTCAATGGAGTGACGAACTGGCTCCAGAGGTTCTTTCCTTGCTTCCTATGGAGGTTTAGACTGCCACCTCCAAATTTTACAAATTTTGGACACAGAGGTGACAGAACTTCATGGAGACAAGTGATCCTTTCAAGGTGAGCCAAACGATGAGGGACCTTTGGAGTTGCCATAGAGGTGGAAGCCCTCTACGAAAGCTTCCAAGGCAAAAATAAAGACACTGCGAATAAAGTAGCCAGGGCTGAGGAGGTATCAAATAAGACCAAGGTTGATTTGGAGGCTGTGAAGAATCAGTACTTGGAGGAGTCCATGAAACTCACCTCTACTTTGGCAGAGATTGAAAACTTGAAGAAAGAAGTCCACTTGTGTTAAAGCAAAGTGACTTCGATGACGAGACGGGTGGCAACTTCAGATGCTTACCAACGAATAACTGCTGAGCCCTACAAAAGGCCAACCAAGATAATGTTGCTCTAAAAGATCAGTTGGGGGAGTGCAACTCCAGAATTTCTGGCCTAACTGAGGAGGTGGAGACGGCGAGGAGAGAGGCTGAGTTTGCAGGCAATGAAGCTAAAAAATGCTACATAGCCAACTTCAACCTTATGGAGACATACCAACGCTTTGGAAGCTATTAGCGGAGGTACGCCTGTACTGAGGTGGCGGAGTGGATTGAAGCCAATCATCTGACTTTCGACACTTCTAGGCTAAGGATGGAGTTCTTGGACGAGGATAGAAAAGAACCACAAACTTTGACAGAGGAGAGTCAAGTCGTTGAAATATAAGACGAGGCCGATGAAGAAGAGGCTAAAGTCTATGCTGTCGACCCCCTTAATGCCATAGTTCCCTTTAGGCCTGGGCACGGGTCGGTTCGGTTCGGTTCTGAAGAGAACCGAACCGAACCGAAAATTTTCGGGTAGTTAGTAAACAGAACCGTCGGGTCCAAATATAATTTTGGAACCGTTCGGGTTCGGTTCCATTCGGTTCAGTTCGGTTCGGTTCGGTTCTGTTCGGTTCCATAGTATAATTAATTTTTTTTAACATTTATAACAATACTAGAGTCTGACATGTTCAATCTTAACTTTTACAAATTAACGTATTCCAATTTAATAAGATATAAATAACAAGTTGTCCAATAAGATTAATTTACCAATATATACAAATAACAAAAAATAGATAGTAAATTAGTAATACTAAAACATCGGTGATCCATATAAATTAAAAGTCATAGACTCGTAGAGATAAAATATTTTAAAGTATTGCAAATACAGTAGTACTTACTTAACAACTATTTGATTTAACCATCAATTACTTGACTTACCATACTAGATACTAAAAAACTATGCAAGAAAGATTGAAAAATCACAATTAACAAACATAAATAAACAAAAAATTGTTCAACTATAAAATTTAATAAGAAAAAATATAATATATTTTTTATTACATGTCTCAATGCCATCATAGAACCCTGTTTCTCCATTACAAACTCTATATTTGTTAATTTATTTTTAAAAAATTAAATAATTTGATTTATCCCATATATAAAATTAAAAAATTTTAAAAAATTCAGTTCTTATTCGGTTCTTCGGTTCTGGGTCTAGAACCGAGAACCGACCCGTACCCGTCGGTCTTGATTCTGATACCCGTTCGGGTATTTCATTTACGAAGAACCGCTCGGTTCGGTTCGGTTCGGTTCGGTTCGGGTCCGGTTCGGTTCAGTTCGGTTCGGGATATATGCCCAGCCCTAGTTCCCTTTGTACCTCCCCCTCCCCCTCCCCCAAATGTCGACGTTAGAACTAGTTTTATTTTTCTTCCCTTTGCATGGGGTTCAGGTAGCCCTCTTATGCCGAGGCCCCTGTACAACTCTTAATTGTAAAGGGAACGTTCAATCCACTTCTCGATTGGGAGGGGGTCCCTTTGGGACAGGCTCCTTGTCGAAGTGTCGACGTTAGAACTTGTTTGATTTTTCTTCCCTTGGCATGGGGTTTGGGTAGCCCTCTCATGCCGAGGCCCCCTTTACAATTCTTAGTTGTAAAAAGAACGTTCTATTCACTTCGCGATTGAGAGTGGTACCTTTGGGACAGGCTCTTAGTCGAAGTGTCAACATTTGCTTATGCGATGACCTCATTTGTGTAACTTTGTAGGAGACTTTGATAACGTAACTTTTATTCATCACAAAACATACATGGTAGGAGTTTTACAATTTCCATTGATGATATCTCCTTAGTTTATGTTCCGCGTTCCATGGACGAGGTTGTACCTTTCCATCCATGCCCTCAATTTTGTAGGTCCCAGCTCGGACCTCTTCTTTGATGTGGTATGGACCTTCCCAGTTGGGGCCTAGGTCCCTGTTTCCAGTTATTTTGTTGACAATAGAACTTTTCGAAGGATGAGGTCATCTAAGCGAAAATGACTTTTTCTTGACTTCTGAATTATAATACCTCGTCATGTTTCTCTGATAAACAGCCAATTTAGCCTAGGCTCTATCTCTCATTTCTTCAAGGAAATCCAGTTCATACCTTCTCAATTCATCATTGGATATTTCGTTGTATTGTAATCGACGAGGAGATGACAGTCCTACTTCAATTGGGCTCATTGCCTCTATCTCATAGGTCATAGAAAATGGAGTTTGATCCATAGTTGTTCGCCTTATGGTTCGGATGGCCCACAAAACCTAAGGCAGCTCATCCATCCAAGCTCATTTGGAAGCATCTAGCTTCCATTTCAATGTATATTTAGTGGTTTTGTTGACTGTTTCAACTTGTCCATTAGCTTATGGGTGGTGAGGAGAGGAGAAATGCTTTCTAATTCCCAGTTCTTCACATATATATCTGACCTTCTTGTTGTCGAACTGATGCTCATTATCTGAGACAATTGAATGGGGGATGCTGAACCTGAAAATGATGTTCTTCCATGAGAATCTTGACATGTTTGCTTCAGTGATTTTGGATAATGGTTCGGCTTCAACCCATTTGGTGAAGTAGTCAATGACGATGATAGCGAAGCAGACGCTACCTCTTCCTTTAGGCATGGGTCTGATGAGATCAATTTTCCACTTGGCAAATGACCATGGGCTTGAGACAACGGTAAGCTCATGTGAGGGCTGCCTCTGGACGTTGGTAAATCGTTGCTTTTATCACACTTTTGGGGAAATTGCCTAACATCTTTTTCAAGGTCAGTCAGTAGTATCCTTGTCTTAGCACCTTTTTTGCTAAGGCCCATCTCCCGGAGTGATTGTCACATACTCATTCATGTACTTTCTGAAGCACATAGATAGCTTCTTCTCCTCCAATGCATCGAAGTAGAGGCATTGAAAAACCCCTCTTGTATAGTACATCATCTTGGAAGATGAAGTGTGTAGGTCATCTTCTGAGCTTCTGTGTCTCCTCCTTGTTAGAAGGTAGGATTTAATCTTTTAAGAGTGCAATAATTGGTCCCATCCATGAGGGGGTATCTTCTACCCACATCATCTCATCACATTTTGCAATGGAGGATCTCAAAAGGTGTTCTATTGGGACCACAATGAGTAGTTCGGAATCCCTGCTGCTTACCAATTTTGAGAGAGCATGACATGGTTGTTTTCACAGCGTGGGATTTCTATCAACTCGAACCTCTCAAAGGTAGGTACGAACTCCATAACCATCTTGAGATAGGCTGCCATGCCATTGTCCTTGGTCGCGAAGTTTCCATTCACTTGGCTAACTACTAGCTGGGAGTCGCTATTAATAACTAGCCTCCTAAACTGTATTTATTTAGATAGACGAAGGTCAGCAAGGAGAACCTCGTATTCAGCTATGTTGTTGGTGGCCTTAAATCCAAACCTCATGGCGCAATTTAGCTTGTGTCCTTCTGGGCTGACAAGCACCACCACTGCCCGATAACCAACAATCCCTGAGGAGCCATCGACGAAGAGGTTCCAAGTGGGTGATTCAGTAGGTTCCATCTTCTCTTCCATTTCTGAAACAGGAGTGAACTCCACCATAAAGTCAGCCAATGCCTGATCCTTGACGGCAATTCATTTTTTGTAAATGATATCAAACTCAGTGAACTCTACGACTCATTTCAAGAATCTACTGGATGTGTCGAGTTTTCAGAGTACCTGCCTCAATGAAAAGTTGGTTAGCACTTCGATGATATATGCTTGAAAGTAGGGCCTCAGCTTTCGTGAGGCCGTGATGAGTGCTAAAGCCAGTTTTCCCATATCGGGATATCAGGTTTCAGCGGCGAGTAGTGCCTTGCTAATGTAGTAAACGAGTAACTGATACCTGTTTCTTTCTTGATTAACACCGAGCTGATAGTTTTGGTTGTGACTACAAGATATAATAGTAGGTGCTCTCCGAGTTTAGGCTTCGAAAGGAGATGAGCTTGGCCTAAGTGCCTATTCAACGCTTGTAATTGCTCACTCTTTTTGGTCTATTCGAACTTGTTTTCGCCTTTTAAAATTTTGAAGAATGGGAAGCACCTATCCATAGCCTTCAACATGAAGCGGCTCAGAATGACCACTCTACCAGTGAGGCTTTGGACCTCTTTGGGTTTCTGAGGCGACCTCATCTCAATAAGGGCATTAATCATTTATGGGTTAGCCTCGATACCTATTTAGTTGACCATGTAGCTAACCATTTACCAGAGGCCTGCCCGAATGCACACTTTAGAGGGTTTAGTCGCATTCGGTACTGTCGAAGTACTTTGAAGACCTCCTCGAGATGTTGGATTTGATCTTTTGCTTTCAAGCTTTTCACAAGGATATCATCTGCGTACACCTCTACTATCTTTCCAATGAGGTCAGCGAACATTCTATTTACCAATCTTTGGTAGGTGGCTCCGAGATTTTTCAACCCGAATGACATCACCTTATAGAAGTATAAGCCCCGATCCGTAATGAATGAAGTATGCTCCTCGTCTGTCGGGGTGCATCGATATTTGATTATAGCCTGATTAGGCGTCCATGAAACTTAAAAGTTAGTGTCTAGCCGTTGAATCGACCAATTGGTCTATTCAGGAAAGTGGAAAGCTGTCCTTAGGACATGCTTGTTTCAAGTTGGAAAAATCCACACATACCCTCCACTTCCTACTGTGCTTCTTTACCAACACTGGGTTGGATACCCACTTCGGGTAAGTTGCTTCACGAATAAAGCGATTGTCAATCAATTTTTCCACCTCATCTTTCAAGGCTTTCATATCTTTCCGGGTTTATGGCCCTCCTCTTTTGCCTGCTGGGTCAATCTTCAAATGGTGGTAGCTAACCTTAGGGTCGATGCCCACCATATCCTTGTGCTTCCAAGCGAAGATATCCAAGTTGCTGCTAAGGAAACTTTTCAGTTTCTTTTTTCTAAGGGTGGTACATCTTTACCGACCTGCAAGTACTTTGGCTGATCAGGGGATCCTTCCAAAAAACTCTCCAACTCCTCGACCGGAGCTGTTTGAGGCTTGCAGTCAATTATGCGGGGATCCAATTCGTTAACGATAGCTGCTTCCTCAGTAGCTCTCCATTCTTCAGGGGTTCTCCCTCATTCAGGGGTTGAATCAATTTCCATGACCACCTCTTCGTCAGAGACTTTTTTCTATCATCACGACATCTTCCCCTTGTGTAGGGTACTGCCCTTCTTTAGGATCGTCGATTTCATCAACTTCCATTAAGATCACATTTACGCTTCTTGACTCAACTTTCTGAATTAAGCTGGTGTAGATTCCTTGGAGCCTCGTTGGTCATCTTGGACCATAGTAATGCCATGCTCCGTAGAGAACTTCATGCACAAATAGTGGATAGAGGTGACTGCCTACAATTCTTTCGGGACAGGTCGTCCCAACTCCATGATAGGCGGAACGGTGGTCCATGATCAAGAATTGTATGAAGTTATGGGCCATTAGAGGTGTCACTCCCATTTCTGTTGCTAGAGTGATTTTACCTCTGGGAATGGTGCTATCTCTAGTGAATCCATATAAAGGGGATGTCACGGGGGTCATTCTGTGATCAATTTCCATTTTATCAAAGGTAGCTCCAAAGATGATGTTAACCGAACTTTCATTGTCTACCAGCATTTTTTTGAGACCATTTCTGGCCACCACAGTCCTCACAACCAGAGCATCACAATGGGGATAATGTATTTCTACAACATCATCTTGGGTAAATGTGATGGGTTGGACTTCTCTATTGGAGGGTTGGCTGTTGCTTACTATTAGGCTTGACATTAGGGACTCTTTAGCCTCTTTGGCGTAATTTCTTTGGGCATTCCTTAATTCGCGGCCAAAATATGGGCCTTCAAATATGGTATCAATATCTCGAATGGGCTCGCTCCCATTGTTGGTATGTGGACTTCTTCGGCATCTCTAACCTTCTTCAATCATCAACCTTCTTCAGGCCATCTACGATCGCCTTCTCACACTCTTTGATCACCATTCCTTCTTCTTTGGTTTATTTCGTTGTTATTGCGATGCCAACCTTGTCGAGGTGCTTCATCTCTTTGCTGTTGATCATTTCCCATATGATTGTTTGACTGCCTCGCCAAGTCCCGCACCCAGAGGTGTGATGGCCGTAGGTACGGTGATATGAACAATAGGGATGTGTATCACCCATATTTCTAGGTCTACCACCTCACCTTCTGCCTTTCATCCCGCGAGTTGCCGGCTGAGGTTATCTTTCTTGTTGCACCTCAAGGTTGGGGTTGACCTCGTCATGCCAAAGTTAAGACTGCGTCTAATGTTGTTGCAGCCAGTACTTGCCCCAGATTGAGATTTGATTATCAATCTTGGTGGCCTATGAGGTGAGATGTAGGACATCGTCCTCTCCGCATATGAGGAAGTGGGAGGCCTCGGCTTATCCTGTTACGGTGATCTCTTAATTCTTCATTGATGATATCTCGCCTTATCATTTCCAGCAAGACGTTGTAACTAGTAGGGTCCTTATTTTACATATCTCTCCAAAAGAGTGAATTCATATCCAGCTATCCTCTCAAGGCAGTGAGGGCCTCTCGATCCATGACCTGGACGCAGTAGGTCATCTCGTTTGTGAACCGAGATAGGAATATTTTCAACGATTCCCCTTATGTACTGCCCCATGTCCTGAGGCACTGAACGGATCCTTCTCCTTCTTTGCTAGTGGCGAAGCTTTTAAGAAATGCTTTTTTAAAGTCAGGCTAACTTCGGATGCTTCCTGCTTGTAGCCGAATATACCATACTTCGGCTGCCCCACTTAAGGTGAGGTGGAAGGCTCTGCATTTCATTGCAGGGGTTGAGCCTCTTAAACTCATATGAGTTTTGAAGCTATTGAGATGCTTTGCAGGATCTCTTCTTCTTTCATATTTCGGTATTTTGGCCAGCATGAAGTGACTTGGCACTGCAGCTTTTTTTATTTCTTGGGAAAATGGCAAGTTACCGTCATCTTCATCAAGGTCGCAGGACCTCTGTGGCTGGTCAGATTTTTCATCCTCTCTGACAAGCATGTCCCTTGGCGGTTGGGACGGTCCTGCTTGGTTCCTTGCTTGGTCTCTTCTCTCATGTGGCTAAGGCTCCACTTCCTCGCAGATTGGCTCGACCTGTCTTTGAAACCGAGGTTGTTCCAATGACCTATTTCTAGGTGCTAGAGGAGGTCGGTTCTGCCTACTTCTAGGTGAACCAGAAATCTATCAAAGACGCTCCTAGACCTCCTAAGGGACCTTCTTGGGATATCTTTCGAATCGTAGTTTGGTGGGAAGTTATATGGCATCACAAGGGGCGACTCAATAGCATAATTTGTCGAAGTGTCAACTCCGACCTCCCTTTCCAGGTGTTCATCTTACTAATACGGAGGTTGACCTCCCATGTGGCTATCGACTTCATCATACTGGTTCCCTTGGAAAAATCCATTTATTTGTGCGATGTAGGGAGGAATAGGATATTCCTCCGGGGCTTGCATGTTTCTTAACAGATCTTGCATGACAAGATTCTGCTGAGTAATGTTTCTCTTATTTTCAGCCGTGGTGGTCACTTCTCTTGTGAGTCTAGCGTCTACCCTAGACCCTCATCGAGATCCTCGTCTATGTGGTTGGTGGAATCTATGCTGAGACGTGGGGACTGTGTGCGAGGGTTCCCCTTCTTCAAGGTATTCCCTGATCCTCCGAGGTCCTGCTTCCTCTCCGCTAGTGCTCATTTTCAAATAAAAGATGCTTTCGAACACAAGTGAATCTCCCGAAAAATTATATTTTTAAAATATACTTTCGAAGTTCACCTTGAATGTGAATCTACTTATACCCGTTGGCGGTTCTGTTGTGTGTGTGTGTATTTTTTTTTTTTAAGGGTGCACATAAGGGTATACAAGTATCATTTCCCTTTTTATTTTTAACCAAAATTAATTGTGTCTTTTATCTTTTTTGCCCCTCAACAAACGTGACCACTGAAACTCACGTGCATTGGGGGACCATGCTGGCACGAAGTGATAAGTTAGGGAAGTAAATATCAAAAATAGTAGATTAGGAATCCATTTTCTATTAAGAAAATAGGTTGTGGACTACTGATGCAATATTTCCTTTAAATGATTTGTAAGTATCGAAATATATCCGTGGCCAGAGAGTCTATTACGATGCGTTATGGGTGATAGCAGTTCGAGATCCAAGACAGTTTGGTCCTTTAACATTGGACTCATTAAATACTAATTGCCATACCCATACTCAAGAAATGAAAGATCAATAGGCTTTCAAAGTGGAATTTGGTCCCAAAACAAAAATACCTTTTTCATGGCAAACGAGGTGCAAATGGTCAATTTATCTCACGTCAACATCTCAATGCGCTAAGATCAACGAGATTGAACAAAATAAAGTGTCAATCCGATAACAACTTGCCACTAACTATATCTTAACATCTTCCTTTTTGTCTATAATTTTTTCAAGAACGCTATATTTTACAATAACACCGTACTTTAAATAATAAATTAACACGATATAAAGAGTAGAATGTTATCCCAAAATTTAGATGTACTAAGAAAAATTTTCAAACTATCGAAACCCTAAGTGGTGGGTGTCCCCCTCCTTGTTTTGGTCATAGCATAAATAATCAAGTGAAAACCAACAATATCACAATTATAGGAAAAGTAGAGGTACCTAAATTTACCAAAATAATAATGGATGTTTTCTGCAATGACATAATTAGTTGGACTCCTATAGAAACTACAGTAAATGAACTCCTAATCATCGATGAAGAATTTGTTAAAAGATAATTAACAAAGTTCTGTCTCATACATTTCTTCGTTAATCTTGATTGGGATAACCATGAAATGACTCAAAAGAAAAAAGTATTGTTCCAAACAAACCACAAATGTAACAAAAACTAATATTTTTTATTGAAAAAATGAAAAAATTGTTGACTAGATGATGGGTTCAGTTTGTACAAAGTTTGTACTTTGTACAACAACAACAACAACAACAACAACTATAATATATTTTGTATCGATATTAATATTAATTTTGTATGAAAATCATTCATCACTTATCCCTATTTGTACACAACTAAAACTATATAACATCACTAAGTTAAACACTAAAGGAAGACAATTAATTTCCCGTTTATCGAATGTGCATTAACAATTTGAGATAGTCCAACAATATTTTATATCTGTTTCTGAAAAAAGTTTATTCCTTTCTCAAGTTATGGAGAGGAGATGGGGGTATAAAGAATAAGAATTTTCTTTTCTTTTCTTTTTTTTTTTTTTTTAGCACAAAGCTCCACTAAGCCAAAAAAGGGACATACAATGGTGGAGTCTTTATTGATTCTTTCCTTTTATCTTTTAATAATGTCTTTATTTAGAGTCATGATTTTACGCGATAATTAAACGGCATTAACGGATATGACATTGTAAAATACTATTTCAAATGTACGAATGTAGGTCCCAATTATGATAGCTAGTCAATAAATGCCATTTAATTATCACATAAACTCATGATTGTTTTTAAAGTGTTATTCATATTTGGCAGAAAAATCCAGGATTTAAATATTTTGTTGACATTTTTTTTTTTAACAAAAGAAAAATTTACTTAAGTTGTCTAAAGTATGTATTATTAGACGGTCCAACAACTCAATTGAACTATTATTAACAAACCACAAAAATTAATTAAAATAAAAGATAGAAAAATAATAAATATTTTATTGTGAGTAGTAAAATTAAGTTTTAAATATAAAGAATATGTTAAAGTATTTCAAAATTATCATTGTCTAAATTTATAAATGTTCTCTAAATTATAAAATATACTCTTTAAAAATAGAGACTAAAGAATTTTTTAGAGATACTCTAAAGGAAATAAAGATCCACTTTTAGGTGTGTGGAATATTCACGGTTATTGATAAGGGTAAGCATTTTAATTAAAATCGAATCAAAATCAAAGAATCTAGTTGGATTTCGAAAAAAAATAAAATAGGAATTGAAATCAAGAATGTAGAACCGATGGAGCCTGGATCGACACTTGATTCTTGAATAGGGATCGTGGATACTTGACTTTGAAATCGAATTTATCCTATGTTTAGCCCCTGTCGGATGGAGTTATTTTCTAAAATCTATCAGATTTTGACAGATTTCTATGGATGTTTTCAATTAAAAAAATTGTACAAAATTTGAATAGGATCCTACGGATAGATAAATGGAGCAGGGACGGATCTAGGATTGAATCAGAGACCGGGCTACAAAATTTTTGATCGGGCTAATACTTGAAAAAAAAAAAATTTACTCATAAAAAAAAAAATTTTTACATAAATTTTTTTTTTTGCCTTACTGGACTGTGGGGGGGGACTGGGCTATAGCCCTGCCCAGCCCAGCCCTCCCACATCCGTCTCTGAAATGGAGTGTGCTACATGTACACAATAATATACATAACACCCTACATCCCCTTACATGGAGGGGGCTCATATATAATAAAATATTTGTAGGCCCCCCTCCATGTGAGGGAGGTGTAGGGTATTATGTACATTATTGTGTGTATAAGTAGATTTATCCTAGATAAATAGCAAAATAGACTTGAATAATGTAGCCTTTATTTTTGTCTTTTTAACCTTTGAGTATTGTCTTAGTTAACCATTTTTAGCCATTAAGTACAGAGCAGGGGTCCCACATGATTGGATGGAAAAATCTTTTTTTGCCCAAAGAATTGCGATCAAACGGGGGGCTTACTAATTTTTATTTTTTTACAACTTATTAATTCTGAACCAAGCAAGTTTGCAAGGCCCAAATAATAAGTATCTTAATAAATCATATCCGTCCTTGTGAATAATTGAATCATATCACCCTCATTCATATACAGTAGCGGATCTAGCACCCAATGAGTACTGACAGTAGCTCGTGCCGACTCCCTCAATATTACTTTTGTTTTTCCCTTTTTCGAAAAAAATAGGGTAGCCAGCTTCAACGTCTACCTTGATTGTTGATCGGAGTACCTCTGCGGTAAGTCCAAATGCGTTGGCCTTTGTAGTTGAGATTGCTTGAAAATTATCGGAGTTGATACCTGTAATTTGAGCAGCCTTTTGCACTGCATAGTGGCTTTGATCGAATTTGTACACCACAAGTTTGTTAATCTTTGTCCCTGTCGATCTTCTTCAATATCCGACCCATGCCGGCAACTATAGACTATACGTCTTGTGCTGCAAAACTCCACCAACTCCGCCGAAAAAAACAGGAATTCATTAGGATTTGGGAAGCTTTAATATCTTCTCCAGCTAATGCATTACAATGCTCTCGAGCTCAGTGGCAGCAGGAAAGGACATCCAGTTGAAACCAAAAACATTAAATCCACTAAACATCTCCCCGAGAAAATCCTGCAATGCTTCATCTGTAAAGAATAGTGGGGATGCCGAAGATGGGAAGTGGGGTCGACTTTGGAAAGTCACGAATATTGGGAGAGGAAAAAAAATGGGAATATTATAATAAGAAAGATTATCATTGATTTAGCACTTGAGTCATGAATGGACTAATATTCTTGTGCTTAATTAAAAAATAAATAAATAAATAATTTCCCATGTACTTATTCTCTAATATACTTGTCATTTTTAATGTTTATTTACAACTATAATATATTTTTATTGAATTAAGCTACTTATTTTAACAGATTCTTTGATAGATACTGAGGTGGCATACACCTTAGCCTTTAATTTGAATTTATGAAATTCAAATTAAGGGTTGAAATGCATGTCATCTCAGCATTTATCAAAGAAGCTGTCAAAAAATTATACAAGTAGCATAATTGATTTTTATTTTCTTCAAAGAATTCTAACTTAATGGCAGATTCAAAAGAATTTTCTAATATTTTTAATTAAATATTAATAAACAATCTCGCTATTGTAACAATTGACGATCAACGGTCAATAATATCCTTAGCTCAATCGAGATCTTGGATCCGCGCATTGTTTATAACCACTCTGATAACTTTATGTGTTACTCACCCCATAAATGCTTTTTGCGATAATGCACACAGAGCTATAGCTGGGATTAGATGCTATTGTGCGAGATATTTGTTGTTATTAATTTAGCCATTGTTTGAGTCCTATTTTTGGGAGAGGTACGATTCTTCTCCCAAAATTAATAGTGTTTTATTGGAGAATGTCGGGTAAAAAAATAATAATTTTTTTGAATTTATGTGTAAAATTATTTTAAAGGAGAATGTGTAGTTGACAATGATTTTTTTTTTTTTTTTTTTTTTAAATGAGTTTTTGAAAAAATGGGGGCCAAACATAGACTTAATAACATATTTTGCATTGAATTAAGAAAAATGTTGAAACATATATTTGGTAACATATTTTATTTCTTCTATTTCAATTAGATTTGAGAAGGGAATTTGAATTGTCAGCACATTATTATTATTTAAAAAAAATGTTTTGGATATAAATTATAATTGATTAATGTAGAACAACTACATAAATTTTAAAATCAGGGCTAAGTTAGTTTTAACTTGCATGCATGCATGCATGCATAAAATTATAATTTTTTTTTTTTTTAAATACCTTAGAATGTGTTGGCCCACACTGCCATAATTTCCGTACCACTATCAATATATAAAAACGGTTCGAACAGTTAATACAACTTTCTTCCTAATTATGTTCAATTTATCATAAAGTATCAATACAAAGTATCCAATTCAGTATAATTCCTTACTATAACCAATTCCATAAATCTGTTGGAAGTTAGAGATTTAATCAACTTCTCAAAATTTTTACAAAATTAGGTCATAAATTGAAAGTTAAATGATTTCATATCAATCAAGGTGCCCTTGCACTCTTCTTGTGATTCAGTATTTGTTCCAACCTAGGGTAGCATGGCATTTCGGTTTCTGATTATTTTGTGCCATTTTTACTATTTTTGTTTAGAGTTTGTGGTCAAAATGTTGAATAGAGTTCTCAAACAAGAACAATAAGGGTCCGTTTGATAGAAAGTTGGAAAATGGATGGCAAATAAAATATTTGGCAGGGAAGTGATTTGCTTAGAATTTGTTTTAGAGGGAATTGTAATTATTGATTGGTATAATTTTACACCTAATCCGTTTGGCTTTGTTTTTCATGCAAATAGTTACTTTTTGGAATAATTTTTTTTATAATATGTATTAAAATTTGTTTGGATTGTCAAAAAGTAAAAAATAAAAATAAAAATAATATTTTTATGAATTTTTGGTGTTCGTTTGACTTCATTTTTTTTTATGCAAATTGTCAATTAAATCGATAATTTTTTTTACCATTGTATTTAGAATATGTTTCCAATGCCAAAAAATTTTTTTAAAAAAAAAAAGAAAAAAATACCCAACAAGGTGGAAAATAAATTCACACCAAAATCAAAAGAAAATATTTTCCTGTTTTTGTGTTTCAAGGGATTGTACATTAGAAGTTGGTGGCAAACATTTTTCATGACAAATTTGACTAATCAAACAGCCAAAAGTAAGAACTAGGAAAATATTTTCCTAGTTCTATGGCAAATTCCTCGTATCAAATGAACCCTAATAGGAAAAAACTTATGGACTGAAAAATTCAAGGGGCAGCCTCGACTCATGCAAAATTGCATTACTTACGAACTCAGAACTCATAAACTCGAATTTAATTTAAAATTTGAATATCATTAAGCATAACTGTTAAGGAATACATTAATAACTCCAGAGACGAATCCAACATCGAAGTTAAGCTAGGACAGAGTTTGATCATTGACAGTCGACAATCAACGATTGTAATAGCCCGATCATTTATTAAAATTTAATTACCTTTGAAGGTGATCAGAAAATGAATTACCCTGCCAAACAATCAAAAGGGTGTGCATTTATGCACAAGAAACATATCAGATAAGCTTTTGAAATAAATAAAATAACTCCTAAACCAGCTTGACACAGACTTTAGATGTTCAAACAAGTCTCTAATCTAATTTCAACATCCATCTTAACCAAATCATCTTGCTTTAATCTAAAAATAAGGAGGAATACTCGAAATAGGATGCTAGAAAAATGCACTTGACCGTGTAGACCGTGATTTTTTTTTTTTTTTTCAAACGCTTGATGAACAAAAACCCCCTCTCTAAAGTTGTCCCCTTCATGCAATAAAGCAAGCTCAAACCTGAAAACCATCCGTACCAAAGTCCCCAAATTCAATTTGCACATTGATGCATAGTTAAGTAATCAAAGAGTAAAGAAAGAAAAGACAATAGTTGGAACACAAACCTGTGCATTATCATGACAAGGCTTGCATAAACTATAGCTAAACCAAAAGTTGCATTAGAGAAATCCTTGCAATAACATTGTAAGTAGAATCAAAATTGAAGCAAAATTTTTATTTAATGAATAAAATAAATGAGGGAAAAAGTACATTTCCAAACCAAGGGAAGTCGCAGTGGCCACTACAGCCTGTAATTTGGAATACATATAATCCATTGGGATCCATATTTGATATGGAATGAAATTATAACCATGAAATCCCATCGATCATCAGATTAATAACCCTAGCCAGTCCAAAACAACAAATATACAATCATGTACATAAGCAAAATAGTAGGAAACATTACAAGGGAAAGGGTAGAAGGGAACCCTCCGGCTTGAATCACAGCCTTAACGTCAAAATTCTTGCAATAAAATATAGTTGAAGTAATTGACTTTGACAATTGCTCAATTGCAGCAGATAAAGCTGTAGCTATCAAAAAATGTACACAATTAATTAACCAAGAAGTTGAGAATCATAAAGAAAACACCCAATTGAAGAAATTCTTGACCTATAAAAAGGATAACCTAAACCTATATTCCCAAATCACAAATCAACTCATACAATATAAATTATTTATCATAAATCACAAATCCACAATTCACATTTCACTTATCCCAAATTTAAGTAATTTCCTAAACCTAAATTCTCAAATCACAAATCAAAACTCAGAACTCATACAATATAAATTATTTATCATAAATCACAAATTTACAATTCTCATTTCGCTTATCCCTAATTTGAATAATTTCCCAAACCTAAATTCCCAAATCACAAATCAAAACTCAAAACTCATACAACATAAATTATTTACCATAAATCACAAATTCACAATTCTCATTTCTTTGTAAAAGAAAAAAAAGTAGAGAACGACAGACAGTTGAACTCGAGAAGGAAAAAGGCGCTCACCTCACCAGTCGGCACGCAGGTGGACGGTCCGAGTTGGTCGTCGACGACCAGCTTCGCAACCAGGAGAGGTGGAGAAATGGAAGCTGCAAAATGCGACTCCCCGTCTGAGCCTCTTCGTTAAGGCCCAAAACATCAGCCTTCGCAACACATCTTCTTCGCCCCACCTTTCAGCCTATCTTCCGCTGTTCAACTTCGGCTCCCAACATGTCTGAAGTTTCGACGGAGTCCAGCACATGGACCGCGCTTCCTCGTCGGGTGTTGGTTCTGCCGCTGAATAATTCATCGTGCTAATATTAATATCATATTAACAACTGTACTCGGCTATTGAGAATGTCTAATTATATAATAATATTTATTATTATTGTTGTTCGCCAAATAATTCCACACGATTGCCAATAAAAGAAATGGGTAAACCGTAAACTAATGATGATGAATAATAATACATATGGGTTACCAACTTTAAACGGGTGTACTATGTCAAAACAATTGCATGAAACACGCTTTCCTTATTTAAAAGAAAAAAAAGAAAAGCATATTAATACGATTTTATTCACCCGTCGATTATCTTTTCTCGCAGCCTCTGCTAAGCATTTGTACTGTAGAATTATTTTCCCTCTCAGAAAGTGTTCTTGGCATTGATCATTACAACACAACAGAAATTTTAAGCCCTTTTCCTGTTCACTTTCTCCAATTTTTACTCTCTCTCTCTCTCTCTCTCTCTCTCTTGTTGGGTTTTTCTTATCCCACTTGAATTTGCCTCGGAACTTGATTTCCATGGGGAACTCTCTTACTTTAATTCCTGGGTTCTGCTCAAAAAGTTTGAAAATCTAATCTTTCTTGAGTGTCCACTTTGAGTTTTGCTTCAATGGTTTGATTTTCTCAATTTCTCGATCACAGGGTATTTAACTTTACCCTTTTCATTGGTTTTGCTTATTTTCTTGAATCTACTCACAACTGGGATATTGATTCCATGGGACTTTGTCATGGAAAACCCGTTGAACCTCCACAAAATCTTTCTGATAATCCAATAATCCCAGGTGAAATTAATGAACATACTTCGAATTCTTCAACTGGGAAAACACAAAAATTCCCATTTTACAGTCCAAGCCCCTTCAAAAACTCACCAGCAAATTATAGCATCACTTCTACTCCTCTCCGATTCCTTAAGCGCCCATTTCCTCCACCATCACCAGCTAAACATATTAAGGCATTTCTTTCAAGGAGGCATGGCTCGATGAAGCCTAATGAGGCCACTATACCAGAAGGGAGTGAGTGTGAGATTATTGCTCTGGACAAGAATTTTGGGTTTTCAAAGAATTTCATCAGCCATTATGAGCTTCAGGAAGAATTGGGGAAGGGGCATTTTGGGTATACTTGTGCAGCTAAAGGAAAGAAGGGAAACTTGAAGGGGCAGGATGTGGCTGTTAAAGTTATCCCAAAATCAAAGGTCTGTCTTTTGATGGCTGAAACTTTTTCTTCCAATTACTTTTTGATTTGTTGATTATAGCTTATAATTATATAATGTAAAATAATATTAATGCCTCTTGCCTTTTTAATTATTTGCATACCGTTTGATTCTAATTATTTGTAGAATGAGAATGAAAAATATAGCCGTTATGTGCCCACACAAGAGATTAAAAGTAAAAAGTGATGGATGGATGTAATTGATAACGGTCATATTTTTTATTTTTATGGATGATTAATAGGAAATAAACGGGGTCTTGATTTTTTTGCTCATCTAGCAAGCTTTTTGTCAGTTTCAATGTGCTATAATGCCTGTTGATTGTGTTGGGTTGTGTGCCCATATAATATATTTTGCTATGATAAAATAATTATTTATAATAAATAAGTTGTGGTTTTATTTATTTATTGCATTATTTATTATTGAGCATGCAAATTAAAGTGCTTATAATCACTTGAGATAATATAAGTTTGGTACTTGCGTTGAGAAGTACAGTGTGACACAACTTATATTTTGATAAAAAATAATTTATTTACAATCAATGTATATGGGTTAACACCTTGTACTGGAAGATTGTAGTGTTGATCGATTCACTATTTAAGTTTATGATTTGTTCTTATAAGAGAAGTACAGTGTGACATAACTTATATTTTGATAAAAAATAACTTGTTTACAATCAATGTATATGGGTTAACACCTTGTACTGGAAGATTGTAGTGTTGACCGATTCACTATTTATGTTTATGATTTGTCCTTATAAGAGAAATAGTTAAAAGTAACACTAGTATCCTTGGAGTTTATTGAATAGACTGCGTGTTGAATTTAACTCTATAGCATGACCGTGCGGAGAATCAAATTCCACTTGACCGATTGTGTTTTATTTAAATCTCTTGACAAGATTATATATATCTTTTCTCGATTTAATGGTTCTTTGATTCATCAATGGATGGGATTATTTTGATTGGTCAAATATCTCGATGAATTGGGAACTTGAGAATGAGCGAAGTAGAGAACAAGAATTCATGTCGGGAACTGTCGCCCCCTAAATATGGATAGAGTGACTACTTAAGTATTTTCTGTTAAACGGTTAAAATCTAAATTTAGTGTTTAGTGACGGCTAAACTTCAACATCCGTGACTAGTTCAAAGGACCGTTGAAGAAAATAAAACTTAAGTTACTGAGACTAATTTGAAGGGCAAAATGGTTATTTATACTCGTACCTAATTATTGGATCTCGAACGAGGATAAAATACATATACGGCAGCTAAGAGGAAAGTATTACAGATTTATTGGCTTCTATGATCTTATATATTCCAAGAGTTCAATCTGCTGTCTTTAGTAAAAAAACAAAGACTAATAATTAGATTGGATGGTCTAGGGTCAACTAGACATGATCTAATTATTAGAGTTTGGATAATATATGTCCGATCAAATCCCTATGGTAGTTCTATGAAGTATTTGAACTTAATTACGGTAATTATAATAGTTTTGGGCTTAATTGTAATTATAACAATGTTTTGTACATAGTTGTAATTACTACGAAAGTTGTAAATTTAGGCCCCATTTGGTATCCATTTTTCCTTCATAAAAATGAAAAATATGACCGTTATCCATTACATCCAACCACCATTTTTGACTTTCCATCTCTTGCGTGAGGTTCATAACGGCTATATTTTTCATTCTCATTCTACAAAAAATGAGAATCAAACGGGGACTTAATTATAATTATAATTGTAATTGAAATTCTAGGTCTACACATGTAATTAAATATAAACTAATTGGATTTGGACTTTAATTAAAACTCCTACTTGAATTTTAATTAGAGCTCCTATTTGAATATGGAATTATTATTGTATAAGGATCGTAACTCTTCCATCTTTATAAATAGAGATTAGATGGAATCTAGACATCCAATGAAATTGTACAACAATCATAATACATAATTTCATGGTATTCAAATTTGGAGAAAGAAAAAGAGAAGAAAAATTATTTTTCTTGCTTTTATCAACTGTCCATATCAAGAATTGGTTTCTTGATTTAATTAAAAGAAGGTACCCATCCACCGGTATAGTCTTGACATTGAAAAATACCATAGAAGATTTGGAGGTTTGAAGTATTAAATTCTTGCAATTAAAAGCTGGAAGTTCGTAATCCAAAAGACTGGAGGTTGGTGATTCAGAATTAATTTAAGAATTGATCATCGAATTTAGGTTAAAATTCAAATTTTTTATTCTTGATATAACATACACGTGAACATCTAAACAATGTTGTTTATTGAATTAAAGAAGTTTTTTAATTTCTGGATAATTCCTCTTCCGCATTCCAACATATTGAAGTTCTTTCCTATTTTTATATCTTTTGTTGATATCAATTTGTTAGTGGTGATGTTGATTTAATTTTGTTATTGTTTAGTCTTGTTTGCAATGTTTTTTGGACGGAGACTAGCTACAACTATCCACACCTCTCCTTTTTTTATGCATATTAGATTTTGTAAATGCGAAAAGGAACATGAGGTGCAAATAACACCATTTAATATTCACACTTCTTCTGTAGGTATTTTTATTGATTATTCACACATCAGAGTTCATTTGCTATCGATGATACCATACAAAGGGGCATCAGTAACTTCAAAACTGCCATTACCATTTTTATGTTCACTTAGTAACTATGGATCGTGATTTCAAATTCGTGCATGTGATATTTTTGTTTGTGATCACTCAAACATATGCAAATTGGTTGTTGGAAGTATCTCATATTGCATTAAACTGTTGTTTTCTTAAGCCCATGGGGGCTTCTGCATTGACAAAAGAGTGGTACATCCCTTGCTCATAATTTCTCTTTATATGTGGATGTCCATACTAACTAAAAAGAGTGTGAAAATCAATGTTCACTTTATCTGAATGAAATGAAAACATTCATGCAGATGACTACAGCTATTTCCATTGAGGACGTTAGAAGAGAAGTGAAGATGTTACGTGCACTAACAGGACATAAGAACTTAGTGCAATTTTATGATGCATATGAGGATGAAGACAACGTATATGTTGTGATGGAGTAAGTTTGGACTTTGAACTGATCAGATATCACTAACGTGGTTGTGCTTCTGCTATATTTTTTCTTAGCTAACTGTCTTTAAAGATCTGTCCTAATTGCTCGTGGTAGCATTGAGTATTTTAGCTGTGCTAAAAAATTTGTCAAACATAATTTTCTAGGAAACTAACTTTTAAGCATAGTGAAACATACTTTAAAATCATACAATATGATTTGACAAATTTCAAATTCTCTTTTTAAAAGTGTGGAACTCAGTTTCCAACCATCCGTCACCTGGTGGTCATGCAAACTGTTTGAAGTCCACCCCTACCGTCCTTGGTGGGTCCCTAAATATGGGAATAAAGATTTGAACGGTGTATCATGCTTTGCTTTTGGAGTGGTCTTATGTATAATTTGGATAGCATTCAAAAATTCGAAGTTTTGGAGCTCATCTACGCCCTTTTTCCCCTTCTTTTTTGCAGGTTATGCAAAGGAGGAGAATTGTTGGATAGATATACTCTCTAGGTTATTTTAATGTTTCTCTGTTTCTATATTTGACGCATTTATCTGTCGCACCAATCTTTCTAACTGATTATCCACCCTTTTGCTCTAGGGGTGGCAAATACTCAGAAGAAGATGCTAAAATTTATCATGGTGCAGATTTTAAGTGTCGCTGCTTATTGTCATTTCCAAGGTGTGGTTCACCGTGACCTAAAACCTGAGGTATTCAGCTACTGATATCCCAAATTTTGCTTTTTACAGTACATGATGGCTTCCTTAGATATTTAAAGGGTTTTACTATGTGTACACGGGGGACGCAGGCCCCCCTATTGTGAGGGGACTGTACCCCAGTGTACAAATAGCAAAACACATATTTAAACCTTTAAATTGTGTTTTTCTGACAAAGACTTGTAAGGCCTCACGTTTGTTGAATAAGCCCATTCTATGCACAAGCACCAAGGAACCATTCCTTACACTGCCCTAGAATACACATTCTTCTATTCTGTTTTCATTGTTGAATCTCTTAGAGGATTTTTATGGCCCTTTTTCTGTGAGGGAAAATTATAAATTTTGAATTAATATAAAAGTTCATCAGAGAATAAAATAACATTGTTTCATGATGGTGCTAGCTGGTTGATGTTATTGATGGAATGTGATAACTGATTGTTTAGATTTAGCATCAATTGGACTAAGGAACATCTAAAGGTAGTTTTCTATATTCAACGAATGTATTTGGAATTTGGAAATGATGTCATGATTGTATATGCATTCATGTATCGGTTTGAGATTCGGCTTCCTCCCCTTCCCTCCCCCAAATGTGTCTTCCCTATTTTGCAACGAGGGAGCCAGAGGTGTAGGATAAAGCCGGCATTATGAACTCGTTTGGAAAGACAAGAACCAATTTTGGACGCTTTTATACTAGCTCATTAGAATTGTCTTGCTACAAGTATCCCCTATTTTGAAAATTTAAGATTTATTGATTGATATGGTACATCTTCTTGTAGAGGTAAACTTGGCCAGCTTGGTTTAAATCTAGACATTGAATTGAAATTGATACTTTAATTTTAAAGTTTTGAACTGTCTTTTGATCAGTGTTCTATTATGCTCGAAACACGGGCGAAACGCTTTGCCTTGGTAGTAAGCGTGAATTGAGCAGTCATGCCTAGGCGTGCTTTATTGATTTTTATTATTTATTTTTTCTCTTTTCTTAAAAGCCTTTTATTTGACTTTAGTTTATCAACTTTTAAATTTTTTTTAAAGGCTTTTATTTGACTTTAGTTTCAAATTTTTAAATAACTTTTATTTGACTTTAGTTTATCAACTTTTTAAATTTTTTTGAAGGCATTTATTTTACTTTAATTTCAAGTTTTTAAATAACTTTATCTGCGCAAACATTAAAAATGACTATACGATAAAGATCTAGATAAAATTTAAGCCGTGGTACTATCTAAATTATGTAATTATGATTTTGAAACTTATTTTGTTGAAAACATCGAAAGTATGTATGGTGTTCATATAAATCTGTAAGGTAGGACTTGTCTAGTTAAAGTTGAAATTATGAAAAATAGTCTAGATTTTTATATTTCGAAAACTTGAAATTTATATAATTGACTAATTGTATGAATTATTAAGTAAATATAGTATTTTATAAATTTTAGATGTTTGGTATGTATTATTTTAATTATTAAATGATCTTTAGAATGATTAAGTATTTAAAATAATATTAAAAATAAGTAATTTTTTTACGCCTAGACTTCCCTTAGGCTTGTCTAAGCTCGTAATGCTTGAAGTTTGGTTTCCACGCCTAGCAATACTTTATGCTTTTTAGTACACTACTTTTCATTGTTGAGGGTCATTCATTATATTTTGGTCCTTTCTTTGAGATTAAAAATGGTTAGATCGGTTGATTTTCCTCTCTCACATAACTAATATGTCGATATAGAGAGAATAGTATTCTCTTATTATGATGTGCGCTCTGGGCGCACACATGCAAGAAGAAATCTTGAGCCTTTTTTTCTCTCATCTTCTTATATAGATTTATCATTTTTTACTTACACTTTTTCTATGTTTTGCTTCAGAATTTTCTCTTTATATCGAAAGACGAGTCGTCCCCTCTGAAGGCCATTGACTTTGGACTCTCTGACTATATAAAGCCAGGTAACTCTATTCCTAAATCTTTTGATGCTCTTCTCATCATTTTGGTATATTAAAGTTGATTAGTAGATACTTTTGCAGATGAAAGGCTGAATGATATTGTTGGAAGTGCTTACTATGTGGCTCCCGAAGTTTTGCATAGATCATATGGAACAGAAGCTGACATGTGGAGTATTGGTGTTATTGCTTATATTCTTCTTTGTGGAAGCAGACCCTTCTGGTCTCGGACAGAATCTGGAATCTTCCGAGCTGTCCTAAAGGCTGATCTAAGCTTTGATGAAGACCCATGGCCTTCTTTGTCTTCTGATGCTGTAGATTTTGTAAAAAGATTATTGAACAAGGATTATCGTAAAAGGTTAACAGCAGTTCAAGCTCTCAGTAAGTAGCTAAACAACGTTAATTTAATGTTTAGTATGCAGTTTAGGACAAGGCTGGATGGTATAATGTACAAGGCTTCTTTTTCTTACTTGATACTATCGTGTGCTGTCCAATTCTCCCACCTATTATACCATAAATATGCCACGTTAATGAAAACAATTCTTGCATTAGACACCAAGCATATCTTTGTTTCTTGTCATTGGCAAATTTCGTTAAAAGATGATTTAGCTGGAGAATGAAAGATATTGAAAAGCCCTTTTACTCGGTTCACCAAATACATTTGTGGAAGTTTTGGTGTTTATATTTGGTAACATAGTATTCTTATACACATGTACTGATTATCTTGTTTAGGTCATCCATGGCTGGCCAGCCATCATGATGTCAAGGTACCTGTGGATATGATAACGTATAAGCTTGTAAGGGCTTATATATATTCTTCTTCTCTGAGAAAAGCAGCTTTACGGGTATGTATATTTGTCTGTAGGTAAGAACCTTCTTTCAGAATTTAGTTGATTGTCCAAAATAATTATGAATATTTTGAGAGATGTTCAACTACTAATTGCGTAACAGAAGTATAAAATTCATCTCAAGGAGTAAAACTTATTACAATTCTTTTATTCTTCATAAATCTTCAGAGGAGTCCTTTTTATGCTTGCCAAACACATTTTAGTTTATAGTTAATGGGCTTGATTGAAATATCTGATCTGCCACTGTAACAGGCTCTTGCAAAAACATTGGCAATACCACAGTTAGCCTATCTCCGAGAACAGTTCTGTTTATTAGGGCCAAGCAAAAGTGGATTTATATCCCTTTATAATTTCAAAATGGTTAGTTCTCTTTTCCCCTGAACCCCCCTCACCCACAAAAGAAAGAAAGAAATTGAAAACAAAATAAAAATAACAAAATAACAAAAAAAAAAGAGCCTTCTGTATTTACTTTATTAATGTTAATCCTCTGTAAGCAGGCTGTGGCAAAGAACTCAACCGAGGCAATGAAGGATTCGCGTGTTCTAGAATACGTAGACATGGTAAAACTTTCACTAACTTTTCTTTGAAAATGCTCTTTCCTTGATTTTAGGTGTATAACCTCTCAGCACCATAGCTCGGCCTTAGTACAATTTTTATGATGAGAATTGCTAATGCATTTTCACTTATCATCTAGGTGAGTTCTCTTCAATACAGAAAATTGGATTTTGAAGAATTCTGTGCGGCAGCTGTAAGTGTACATCAGCTGGAAGGCATGGAAAGTTGGGAGCAACAGGCACTCTGTGCCTTTGAGTTTTTTGAGAAGGTTGGAAACCGGGCAATTATGATAGAAGAACTTGCTTCAGTATGTTCTCTCTCTCTCCCTCTGTGTGTTGTGAGCCTGCACCCATTGTTCGGTTGTGTCCATGAATTTAGCAGCTTAACTTTCTTAATGGTTCTAGGCCTCATTGACTTGGTGATGTTTAATAATTTATGTTGTGAAACTATATCCACAAAAATTGGGAATTACAATATTCTCGGAGGAGATTGGAAATTAACTGTTCTCTTTACAGTCAGAAAATCTTCTCAAGTTTGTTTTTAATGGCTTTAATTTGATGAAGTGTTAATAGATTATGGTGCAGATTCTTATTTTTCATTTCCATACCATTAAAAAATCATCTGACATTCGTCTTCTTTCCAAATAGGAGCTTGGACTTGGTCTGTCTGTTCCCATTCATATAGTTCTTCAAGATTGGATAAGACCCTCAGATGGGAAGCTAAGCTTCTTGGGATTCATCCGACTTCTTCATGGAGTTTCTTCCCGTGCACTTCAGAAGGTCTGAAATATGGTCGCACTCTGCTCGCTGCATCTGCAAAATGCCCTTGAAGGCTTGAACTTTACTGCTTGAATAGGATCAAGAATTGTCCCGTTCTGGGGCTTCATCACAGAAGGTTGATATACATAGAAGGCTATAGCTAGTTGCGGCTATCATTTCAGTAAGCATTTGTCCCTATAATTTTCCTCTACTCCCAATATTTGGTGGGATTGAAATTTAGAGAATTGTAAAGCTAAGAGTAGATAAAAATGTATTTTGGGCTAGAAAAGAAGTAAAATTTTGTCTTTTGGCTGTATCCCCTTGTGTAACCTGTGCATTTGACTTCTTTTTAACTTTTAATTTTTTTATATAAAAGATTATTATTATTATTATTTTTTGCTAAGCAAAACTAGAGGCGCTCATCTTTTCTCATGAATGTATATTTGTTCCCTTTTGCTCACAGAAGGAAAATGGATAAAAAGCAAGAGCAAGATTTGAAAATGGATATTGTAAAAATGGGAAACATATTCTCTAGTGAAGTGCTTTAACAACATGGATCCAGGATTGAATGGACGTGGCGTAGTCTAGATTCCCCGGTTCAGTTAGACTGAATCAAGTCTTGACTGGAATCTGACTCGTTGACCTGTCTGCTTCATTAGCTTATCAACGGACCAGAACGTGGGCTGTTGGGCATATTGAAAGATTAGCCCATGCTGAAGGTTCCCTTGTCTTGAGTCCCGACGGTGCTAATTTCTCGTTGAGCAATGCTGTTGACGACGTCCAAAAATGGACACTACTAATATTGAGCCCAAGGCTCAAGATTTCTTCTTGCATGTGTGCCCCTGGGAGCGCACATCATAATAAGAGAATACTATCCTCCCTATATCGACACATTTGGATATGTGTGCAGGGAAAATCAGCCGATCTAACCTTTTTCTTTTTATCTCAAAGAATGGACCAAAAATAATGAATGGCCCTGAATTATTATCAGAAGGCAGTTCAAAACTTTGAAATTAAAAACATGGCATTAGATCCAGTTTTTCCTCTCGAGGGCCTTGAATAGAGGCTGCCCTGAGTAGAGGTCTTCCATCCTCTTGAAGGCCGCCGGCATAGAGGTTCTCTCCTGCCTCAGTGCAGGTTTTTTACTGTGTTCTCTCCCCATGGAACCTGACATCGCAAACATGTGCAAGAAATTGTCCCTCATTGAACAGGAAGAAGAAATACTGGCACTCGATGAAAAAGAAGTGCTGACTCCCCACTGGATCGACAAATGCGTGCTATTCAAACTCTTATCCAGCAAACACTTCAACAAGGAGGCACTCAAGAGCTCTGTGAAACGACTGTGGCGACCAAATAAGGCTTTAATCATTCGAGACATCTTCCCCAATCTATTTCTAGCAGAATTTGAAGACATTTGGGATAAGGAACGTGTCCAATGCGAAGGACCATGGGCGTTCGATAAGCATTTGATACTGACCAAGGAGATAGATGGCCTTGAGCAGATCGAAACCATCTCCTTCTCTGTGGCAAATTTCTGAGTACGGATTCACGATCTCCCTGTCATGGTTCGCAACTGGAAGATGGGAGACGCTATCGGCAGGCAACTGGGTAAAGTTATTGATATTGACATAACAAGAATGAGATTGCAAGGGGTGAATTCCTCCGTATTCGGATATGCCTTGACATTACCAAGCCTCTCCTACGAGGGAAGCAGATTTGTTTGGGATCTTACAAGCCTTTCTGGGTTCGTTTTGCTTACGAACGCCTCCCAACCTTCTACTATCTATGCGGGGTTCTTGGACATAATCATAAGGAATGCTCTCAATGCCAACCCTCCATGGAGGCATACACAACCTCTGACTACTCCTACGGACCTTGGCTACGCGCTGGAAACTTCGGAGATTATGGTGGTCCTATCCGTAATCACCAATTGAAGTCCTTAATCCCTAACCAGCAGACGACACCGTAGGCTCCAGCAGTCAGAAAAACAGTGAGCCAGATGGTGAGCAAATTCCGGCAGCCACCAGCAGGATTCCAGAAAATCAGGAACTATTTCGGGAAAGGAATATTGATGAAAATAATGGGGAGCTGATTAAGGTGCCTTCCCAAGACCAGCTACCGCTACAGGATCAATTAGGCACTGCAACCACAATGGAAATAAATCTTGATTGCACTGATTTTATGGAGGACAATATGGACAACAATAATGCTCCTAATTTTCAGCCGGAAAATATCCCAGTCCATTGACAATCCGATATTGACTTACCTGAATCAAGTGAGTCGTTGATTACTGCAACGGGCTCCAACCAAACTAGAAGGTGGAAACGAGTAAAAAAGATTCAGGTTCACAAATCCAGCAAGCCCACGTCTTCAGCAAACCAAAAATGATCCTTGGAAATTTCTCTTGCAAGTGGGGAAGCTGTTAGAGTTTCAAAGCGCCTGAAAGGTATAGCAAAATCCCATGAACGGGACCTCTGCTCCAATACTCAGAATTCGGTGTTGGCTGATGTACAACCCCACCGATCCCAATGAAAATACTAAGTTGGAATGCACGAGGGCTTGGGAACCCTCATGGCATTCATACTCTTTCTGATCTTATCAGGAAGGAAGATCTCGATGTTTTGTTCCTACAAGAAACAAAACTAAATGCTAAGAATATGGAGTTATGTAGAGTTAAACTAAATTTTTCTGGTTGTTTGACCGTCGAGGCAGAGGGACGTTGTGGGGGTACAACACTTCTTTGGAAATCTGACGTTCTTTTATCGATTCTGAGCTACTCAAAATACCACATAGACGCGAGAATTGACCTGCACCAACACAGCTGGTTCATCGCAGGTTTCTATGGTCACCCTGAGACACATAAACTCATGGAGGTTTGGAACCTACTAAGAACATTAAAGAGAGGTCCTGGAGAGGCATGGCTGGTCTTCGGCGACTTTAATGAAATTTTATCAAACGACGAAAAATAGGAAGGTCGAGATAGACCCTGGCAGCAACTAGATAATTTCCAACAGATGTTATTCGATTGCGAGCTATGGGACCTTGGCTTCACAGGTCCTAAATACACATGGTATAACGACAGACATGACTACGCATGGATTTTTGAAAGGCTTGATCGCTTCATTGCGAATGACTCTTGGTGTCGCCTTTTTGCACATGCTTCCATCACCCACGGTTCAGCTACATATTCAGATCATCTCCTGATTTGGATCCAGATTGAAGGAACTATTCCAGCACTACAAGGCCCTAAACCATTTCGCTTCGAAGCTATGTGGCTGGGAAAAACTGAATGCTCCAATATTGTGCAAACTTAGTGGTCCGAAAACAATTCCCAGAATCTGGACAACATTAGCAGAGCAATAAGTAGCTGTAGCAATCACCACCAATCCTGGAACTAGGCTACATATGGCAAGGTGCAATTAAAACTGAAGGATGTCAGATCAAAGCTAGCTCAAATACAGAACCAGAACCCGACAACCATTGATACAAATGTCCTACGACAAGCTAGTGAAGAGGTGCAAACCTAGATGGATAGAGAAGAAATTATGTGGGAACAAAGGTCAAGGGTAGCTTGGCTTGAAGAAGGAGATCAAAATACAAGGTATTTCCATGCTAAAACATCCCAGAGAAGGAAAAAAAAAACATAATTACTAAGTTGTTGGATGAGCAAGGGAATTGGCAAGAAGGGAAAGCGTGTGACCGCCTAATCATCGACTATTTCACTGACCTGTTTGCCTCTAATGGGTCGAGCAATCGAGCTGAAGTTCTGAGCAATATGGAGAGCAAAGTAACAACAGATATGAACAATGAGCTGATACAACCTTACACAGCAACCGAGATCTCCCAAGCATTGCAGGAAATGCACCCTAACAAAGTCCCCCGGCCCAATGGTATGCTTCCTCTCTTTTTTTCCAAAAGTTTTGGCCTCATATTGGCCCTTCTATAACTAATGCTATCCTACATGCCTTGAATACTTGTGAATTCCCTCAAGAGGTAAATCACACATTTATCGCACTCATTCCCAAGACAAAAAACCCCCAGAAAGTCAGGGATTATCGGTCGATTAGCCTCTGTAATGTCCTCTATAAATTGGTTTCTAAAGTGGTAGCTAATAGGATCAAACGAGTGCTACCTATGGTGGTTTCGAAAACATAATCAGCTTTCATCAAAGGAAGACTAATTTCGGACAATGTACTTGTGGCGTATGAAGTACTCCATTTTTTTGCGAAGAAAGAAGAAAGGCAAGAGGGGTTACATGTCCCTCAAGCTTGACATGACCAAAGCCTATGATAGGGTGGGGTCCGAATCTGCCGAGGAGCTCCAAGAATAAATTACCTCATCTTTGCGGATGACAACCTGATTTTGTGTGAAGCAAACACATCAACTATTTCTCGACTGCAGGGCATCCTAAGTACTTATGAGGAGGCGTCGGGCCAACAACTAAAGAAGGATAAAACCGCAATGGTTTTTAGCGCAAATGTGAAGCACAATGAGCAGCAAGAAATTATGGATCTATGGAACGTCCCTCAAATCTAGCAATATGAAAAGTACCTAGGGTTGCCACCCATGGTAGGAAGATCCAAGAGCCGAGCTTTCTCTGAAATTAAACACAAAATCTGGTCGAAATTGCAAGGGTGAAAAAGTGGAATGTTCTCCCAAGGAGGAAGAAAAGTTCTCCTCAAATTAGTGGCCTTAGCATTACCCTCCTATGTCATGAGCTACTTCAAACTCCCTTCCACATTGTGCGCTGAACTTGAACAAATGATGGCTCAATTTTGGTGGGGCCAAAATGAGGAAAGGAAAATTCACTGGTTATCATGGAAAAAAAAATATGTATAAATCGAATTCTTTGGGGAGCATGGGTTTTAAAGAGCTGGAGATATTCAGTATGGCCATGCTCGAAAAACAAGCCTCGAGGCTACTACAACATGGGGGATAGTTTAGTTCACAAGATATACTCAGCCCACTACTTCTCAAATGGAAACTTTTTGAGAGCACCTCTCTGTGGGAACCCCTCCTATGCCTGGCGAGGCATTTGGGAGGCAAAAAATCTGATGATCCAAGGAGGCAGGTGGGTTGTGGGGAATGGAAACACAATACACATGCTCAAACACAAATGGATCCCAGGGGTGGCAGACTTAAGCAGTGAAATAGGAGCTAATTTTCAAGGAACCAACGGACGGCAGCTTGACTATCCAGTATCCTATTTGACTGATCCAAATTTGGGGTCGTGGGACTTAGCGAAACTGAGAACTCTCTTCAATCTAAAAGTTGTTGAGGTTATATTGAAAATTCAACCAAGCTACTCGGAGGTAGAGGATGTCTGGAGCTGGGAACATGAGTAATCTGGCCTTTATACCGTAAGCAGCGCATACAAATTTTTTAAAATTCGCCTAACTCCAGATCGAGGCACCCCTTCAAACATTACTGAAAAGAAGAAATTCTGGGACATTTTATGGCGGCTGAAAATCCCTCAAAAAATAAAGATTTTTGCTTGGAGAGCCTGTCAAGAGAGTTTGCCATAGAAACAAAAGCTGGTTCATAGGAAGCTCCTTGTTGACACCAAATGCTATTTTTGTGATCACCACGTGGAAGACTTATGTCATGTCTACTTCATTGCCCCTCCATCCATTTCCACCTTACCAACCGATTCCCAGTGCTACAGAACAAAAGTTATCCAAAAGGTTTCATGCAAGTAGCTTCAGACATATTGATATCAAATTCAAAGGATGAGCTTACTGATTTTCTGATTATTACTTGGGCCTTTTGGCACCGGCAGAATAAAATGTTGCATGATCAGATCGACCTTCCACCATAGCAAGTGATTGCGACTAGCTTGGCTAATAAACTTGCCACTGAACCAGGCATCCCCCGAAACACTGCTTCTGGAGTGCTCCTTGCAAATATAGATGGTTTGCACCACCTCGAGATACCTTCAAGCTCAATGTTGATGGTGCTCTCTTCTTCGATTTTAACAAGGCCAGACTTGGAATTATTTTACGGGATCATGAAGGAGAAATAATTATGGCTGCGAGTGGCCCTGAAAGATGCATCCTAGAACCTGAACACATCGAAGCGGCTGCAATTGTGAGAGGCCTACAACTAAGTCTCAACCTGGGCATCTCAAACTTAGTGGTGGAGAGTGATTGCCTATTCCTGGTGAAGGAAAACAGCAAACCAACTTTAACCTTAGCATCCATCCGCCATTTGGTAGCTGAAATAAAGGAGTTAATGCTACGGTTTCCACATTGTAACCTCTATCACTACAACAGGATTACAAATCAAGCTGCTCATCACTTGGCATGGCATGCATTGTCCCTTCAGGATATGATACTTTGGTCGCATAGTGTCCCATTTTTCATTGAAAATGTAATTTTCATCGATAAACACTATTGTAACCTTTCTTAAGGTTATTTTGCCTTCATGAATGAAGTATTTTTTTTTCACATAAAAAAAAAAAATTTTGCAATTTAAGTGTGTATTTGCTCCCTTTCTTTACCCATTTTTATAAACGTTTTTCATCTCTTGTGGGCCCCAGGTTCTAGAGAAAGGGTTTTTATCTGACAACGACAAAGGCCACATTTGACTACTCAACTTTATATTCCACACATAAAATTTTGACTTTACATTTATGCCCGGCTTTCACGTGATTCAATTGCTATCACCGATAATTCTGATACGCGCCAGCCATGCAACCATGCATATCCATTCAAGTAATAAATAATGCTAAGATTCAAATGTGATGGAAGTGGGAATATGAAGACATGGTTTTGGTCAAGTTTGTTCGAAGTCTGTTGATTTGTTTTCAAAAGAATTGAAATGTCAATTTAGTGTTTTACAGGTTAAGTACTTGGAATGGGTCACATAATTTCGGAACAAGGAGTGGCGGTTGATCAACCAAAATACAAGATGTTATCAATTGGCCTACACCGACAACTGTGAAAGAGGTTCGTGGGTTTCTCAGCTTAGCAGGCTACTACCGAAAGTTTATCCATAATTTTAGATGTATAGCAGCTCCCTTGACCCAACTCCTGACCAATGATGGTTTTCAATGGAATGAGGCGGCAGAAATAGCCTTCAAACAATTGAAAGAGGCATTGACTACACCACCAATTTTATGCCTTCCAGATTTTTCTCAACAATTTGTCATTGAATGCGATGGAAGTGAAAATCGGAATCGGTGCAATCCTTACCCAACACAATCGACCAGTAGTATATTTTAGCGAAGCATTAAAAGGCTCGGCATTGACTTTATCTACCTATGAGAAGGAGATGTTGGTAATCATCAAAGCAATCAAGAAGTAGCGTCCATATTTGATTGGGAAACCTTTTATAGTCCGCACCGACCAAAAAAGTCTCAAGTACCTACTAGAGCAACGGATTACTACACCCGCACAAACTCGATGGCTGCCAAAGATTCTTGGTTATGATTACGAAATTGAATATAAAAGAGGGCCTGAAAATCAAGGTGCAGATTCTTTATCTCATGTTGTTGAATTTCAATTCTTGTCTATTTCCATGCCACGTGCAGATTTGGTGGCCATTGCTTCAAAGGAAGTCCAACAAAACCTATTTTTTGAAGACTTGATAAAGAAAGGTTCCTCTGAATCAAACCACAAATTGATAAGACGAGATGGTGTATGGTTCGAAAGAAACAAGGTTTATCTGAGCCCCACCTCAACCATGATTCCAAAGATAATTGCTGATTGTCATTCATATCAATTGGTGGGCATTTTGGGTTTCATAAAACCCTTTCTCGTATCAATAAAAGTTTTCTCTAGCCTAATATGCGTCGGATGGCAAAGGTTTATTTGCAACAGTATGATGTCTGTCAACGATTCAAGACCGATTGTATGAAGCCAGCAGGTTTGCTGCAACCACTGCCAGTCCTTACACAAATGTGGACTGATATTTCAATGGACTTTATTAAAGGGTTACCATCATCTAATGGATACAATGTCGTCATGGTAATCGTCGACGACTGACAAAACATGCTCACTTTGTAGCTTTAAACACCCATTTACAACAGTAATTGTCGTTAAAGCCTTTGTCACCAACGTGGTTCACCTTCACGGCATTCCTACGACAATTGTTAGCGACAGAGAGAAGGAGTTCATCAGTTCCTTTTGGAAAACATTGTTCCAGTTGTAGGGAACCAAGCTGTATATGAGCTCAAGTTATCACCCACAATCCGACGGCCAAACAGAAGTAGTAAATCGAACTTTAAAACAGTATTTATGATGTTTTACTGGTGACCAACTGCGAAAATGGATCGACTGGATTCCTTGGGCAGAGTTTAGCTGCAACTCATCCACTCACTCCTCCACCAAGATGACACCTTTTGAAGCATTTTATGGTATTTCACCCCCAAGTCTACTAGCTTATGTATCGGGCACTTCCCGCATCCAAGCGATAGATGAGTGCAGATGAGCAAGTCCAACAAGACTAGTAGAAGGTTGGAGAAAAATATTGTGTGTAAAGAAGCAAAGTGAGGGAGGCATACGGATGAGTAATGTACTAATGTTCATTTATGATGCTATGATAATTTGTTGGCTTTCCTCTCTGGATGTCTGTCTTTGAGATCTGTTTGGTTGCTTGCATTGCAATTGGTAACCATTTGCCAGTTCCAGTGGTACGCTTTAAAGTAGTTAAAATTAGGATGTTGCATAATTGATGGACTCACTGAAACAATTGTTAAAAACTAGGACACATTTTCTTGAAGCTGTCCTTAGAAATACTTGTAAAATCATTATACTCGCAGAGCAATTCTAATAAAATATCGAATACATAAACTTTTCGTAACTTTGAGATGACATTCTATGTGAACTCAGACGCAATCTGTTGCTAGCTCAAGAATGGATTAAATACCAAGCAGACCAACATCGACGCGAGGTTTCGTTGGTGGTGAGAGACTATTTGTATTTGATTCTACAACTTTATCGATAGTCTTCAGTGGCTTTTTGAAGCTCTATGAAATTCGCACCTCGTTTATTTAGCCCATATCAAATAATGGAAAAAATAGGTACGGTGTCATATTGGTTGGATCTACCTCCAGGTTCTCAAATCCATGATGTGTTCCATGTTAGTTTGTTACGGAAGCATTTGGGACCAGTGACCCCAACCTCGACTCAACTTCCATAGTTTCAGATACATCTACCATCCTTCCACGATGAAAATCAGATCTGGGACCAATAATCCCAACAGTTCCGAAACATTTCGAGTTGCATGATATAATAAAACGTATCATTAGCAGCTTAGATCTATCAACATCTGTTTCTCTAGAAGATTTGAAAGATCTTCTCGTAGAAAAATTGATGGGGAAGAGATTGTTTATTGTGTTAGATGATGTATGGGACATATTATCTTTCGAATGAGATCAACTGAGAAATCTTCTCCAGGTTTGTGATGTGGGAAATAAAGTCGTAGTAACAACATGATGAAAACATAGCGAGAATGATAACTAGTATGCCTTATATCAAAAGATTAGAACTTGTAATTGAAAAGGCAACCTGGGACGTCTTTAAAAGATGGGCTTTTCAAAGTGGTAAAGAGTGGGATCAGGAAATAATCGAAGAAATTGAAAAGCTAGTAGTGGAAAAATGTAAAGGATTACCGTTAGCAGCAAAGGCTTTGGGCATGACACTCTCGACAAAGGAGGTTGATGAATGGCTATCGCTTTCGAAAGGTCGTGTATGGGCTACAGGGCAGGGCGAACATTATGTTACGTGGGTTATAAGATTTAGCTTCGATTAGTTGCCATCATACATGAAACGTTGCTTTCTTTGTTCTGCAGTACATGGAAAGCAATCTTTTTCCATGGACGATCTTGTACAGCAATGGATGGCGCAAGATATGATTCTAGTTTACGACAATGATCAGCTTGAAGACAAAGGGAAACATATTGTTAACGAGTATGCTTCTTTCATAATATTAGGTATGTTGATTCACTAGACAATACTCTCTGTTGAATTGTGACTCAAATTCTGTTGAAGTTTGGAGTTGTATTTGGGTTGGAAAATGAGAAATCGGTTTTATGGATCGGGACAAAACTTGCTGCATTTTTACTAGAACTTCGCTAGCTGGTTGCTTGAGCGACACTTATAGAACCTTCGTCACTCGACTTTCGTTGGCCTGTAGTTTGAGCGACAGGTCCTTTTGCTCGAGCGACGTCGAGCGATAGTGTTATCTGGGTTTGCGTGTTTTACACGCGCTTGGTCTCCTATTTATCTACAATTTGTTTTTAGGGTTTCATATAAATATAATTTGGCGTGTATTATCTCCATAATCACATTATTAGAGAGAACAACATATGTACAACATATTAGAGAGCCTTAGATCTTAGTTGAGTGCATTGAGATCTTGTAAACACAATTACTATTGATTATAGTGAATTATCCACCTCTGCAAGTGGTTTTTTTTCCGTCTTGGATTTTTCACTTAAATCTCAGTGTTCATTGTTTGATTGTTTATTTCATTATTGTTTTAATCTTCAATCCGTTTCATAACAAGTGGTATCAAAGAGAAGGTTCGATTATTCCGCATGGCAACAATGAAATACGATCTTCCATTGTTGGATTGCAACACAAGATTTGGTCTATGGCAGGTGAAGATGCGAGTAGCACTTGCGCAGATGGATTTGAAGGAAGCCTTGCTTGGCTTTGATAAAATGCCTGCTATCTGGATGCAAGAAGAAAAGCAACGTAGGGATCGGAAAGCCCAAACCAAAATTCAACTACATCTTTCAAATCAAATACTTCAAGACGTTTATAAGGAGAAGTTCCACTGCATTGTGGTTGATGTTGGAGCAGTTTTGTATGACAAAGAGTTTGACCAGCAAGTTACACTTGAAGCAGCGCCTATATTCTCGCAAGATGTCTGAAGATACGTTATTGGATGATCACTTAACCCTGTTTAAAGATATCGTGGCTGATTTGGAAACTTTAGAGGTTAAGTATGATGAGGAGGATTTAGCTTTAATGTTTCGTGTTCTTTGCCGTCATCAAATGTGACTTTTAGAGATACTATTCTCTATAGTCGGGATACTCACTGTGGAAGAAGTCTATGATGCCTTATTGTCTAAGGAGAAGATAGGGCATCTTGCTGGAGGATCTGGAAATCAGGCGAAAGGCTTGGTTGTTCATGGAAGAAATTAGGATAGGAGTTCTGGTAGAAATATGAGGGATAGATCAAAGTCTAGATATGCAGAAAAGGTGTGTCATTATTATAAGAAGAAGGGACATATCAGAGTTGACTGTTATTCATTAAAAAACAAAAATAAGGCTACGAGAGCTAATGAAAAAGGAAAGCAACCTGTTGAAACAACAGAAGCAGATATTGTGGAAGATGAGCAAAGTGAAGGAGAGCTTCTTATGATTTCTGACATGGGTTCCAAACCTTGTGAGGAATAGGTTCTTGGCTCAACATGTACTTTCCATATGTGTCCCAACATGGACTGGTTTACAACATATGAAGGAATTTCAAAAAGTGTTGTGATTATGGGAAACAATGCACTTTGCAAAATTGCTGGAGTTGGTACTGTCATAATAAAAATGTTTGATGGTGTTACCAGAACACTCTGATGCCAAACATGTTTCAGAATTGAAGCGAAATCTCATATCTTTGAGTATCCTTGACTCAAAAGGGCATAAATACACTAGTGAAGGTGGTGTTTTGAAGGTGAGCAATGGAGCTCTTGTTGTCATGAAGGGACATCAAAACTCTACACAGTTATATATTTTGCAGAGTTCCATAGTTATAAGGGATGCAATAGCTGCCACTACTTCTTTGACTGATGAAGAAGTTACAAAACTTTGGCATATGTGCCTTGGGTATATGAGTGAAAATGGGATCATAGAATTGAGTGAAAGGGGGCTTCTTGATGGGCAGAAGACCAGCAAAATGAAATTTTGTGAGCATTGTGTCTTTGGAAAACAGAAAAGAGTTAGATTTACTACTAGTAGACACAACACGAAGGGAGCACTTGAGTATATTCATTCAGATCTTTGGGGACTAGCCATGGTACCTTCAAGAGGCGGTGCTTATTACATGTTGACAGTAATTGATGACTTCTCCAGGAAAGTTTGGGCATTCTTCTTGAAACAAAAGAGTGTTGTGTTTAGGACCTTCAAAGAGTGAAAAATAATGAATGAAAAGTAGACTGGAAAGTAGATTAAATGTCTGCGCATAGATAATGGGTTAGAGTTCTGTTCAAATGAATTCGATAGCTTATGCAGGGCTAAAGGCATCTTGAGACACTTGACAGTGCCTGGAACTCCTCAACAAAATAGTATGGCAGAACGGATGAACATAACTTTGATGGAAAATGTTCGATGTATGCTTTCAAATGTTGGTTTGTCTAAAAGTTTTTGGGCTGAAGCTGCTACCACAGCTTGTTTTCTGATCAATCGCTCACCCTCAACAGCCATTGAGAAAAAGATACCAGAAGAGGTATGGTTTGGTAAACATTCTTGTTATATTGATTTAAAGATTTTTGGATGTCCTGCTTATGCTCATGTAAATAATGGGAAGTTGGAGTCTAAGTCTAGAAAGTGTATCTTTCTTGGGTTTAAATTAGGTGTAAAATGATATAAATTGTTGTGTCTAGAAGAAAAGAAAGTGGTGATTAGTACGGATGTAATATTTGATGAACTTGCTATGATTCATGGTGTGTCTTGTAAAGACTCTGATAAAATTAAGGAGCAGAACACTTCCACTTAGGTGGAATTGGAAATTAATCCAGTGGAACAAACAGAGAGTTCAGAACAGACTAGCTCAATTTTGTTAGACAATAATATTTTGCCTACACTACTAGCAGTACCACAGTATTCAATTGCAAAGAATAGACCTCGCAGACATATTAGACCTCCACAGAAGTATGGGGAAGCAGACTTGGTTGCATATGCTTTGAATGTGGCTGAAAAAATTGATTATACTGAAGACCCTGTTACATACACAGAGGCAATCAGTTGTAGTGATTCTAGCAAATGGTTGATTGCTATGCAAGATGAGATGGAATCACTAAACAAAAATTGTACTTAAGACTTGGTGAAACTACCTAAAGGAAAAAAGGGTTGTTTGCTACAAATGGGTGTTCAAAAGGAAAGAAATGACTTAAGGGATTGAAGATGTTAGGTATAAGGCCAGATTGATAGCAAAAGGCTACAGTCAGATTCCAGGAGTTGACTTCACAGATGTGTTCTCACCGCTTGTAAAGCACAGTTCAATTCGAGCTTTACTTGAGATTGTAGCAAACAATGACTTGGAACTTGAACAGATGGATGTCAAGACATCATTTTTGCATGGAGAACTTGAGGAGAGCATTTATATGCAACAACCAGAGGGGTTCATAGTTTCTGAAAAGGAAGACTGTGTGCTTGTTGAAGAAATCCTTGTATGGATTAAAACAGTCACCAAGGTAGTGGTACAAACGGTTTGATTCATTCATGACTACTCATGGTTTTAACAGAAGTAATTATGACAGTTGTGTGTACTTTAGAAAGGGAAATGATGGATCAATAACATATTTGCTATTATATGTTGATGACATGCTCATTGCAGCCAAGGATAAAGTAGAGGTCAGAAATGTGAAATCTCAACTTAGTAAGGACTTTGAGATAAAGGATTTGGGAGTAGCAAAGAAAATTCTTGGTATGGAAATCTTCAAGGATAGAAAAAATGGCAAAATGTATTTGAGTCAGAATGGGTACGTAGAGAAGGTGCTTCAAAAGGTTCAATATGTTGAATGTCAAAGCTGTCAGCATTCCCTTGGCTGCCCATTTTAAATTGTCAGTTGAGTTGTGTCCTAAGTTAGATGAAGACATTGACTACATGTCTCGGGTTCCTTATTCCAGTGTAGTTGGTTCTTTGATGTATATTATGGTTTGTACAAGACCAGACTTGGCACAAGTAGTCAGTGCAATTAGTAGATACATGACAAATCCTGGCAAGGAACATTGAAAAGTAGTGCAGTGGATATTCAAATACTGGAAAAGCTCAACTAATGCTTGTTTGCATTTCGGAAGAAATTCAGATGGAGTAATTGGATATGTGGATTCAGACTATGCAGGGGATCTTGATAAAAGAAGATCACTCACAGGGTATGTGTTTACTCTTGGAAGCTATGTTATTAGCTAGAAAGCTACTTTACAAAATACAGTGGCTTTGTCTACAACAGAGGCAGAGTACATGGCAATTAAAGAAGCATGTAAGGAAGCTATGTGGTTAAGGGGATTAATTGGTGAAATCAGTGAAGACTTGTAGATTTCACTATACTAAAAAACACATTTTGCAACGGCCAAAAAACACTGCAAAAGTCTTTTGCAGTGTTTTTCATGTCTTGTGGGGGTCGGTGTTGCCGTTGAGTGAAGAGATACAACAATGCTTATTTACCGTTGCTAAAAGTTCTTTTGCAGGATTTTTTCAACGTTGCAGTAGACTTGGACGTTTTTGCAACGTTTTTCCAACATTGCGGTAGACCGTTTTACAACGTTTTTCCGATGTTGCCGTAGACCATTTTGCAGAGTTTTCCTAACGTTGCGGTAGACCTTTTGCAACATTTTTCCAACGTTGCCTTTAACCCTTTTGTAATGTTTTTCTATCGTTGACGTAGACCCTTTTGCAGCGTTTTTCCAACGTAGCGGTAAACCTTTTTTTTCACTGTTGCCGTAGATCTTTTTGCAGCATTTTTTTCCAACATTGTGAATTTTCATTCTTTGGTTTTGGCAACATTTGGAAAACGTTGTCATTGGTCATTTTAATTTTTTTAAAAATTAATTCACATTTTTTATATATGACTTATAACGCTATCGAAAATCCTGTTCTTTGATCACATAATAAACTTGTAAAATGTTCTATACATTCTCTTTTCCAATATAAAAATAGGATATTACAAAATATATACCACCAAAATGTATGAAATGACCACAAAATAACTGTTACAACCACAATATAATTATGAAACTACAAAATCATGTACCTCCAAAATATTGGTCACTACATTGCACCATACGACCATTCTTAAAAAAAGAACTGCTTCATCCTCAACTAAAGCATAGACTATTGCTGTTCTACAACGTGCATATAGCACTACACCAAAAAACATGGCTACCCATTGTACCATCCATTCTGTGCAGATCAGGTTAAAGCAAAATTAGTATTTCTTTCTTTGGGTAGATGGGAATGAGTGTTTCTGATCATGTATAATGCAATACACATCACCTAGATCTAGGACAATAGACAATAGAGCAACAAAAATAAGTAATCGAAAAATGGCAAAAGGAAAATTAATGATGCTGGCATAACAAAACATTCTTCAATAAAAAATTTTCAACATCATTTGCAATGGTGAGATCTTGCATTTTGTAACAAGGTATTCCACATGCTTCTAGAAAATGTGTTTGGAGTTGGAAGCAAAGAAAATAAATAAATTTTGAAGCATGCATAGCCATTTCCCCTTCTTATCCTGTAACAAATGGTGGATTACAGTTGTAGCATTCATAGTTGAACAAAACCTATATAAAAATATAAATCAGGAGTAACCAACCAAAAATGTATCCTCAGGTGCTGTTACAGTAAATGCTTCTAGTAGCCTCCAAAACAAGCAAGAAAGAATCTCCACATTCGGGTCTTTGATGTTGGTGTCAGATACATGTTCTAAGATTCTTATGCAATCCTCATCCAAAATTCTTTTGTTTGACTGCTATCATACCATTCAATTTCAGGCACACGCACAACAGATGTAGTTGAGTGTTTCATCGGTAAATATTAAACCTACTGTACCTGCTCTGATGATATCTCCACAGACTCTAGCATTCCCCATTCCTTTCTGAGAATTGGAAAGCAAGAATCAAATAGCACAGAAAACTGTCCAAAATCTACAACGAAAATGAAAAAAGGCATTATGACATCGAAGTACGACAATGTGTGAAAAGACAACAATTTAAATACACAGTATTGTGAAAGCATCAATGCGACTATCATCGCATACCAAATGTCAATCTAGAAATAAACCCATAGATTTCAAAAGAAGACGTCTAAAGAAATGAGAAATAACTCCTCAAATATACAAAAACTATTATCCAAAGTAGAAGAGTAAGGCATGGAAGCCATAATTAAACTTACTGATACAAGAGGTACATTGTAGAGAGCATGAAAACCCTTTATTCCAATTCCAAATCCATATAAAATGTTGAGATAAAAAATAAAGATGTGTTTCTAATGAAAACTTAACTAAGAGTATTATAAATAAATAAATAAAAAGGAACTAGTCCAAGAATATTGGATTGCCAACCAGCAGTGGCAGCATGGTATTTGTTACGGGTCTATTAAGACCCGCCACGTGTCAGACGAAGCTAACCCCACGCGTTAGATGAACTAATTTCATATGGCCGAATTGAATGGGTCTATCCGAACTGAAGTGCCTTCACCCACAGTAGAACTAAACTCATCCACACTCCACAACTCGTCACAAACCTGCCCTGCCTCGTCTCTACCAAGATCCTCCGTACAAAGATCTTTCCAAGTCAAATCCTGGGATGTGTGGCAGGGTTCGAAAGGTTAATTCAGCCACATTCGCCAAAACATTTAATAAGCTGCCAACCTATGGATTGACAAAGTGATGTCTAGGATGAGACGACTCGTGAGGATCTAGCGCCACGTGTCTTCTCATCCAAAGACTCTCCTCTTCCCATCCTTAGTATAAATACCCCCACTTTGTGCCAGAAGAAAAATTCGCACCCTTGACATTTTGATCAATATAAGTTATTCTCTCTCTTGATATATATACACTTTGCCACTTTCGTATCTATCCAATCACGTCCCGGCGATTATTCGATCGCCGGTGACCTCCTTCTGATTGACTAAAAATTGACTTGATCGTCGGAGTGCTCGTGGCCGCCTCCACCCCCATCGGGAAAGGGCCACGAGTGACTAACGACTTGTTACCGTGTGCAGGGAAAATTGACTCGAAGATTTATCTATTGACAACTCGGAGATCCATTTTTTGAGGTCAATAGATTGGCGCCGTCTGTGGGAAACTTACTTTAACCACAAGTTTTCCACCAAAAAGCTTGCTCGAATATCCGGTTGAAATTTTACCTTGAAAAAGGGATTAATTTTTGAAAAAGAATTGGAAGCTGCGTATAGAAGCTTGCTCTTTACCGCTTCGGACCATGAATTCCGAAGAAGATGTAATGTAAGGAGAACCAGGATATTTATAAAGAAAAGATCATCTGAACCAATGTCACACATCAAAGGCCTCACCACCGACATCGCAAAGGTGCTAGGACCGCCGCACTGCTGACTACCGAGGTGGCTCGCATGGCCACAAACATGAGAAACATAGCAGCCCAAAATGCTACCATGCAAGAATTCCTCATACAAGTGCAAAACCAAGGTGGTCTTCAACCACCGCTAAATCAACATCAGGCTCAAAGACGAGCCAACGCAGAATCCAACATAAAGGTAAATTGGAGCCCCCGGGAGGAAGTTTCCCTTGAAAGAGAGGTGGGAATGGATACCTCCAATTATACGGCCGCCCCGACTGATGGTGGCCCTGTCGGAGAGAATATTTTCCCTCCAGAATATGAAGAGCAGCCACAAAGGTCTTCAACCATTTTTTACTGAATCGAACGGATGCCTAGAAATAGGGATCAGTCTACTCACCAAACGGTCTTGCCCCAAGAGCACATCCAAAGCCAAGGAGACCAAGCTCTTCTACCTAGAAATAGGCGAGAGAGGCGAAACTTGGTAGACTAGAGAAACCAAGGCGAATTTGCACCACATCGGCCTCGTCCCGTGGCGGATGAGAACGATTCAGATGAGCCATACATATCTTACGACTGGATGATGATGATGACAATCTCCCATTCTCCAAGGAGCTCCATAGTTTTCCCATGCCACATAACTTCGTCCCTCCCAAGATTCCAAAGTATGAAGATAAAGGAGACCAAGAGAAACACCTCAACAAATACAAGACACAAATAAGCCTCCAAGGTACCACCCCACTTTGAAATGCAGGGCATTTCACTTGACACTATGTGATGTAGCTGAAGTGTGGTATAGTAGGTTAGTGCACTCAGAATAAGAAGCTAGCTTTTCTGAACTAGTATTTATCAAGGAGAGATAGAGAAGCGCCAATCGAGCGTTTACAAGACATGAGGCAAGCAGCAGGGGAGACGTTGAAAAACTACCTCACCTGCTTCACCGATGAGATTACCTACTGTGAGCAGGTAACAGATAAAGAGGCTCTATCAACTCTGAAGGGCGGACTGAACATGAACACCTTATTTTGGAGAGATGTCCGAAGCAAGAATCCAACAACGTACGATGCGTTGGTAGAAATCATAAGAATAGAGATTGTCAAAAAAGAAATGATTGACCACAGGAACATGGCGGTACAGGGACTTCTCCCGCCCCAAAGACGGATCGGCAGGGGCCAACATCTCAAATGGTAAACCAATGGACGCAGGCCGAACACACTGTAGCTCCCACTTCAGGGCAAGCATTGGTCTTAACCACATTGAACATCGTGCCGACTCTGGCCTATGAAAATGTCAAACCTAATGCCAATAACCCAGCTAGGAACGCTTGACAACCCTCAACTTCTAGAAATAGAGGAAGAGACGGTGGGCTTAGCAATAGGCCTAAATGCAGCCATATTGCACTTTCCACCGTTTCTATGCCATGATACAAGGGATTCCAGAGATGCCAACATGCCAAGAATCAATCCCAGAAACGCAAGGGAGAACCAAAATCGGGATGATGCATCGAGATAAAGATCCCCAAGAAGAAGAGAGGCGACATTCGCCTCGAAATAAAAGGAACCAGGAAAAGGAAAGGCCCCGAGATGGACAGCGCCCTAGAAAGGTCCTTGCCACAGCGGATGAGCATTGACCCATCCGTGAAATCTATACAATCATTGGGGGCCCCACCTGGGAGGTAAAACCAAGAACACCCAAAGGAATTACACCAGGGAGGCCAATGATCCACCTATAGCTAACTATGTGGTGAGCCAGTCCCAAAGGAGAAGGGCTGTAGAACCAATTTCATTCACCCAGGAGGACGCAGCTGGCGTGCATTATCCGCACTGCAACACTTTGGTGGTTAGAGCCGTGGTGGCCCGCAACGGGTTAAACGCATTGGTAAACAACAGGAGCTCCGTCAACACCCTGTTCGGATCGATATTTAAAAAGATGGAAGTAGATCATGAGCTCACCCCCATGACTTTGCCACATTACGGATCACAAGTGATAGCATATTCCTAGAGGTAAGATTACCCTGACTATTGAGATGGGAACCGCGCCCTAAGTGGCACATCACTTCATGGAATTCTTTGTTGTGGATCGCTAATCCGCATACCATGGGGTGCTAGGAAGACCTACCCTGAAAGAATTGTGGGCCGTCACTTCCATTCATCACTTATGCATGAAATTTCCCACTGAAAGGTGAATTGTTATTGTTAGAGGTGATCAGATAGGCTCCAGGGAATGCTACCTCAATTCCCTGAGAAAGGTTGAACTGCAGTTAACATGGTACTCCACGACGCTGAAATGGCAGAGGCCACTGAAGAAGGGCGACCTCCTATTCAAGATGTCAAGATGGCAGAGGCGAGAACTAGACCCAAGGATCATTGAATCAGATTCACTCACCGCTTCGATGGAAGAGCTTGAAAATTTCCCAGTTGACCCACAAGATACGTCTAAGGTCCTGCAGGTCGGAAAATAACTGGAAGGAGGAGTTGAAAATTTTCCTCTGAAGAAATGTGGATGTCTTCGCCTAGAAAGTGGAAACACAAAGATATGGTTGGAATAGACCTAAGGGTTAGTTGCCACCATTTACAGATCGATCCGAACTGCACTCCTCATAGGCAAAAGAGGAGGTAATTGAATAACGAAAGGTACGAAGCCCTGAAGGAAGAGGTAGAAAAGCTAATAAGCAATGGCTTCATCAGGGAGGCCGCATATCCGAAGTGGATTTCAAATCCTATGCTTGTCAAGAAGCACAATGACAAGTGAAGGGTCTACATCAACTTCTCCAACCTCAATCAGGCCTGCCCAAAAGACAACTTCCCTCTTTCCCTGAATTGACCAGCTGGTAGAATCAACTGTGGGGCACGAACTGCTTAGCATTATGGATGCTTACTCTGGTTACAATCAGATCCCCATGCACCCAGGCGACGAGGATAGGACCTTCTTTATCACTGACAGGGGGCTGTATTGCTACAAGGTAATGCCTTTCGGACTGAAAAATGCGGGAGCTACCTATCAAAGGCTGGTCAACAAAATGTTTGCCGATCAGCTCGGCAAAATAATGGAAGTTTATGTTGATGACATGCTTGTGAAAAGCCTCCGGTTGGGGAGCATATTAAGCATTTGGACGAAGCCTTAGATTTTGAAAAGATATCAAATGAAACTGAACCCTCTCAAATGCACTTTTGGTGTAACCTCTGGCAAATTTCTAGGCTACATTGTGAATTAGAGAGGAATCTAGGCCAACCCGGAGAAGATCAAAGCCTTGATTGAAATGAGATCGCCACAGAAGCCCAAAGAAGCGCAACGGCTCACTGGCAGAGTAGTCGCGCACTCAATCGCTTCATTTCAAGGACCACTGAAAAGTGTTTACATTTCTTGAAGGTCCTTAAAGGAGGAAAACAGTTCCAATGGACCCCGGAGTACGAAGAGGCGTTCCAAGAGTTGAAAAACTACTTGGGAAGAACTCCCTTCCTGAGTAAACACAAGGACGGAGAGCCGTTATTGCTGTATTTAGCAGTGGCAAATGATTCAATTAGCTCGGTATTTGTGAGAGAAGAAGAAACGCACCAGCTGCCAATCTATTATGTGAGTAGGTCTTTGCTCCCTGCCATATCTAGACACGGAGAAATTGGCTCTCTCCTTAGTCACTGTATCTTGAAAGCTAAGGCCATACTTTCAGGCCCATATTATACACGTTTTGACAAATTTTCCATTGAAGCAAGTACTTCAGAAGCCAGACACCTCGGGGAGGCTACGAAAATGAGCAGTGGAGCTCAATGGGTTTGACTTAACATACACGCCCAGGATGATAATCAAAGGTCAAGCCCTTGTTGATTTTGTTGCGGACTTTGCGAAGGCCACAGAGGTCGAAATGGATATGGAGCTGGTAAAAACGCCCACATGGAGCCTTTTTGTGGATGGTTCTTCTGGAGAGACCGACTCCGAAGTTGGTGTGGTTTTACAGAGCCTAAAGGGGCATAAACTTAATTGCTTGGTAAAGCTTGGATTCAAAGCCACCAACAATGTGGCTGAATACGAAGCCTTCCTAGTTGGTCTATGATTGGCTAGGGAACTGTAAATGAAAAGGTTAATTATCAACAGTGATTCACAACTGGTGGTGAACCAAGTCAATGGGATCTTTGTGGCTAGAGACAAACACATGGCAGAATATTTGAAGTTGGTGATGAACTTCCTCCCTAACTTTGAGAAATTCGAACTGATACAAGTGTCACGGAAAGAGAACTCCCATGTGGATGCTTTATCGAAGCTAGCAAGCAGCAATGATTTCGAACTCTTCAAGATAGTACCAATTGAGCATCTGGCCAAACCCTCTATCAAGAGAGGTGAAGAACTACCAGACAATGGAACTGAACCTCGACGATTTCGAAAAAGGGTTGTTCGTTTCATCTTACAAGATGATGTTTTGTATAGACGAGGATTTTCATCTCCCCTCCTCAGGTGCACTGGAGGGGGAGAAGTGAACTAAATTTTGAGGGAAGTCTATGAAGGAGTTCTGGAAATCACTCCGGAGGACTGTCCCTAGCCCACAAGGTACTTAGACAAGGATATTATTGGCCTACCTTGAAAAGTGATGTGATTGAATTCATACGCAAGTGCGATAAGTGCCAACCTTTCTCCAACGTGCAGAGGCAACCATCTCAAGAACTTACTATCGTCTCTAGCCCTCAGCCATTCGCTAAGTGGGAAGTAGATTTCATTAACCCTTTGCCTAAAGGAAGAGGAAATGCTCGATTCGCCATTGTCGCGATTGACTACTTCACAAAATGGGTTGAAGAAGTGCCGTTAACAAAGATCAATGAGATGAACACTTCGAAGTTTCTCTAGAAAAGCATCATATGCAGGTTCGGAATAACTCATTCATTCATTTCAGGTAATGGTAAACAGTTTGACAACAAGAAGATTAGAGACCTATGGGATGAGCTCAGAATCAAAAAATACTTCTCTTCGCCTCATCATCCCTAAACCAATAGCCAAGTCGAAGCAGTTAATAAAACCATCAAGCTCACCCTGAAAAGAAAGCTGGAGACCTCGAAAGGGGCCTGGGTCAACGAGCTCCCCCAAGTCCTTTGGGCCATAAGAACAACCTGGAAAATGGCAACTGGGAAACTCCATTCTCTATGGCATATAGGGCTGAAGCTATGATCTCTGTAGAGGTTGGTGTCCCCTCTCCTCGCCACATCCACTTCAACGAACTAGCAAATGATGATTTGAGGAGGGTCGAACTTGAATCCTTGAAGAAAAGAGAGACAACTCTCAAGTCAAGCTCGCTTCTTACCAGCGTAAGATGATGCGTTACTATAACGCCAAGGTGAAGAAGAGAATCTTTCACATCAATGATCTGGTACTCCGCATAGTGTTCCCATCATCTCAAGACTTAGGTGCAGGGACACTTGGCCCCACTTGGAAGGTCCGTACCGAATCTATGAAGAAGTGCGACCTGACACTTATAAAATTGAAAATCTGGAGGGAAAAATGATATCTCACCCTTTGAATGTCGAACATTTGAGGAAGTACTACCAATAGAATTGCAACTATGTAAACATTGCTATTAATGAATGGACTGATTTCACTTTTCACTTCGCTCTCACACAAATATTGCTCAAGTACAAATGTGCCCACACATTCAGCAACCTTGCCGAGGTGAGAACCTACCAGGGATTACCTCCAAGGATAACAGCCTAGCCAAAGGTGGTGCAGGTGTCATCTTTGATGAAGCTGCAAGTGTTCTCACACATTCAGCAACCTTATCGAGGTGTGAACCCACCAGAGATTACCTCCAAGGATAACAGCCTAGCCAAAGGTGATGTGGGTGCCATCTTTGACGAAACTACAAGTGTTCTTATACATTTAACAAACCTTACCGAGGTGTGAACCCACCAGTGATTACCTTCAAGGATAACAGCCCAGCCAAAGGTGGTGCGGGTGTCATCTTTGATGAAGCAGCAAGTGTTCTCACACATTCAACAACCTTGCCGAGGTGCGAACCCACCAGGGATTACCTCCAAGGATAACAACCTAGCCAAAGGTGGTGCGGGTGCTATCTTTGACGAAGTTGCAAGTGTTTTTATATATTTAACAAACCTTGCCGAAGTGCGAACCCACCAGGGATTACCTCCAAGGATAACAGCCTAGCCAAATGTGGTGTGAGTGTCATCTTTGACATAGCTACAAGTATTCTCATACATTCAACAACCTTACCGATATGCGAACCCACCAAGGATTACCTCCAAGAATAACAACCTAGCCAAAGGTGGTGCATGTGCCATCTTTGACGAAGCTGCAAGTACTTATACATTCAGTAACCTTGCCGAGGTGCGTACCCACCAGGGATTACCTCCAAGGATAACAGCCAAGCCAAAGGTGGTATGGGTGCCATCTTTGACAAAGCTGCAAATGTGCTACACATTCAGCAACCTTACTGAGGTGATTAGGCTTGGTCAGCTCACCTTTGCCATTTTCTTAAGTGGTTAAGGTTTGCCGAGGTGATTACGCTTGTTTAGTTCACCTTTGCCATTTTCTTAAGTGGTTAAGGTTTACCGAGGTGATTACGCTTGGTCAGTTCACTTTTACCAGTTTCTTAAGTGGTTAAGGTTTGCCGAGGTGATTACGCTTGGTCTGTTCACTTTTACCATTTTCTTAAATGGTTAAGGTTTGCCGAGGATGATTACGCTTAGTTTGTTTACTTTTACCATTTTCTTAAGTGGTTGAAGTCCAAAGTGATTACAATGTTAGCCTACTTCCATTTTCTTAAGTGATTGAAGTTCGAGGTGATTACACTAGACGATGTGATTAGTACGAGGCAATAAAAAAAGTAATAGAATGATAAAATAAATTTCATTAAGTACAAATTGGAAGAGGCCGAAGCCATTACAAAATTGAAAAAGGCCGAAGCCATTACAAAATTCAAGATCCACTCCACTCCACTCCCCTCCCTATTTCACTCCTCTGGGGAAGCCTCTTCCTCCATCACATCAGGCCGGTCCCCGGTAGGCCCACCGAACTCAACCTCGATAAACCCAATGTCCAGCTCGGGATGCTTTTCGCGCAGGTGAGACATTATCCCTTGGGCACTCCATGAAGCCCAGTAGTTGGCGAAGTCGTCATATTCCGAAGTGCTATCGAAGTTGTCATGTAGTTTTAGACTGCTGCTTCACCTACTGTCTTCACTTCAGCCTTGAGTGATTCTATCTTCTCTACTTGAGCCCCGACCAACACTTTGAGTTCGGCATTTTCCTTGTTGGCCGCTTCCAAGGCCTCAGAGGCGATGCGCTGATGCTCGTTGGACTGATCAATTCTCTTCGTCAGCGCAGCCATCTGGGAAGTTGACTCATGAAGCTCATTCCTCAGTCGATTTACTTGAATTTCAGTAGAGTCCAACTTCACCTCGGCCTCAGTCCTCTTCTCCTCCGCCTCCTCAATGGTCTTCTTGGCCTAATTCACCTCGTCCTCCTAGGCGACAGAGGCCTCAATCCTTTGCTCCAGGTCTTCATTCTTTTTATGGAGGCCTCAGACTAAATCTTCTGTCGTCATGCCAAGATTTAGTGCCCTAGAAAAACAAGCATTATTCGCCATCAGAAGGTCATCGACTTCGCACGAGGCAGCATGGTTTTGCCATTCCTCGGTCCAGAACTTATTGTGGACCCGTGCAGAAGCAGCAGTCTCTGGGGCAGCATCACCAGTATTGCTTCGAAGAGGTCATCTTCCTTGCTCCCCAAGAAGTCAGACTCTTTCTACTGAGCCGAGCGTGTAAGCCTCTTCGACCTCTTCATTATCCCCTCAGCGGGATAAGAGGATATGGGCACCAAGGCTTGTGCGACTGAGGGGACCGCAATGGTCACTTCAATGGAGGGAGAAAATGAAGTCTTAGATGGGGGAGCAGAAGTGGTGGCCCTTACCGGCCTCTACCTTTTATTCAGGACGAGGGAAGTTCCTTCCTCCACTTTGTCATCCTCAGTACTCTATTGAGTCTTGCTCAACAAACTTACTCGTTTGGCCTGCTTCTTGTAAGCAGCCGAACAGGTCCTCAAAAGTCTCGCCTCGGCTACGCTACAGTGAATGGTAGCGAAGTCAGGCTTCAGTGGCTCTTGTTCTTAAAGTCATCTGCAAAACAAAAATTTGGTAAAGTACTTCGCACATGTTTAAACGAAAAGTCATCTGCCGAACTGAATATTTACCTTGGTCGCCATCAGTCCGTGAAATATAAAGGGAGGGTTCCGATCGATCAGCTCTTCATAACTCATTTCTTTGGGGAATAGGCGATAGATGTCACTAATAATGTCCCACTCCTCCTCGAAAATCTCGCACATTAGAAGGGAATCTGCAAACAGCAAAAATATTAAAAACATGAGAAAAATAGTTAAGTGAAATCACCTCGGGAAAATAAATTTACGGAGAGTAGAGTAAGAAGTGGGAACTGTCAGGGGAGCCATGGGATCATTCTCCATGGTATCCCATCTCCTAGCCGCCCAGAACCAGGAGCTCTTCCATCATTTGATTGAAGATTGTAGACCACCTAAGAACGAAGAATGAGACTCCCACGGTAACAAGTAATACACCCCTTACTCTCCGCCCCGACTATGCTTTTTGGGAAATAGACGGAGTGGAACACACTAAATGGCATGTCCACTCCAAGGCTAACTTTGCACCAGAGCATCCATGATCCCACTAACTGAGACCATGAGTTCGAACTGAGCTGGGTTGGGACCACCCCGTAGGAGCGGAGCACTAACCTAAAGAAGAGGTGAAATGGAAGCCTAAGCCGGCCCTAAAAAGGTTCTCACTCACCGTCACGCACTCCAGCTTCAGATAGCAGGCCCTCTCATCTGGCTCGGGTACGATCAGTTCTATGTTATCAGGCACCCTAAAGATTTTCCTATATTTCTCTAGAAGTACCGGAGTGGCCCTAGAAGGGCACTTAGAAGCCCCCTACTGAATGGTT